>OX940808.1:28225617-28668495 GCA_954870605.1 Acer campestre | reverse complement strand
CATGAAAAAGGCCAAAAGAGCCTGATTGGACTCCGACTAGAGTGACGCCCCCATCATCGCCTCCTTCGCCGCTACCGGCCTGGGTATCATTCCCTTCCTCGTTTATTAGAACCGGGTCTTCTGGTTGATTGTTAAAACCCAACCCGATTCGGGGGTTTCGGGTAGAACGACGACGACGCTGGGCCCGTGGGGTATCATCGGTAACCCTATCCTTCTCTAGACCCCGCTTTCCTCTCTCCGAGGTTAGGCAGTCCTCCACCACGTCAGCCTTCTCCGTATTGAAGAGGGATTCGATGCTATCAGACTGGTGCAGAGAGACGGGGTCAGGATGAGTAGAGACCGCCGCCGTAGAAGGGTTTTGCTCAGTGGCAATTTCTTGAGAATAAGGGATTTGTGAAGAAGAAGCCATTGAAGAATGTTGAAGAAAATTGAAAGTTTGTTAAGAGAAGGAGAAAGAAAGCAAGGGTTTGTTCTCAGTTGTAATTTTGAAAATTCGAAAGTGATAGAGAAAGAACCAGTGAAGCTGGTCTATTTATAGAGGAAGGGTGACGGTTACACACCAGGAAACTGGAATCAGTGACCGGAAGAATGGGTAGAGGCATTTTCCGCATTAATCACACCAAAACGGCTCTTTTTGAAAACGAGGAACCCTATCGTTGATCGACATGCAACCAGTAGTAACGTATCAAGTAAAGATTTCCTCCTCCTCCTCCTCCTCCTAGATGGAGAACTAGTCAGACAAGGAAATAAGCAGATAAGGTAGAAAATCGTTCAAGTATAGACAGGCTTCTGACTCCGACTCCGACCCCGACAAGGTATCAGTGTCCAAGTCAGGGGGGACTTCTGTTAACCGTCAAAATTGGCTAAGGACCAAGGAAGAATTTTCCACCTCAACACTAGGAGAATGTAGGAGTATAGACACCATCTGGCTACCCCGACAAAGGCGGACTCCGACTGGTCCGAGTACACACCCCCTCCAGCGGGGTCTAGTCTGGCTTCTCCCCAGCTTCTCAAAGACCCCGCCAGCATCTTAGTTCAGAAATATGGCCACGAGTCGGACTACTAACTAGAACTCACTGTGGGATCCAACCCCGCCATGACCGGCTTCTTATAAACCCCGCAACACCCCGACACAAAGTTCTACTGAGCATCCTGCTACAGTATGAATCCCGCAGCACCCCGACACGGAGGTCCACTAAGAATCCTGCTATAATACCAGCTAGACATCCCCCTACTTCAACAACATGATGCTTGCTAGTTCACACCCTTTGAAATAACTACCCCGCCAAGCAAGAAGATACCAAACAGCAAGACTCTTATGCTAGGATTAAAAGCTCCACATTGAAACGTCGACGTTCAAATAAAACAGAGGAGATATACTCCTTCTTGCCAGAGAGTCCTATTTCGAGCAGGTCAGCACATTTAGAGTCCTCCTAGGATGGAAAGATTTATCTACGAGATTGACTCCTCCCAGGAAGGAAAGACTAGATTCTACACGTAAAACTCCGAGATTATCTCCTAAAAAGAAGACGATCCTGTGTCAGCCAAACCCTAGACCGAAATTTAAGGAGTGCATGGCAAGCAACAGGACATATATATAAAACTGCTTATTCATCTAGGTGAGGACCGAAAATCTTCTCCAGAAACCCTACATTCAAGTTCTACTTATCAACATGTACGAGTTTACCATCACCATCATCTCCATTACCCACTGAATCTCCATACCAAATTGTTAACCCCCCTAAAAATATAATTTGTATATCTGTAATGAAAAGTGACGATCAATAACGTCAGACCAAGATCGATCTCGATCATGGTCCTTTTCAAGTTGTTATTTGGAATATCATCCCATTAACGATTTTCGGATAACAGATTATTTTACCCGATGGGTAAAAGCTAAGGCCCTCACCAAGATAACTGAAGAAAAAACCACCAACTTTGTCAAAGAAAACATTGTTTGCCAATTTGGTACCCCGATGGCCATTATTTCTGATTTGGGAAAGCAGTTTGACAATGCCAACTTCAGGGAATTCTGTGAAGACTGGAACATCAATCTCCATTTTACGTCGGTGGCCCATCCTCAAACCAACGGAAGGGTTGAAGCTACCAACAAGACCATTAAGAAGTTCCTGAAGAAAAAGCTCCAACTGAAGAAAGGGTTATGGGTTGTAGAGTTACCCAATGTTGTGTGGGCTCAATGAACAACCAGGTGGACTGCAACCGAAGAGACCCCCTTCTCCCTAGTGTTTGGAACAGAAGCAGTCTTGCCCATTGAGCATAAACTCATATCTTTTCGGGTCTAAAATTATAAACCGAAAGACAATGAGGCTAAGCTAAGAGCTATCCTGGACCTGCTTGAAGAAAGACAAAGCAGGAATGCTGAGAAGGTGGCTGTGTATCAAAGCAAGATAGCCCGACACTTCAACAAAAAGGTGAGGATCTAAAATTTCAAAGAAGGCGACTTGGTTCTTAGGAAGGTAACCCAGAACACACGAAGAAGGTCTGACGGGGCGCTAGCTCCTAACTGGGAAGGTCCATACTTGATTAAGGCATTATTCCGGGGTGATGCTTACAAACTGGAAGACATAGAAGGATACCCAGTGGACCATACATGGAATGCCGATCATCTCAGGAGATTCTACACTAAGAAATTTAATTCATGTCGGCGGGAATTCTCACCCCGATTTCATATTGTATTGATTATGAAATTCAATAAAAGTAGTTTTCTCTCCCACATGACCCTCTTGTGTCCAGTGTTCAATATCTCCTACTAGACCCTCCAATATAACCTACTGCATGATTGTGCTTCACCATCACAGATTCGCCATTTCGAGACCAGGAAATAGCCTTATGGCGCTCCTGCTACCTTGGTCGGGGAATACCCTCCTCAAAGAAACCTGATTCTAAAATGGCCTTAGTTGCCTACTAGGACAGACCTACAGTAAGATCGGGATGCCTCAGGGTACCTGGTTCCTTACTTCACCATTTTAAGACCAGGAAATAACCTTATGGCGCTCCTGCTGCCTTGGTCGGGGAATACCCTCCTCCAAGAAGCCTGGTGGTAAAATGGCCTTAGTTGCCTACCAGGAAAGACCTACAGAAAGATCGGGATGCCTCAAGGTACCTGGTTCCTTACTTCATCATTTCAAGACCAGAAAAAGCATTATGGCACTCCTGCTGCCTTGGTCGGGGAATACCCTCCTCCAAGAAACCTGGTGCTAAAATGGCCTTAGTTGCCTACCAGGACAGACCTACAGTAAGATCGGGATGCCTCAGGGTACATGGTTCCTTACTTCTCCATTTCAAGACCAGGAAATAGCCTTATGGCGCTCCTGTTGTCTTGGTTTGGGAATACCCTCCTCCAAGAAACCTGGTGCTAAAATGGCCTTAGTTGCCTACCAAAACAAACCTATAGTAAGATCGAGATGCCTTAGGGTACATGGTTCTTTACTTCTCCATTTCAAGACCAGGATATTGCCTTATAGCGCTTTTACTGCCTTGGTCGGGGAATACCCTCCTCCAAGAAGCCTGGTGCTAAAGTGGCCTAAGTTGCCTACCAGGACAGACTTACAGTAGGATCAAGATACCTCATCAGGAAACCTGATTCCTTACTTCGCCATCTCAAGACTAGGAAATAGCCATATGGTGCTCCTGCTGCCTTGGTCGGGGAATACCCTCCTTCAAGAAACCTGGTGCTAAAGTGGCCTTTGTTGCCTACCAGGACAGACGTATAGTAAGATCGGGAAGCCTCAAGGTACCTGGTTCCTTACTTCGTCATTTCCAGACCAGGAAATAGCTTTATGACGCTCCTGCTGCCTTGGTTGGGGAATACCCAGCTCCAAGAAGCCTGGTGCTAAAATGACCGTAGTTGCCTACCGGGACAGACCTACAGTAAGATCGGGATGCCTCAAGATACCTGGTTCTTTACTTCCCCATTTTAAGACCAGGAAATAGCCTTATGGCGCTTTTGCTGCCTTGGTCGAGGAATACCCTCCTCCAAGAAGCCTGGTGCTAAAATGGCCTTAGTTGCCTACTAGGACAAACCTACAGTAATATCGGGATGCCTTAGGGTACCTGGTTCCTTACTTCGCCATTTTAAAACCAGGAAATAGCTTTATGGCACTATTGCTACCTTGGTCGGGGAATACCCTTGATGAGCGTCGTTTGTGTACTCAACAAAATGATATTTAGATGTGTTCATTTAGAAAACCGATTTTTCACCACTTAGATAGAAAATTAGTAAAGTGGCAAGTGGGATTCGTTCCACAGGGAATTAAGGTGATTAGTTGAATAAATTAACTAATCTATATGCAATAAAATAAATCATAAAAATATGGATGAGTGAATGGGTTGTCAAGCCATCAAACATACATGAAAAATAAACCTAATAAACTAATAAAAGAATACTTAACAAATCTAGATAAGATAAATGGATTTAACAATTAAGAGAATAGCTAGGGAATTAATGGGATCACAAATGAATTACGGGAAATGCTTATCAAGCTACTTTAGTGAACGGATCTCATAAATGTTAACCAATTGATTTCTAAAATGTGTTTAGGCCATTATTATGAACCTTAAACAACTTCCCACCGCAATGCCTAACCGATTAAGGAAAGGGGGTCACGGCGGGATCGGTTTGTTACAATTAACGGCTTAGATTATCGTGGTTGATATACCCTCCGACAATCTATCCTATTCACTATGTTCTCAATCCATCAAGGTTGTCAATCCAATCAAGATTATATAACAAATTATCCTAAGCAAGATTATAATCAACTAGTGGGTATACATGTCAATTACATAATGCAAAGAATCTAATTATAAAATGAATAGAACACAAATACAAATTAAAAATATATTAAAGCTTAAGCAAATCCCAATCCAAATATTCTCACATCAAAACCCTAGAAAGGGGATTTAATTACACATATTACAATCAAAGGGAAGGCAAGTAAAAGATTAGGAAATCACCCATGGGCCTCCTTTTGTAAGCTTGATCCTTTCCTTGCCTTTGATGCTCCTTGTGTAAAGAATGGATGATGAGGATGTGTCTAGATAGGTGGAGTCAAATGGGAAGTGACTAAGGAGATTTGTGGAGAAGATGGGAAGAAAAGGAATGATTAGGGGAAGTAATCTAGATATTAAGTTTAGGTAGGAGAGAAAATGGAGAGAAAAGGAATGGTGGAGAAAGGAGGTTTCTTGATGTATTTATAGGTGTGAAAAGCTAGGGTATGAAATGGGTATGAAATGACAAGAATACCCCTCTTGAATGCCAACACTGGAATTCCTACGCTGGAATTCCAACGTGGTCGCCATTTGTCCTTCTAGGTCGCCATGGCGACCTCTCATGGGTTCTTCTGTCGCCATGGCGACCAAGTGGCGACCCTTCCCACTTTGGAATTCCTACGTTGGAATTCCTATGTGGTCGCCATTTGCAAGTGTAGGTCGCCATGGCGACCTCAAGTGGCGACCCTCAAAATGTAAAGAGGTCGCCACTTGCAACATCAAGGTCGCCATGGCGACCATAAGTGGCGACCTTGCCATGTTTGTGAGAGGTCGCCATTTGTAGAGGTAGGTCGCCATGGCGACCCACCTGATGCTTTTGGAGACTTTCTGTCGCCATGGCGCTCAAGTGGCGACCTTCTGATGACTTGAAGAATCCTCTGTCGCCATGGCGCCCATGTAGCGACCTCTTTATGTCTAAGTGGCGAAAATGCCCTGTTTCTTCCCATTTGTGAGCCTTTTTGCATCCAAGTCCTCATCTTCATCCCAAATGCTCTTGAAACCTAATAAAACCTGAAACACTTGATTTTACACCATTAAATCACTTGATAATGCCCAAGAATCAAGCAAAAGGAAAAGGAAATGAGGGCCAAAATCATACCAATTTTGGTTCGATCAACCCTCCTCCAAGAAGCCTGGTGCTAAAATGGCCTTAGTTGCCTACCAGGAAAAACCTAAAGTAAAATCAGGATGCCTTAGGGAACCAGGTTCCTTACTTTGCCATTTCAAGACCAAGAAATAGCCTGATGGCGCTCCTGCTGCCTTGGTCGGGCAATACCCTCCTCCAATAAGCCTGGTGCTAAAGTGGTCTTAATTGCCTACCAAGACAGACTTACAGTAAGATCGCAATGCCTCAGTGGGGTACTTGGTTCCTTACTTCGCCATTTCAAGACTAGGAAATAGCCTGATGGTGCTCCTGCTGCCTTGGTCGGGGAATACCCTCCTCCAAGAAGCCTGGTGCTAATGTGGCCTTAGTCGACTACCAAGATAGACTTACAGTAAGATCGAGATGCCTCAGCGGGGTACCTGGTTCCTTACTTCGCCATTTGAAGACCAGGAAATAGCCTGATGGCGCTCCTGCTGCCTTGGTCGGGGATTACACTCCACCGAGAAGCCTAGTGCTAAAATTGCCTTAGTTGCCTACCAGGACAGACCTACAGTAAGATCGGGATGCCTCATGGTACATGGTTCCTTACTTCTCCATTTCAAGACCAGGAAATAGCCTTATGGCGCTCCTGGTGCCTTGGTCGGGGAATACCTGATCGGTCAAATATTATATATATTTTTGATCCCCATTCCTCCAATCAATTGCTTGCTACTTGAGCCTTTTTAGTGCTTTAATGGGTGTGTTTGAGTGTTTTCAGGTTTTTGGACCAGATTGATATATTTGAAGAAATTCAGATAAAAAGTGCTATTTTGAAGTAGTCAAGGGTCTTTTCTAAAGTTGAGCAACAATCGCTCTCACACCGCTGCTATTTTCAGAGAGAGGCGTCGCAGCGTTTATCGGACAGAGGAGATCGCTGTGCAAAGCGCCCCCTGACCACTGCCAAAGTGGTAGCGTTTTCGGTTTGTGCAAAACCGCTGCCACACCGTTGCCAAAGTGGCAGCGGTCAGGCAGCGGTCTGGCTAAAGACGTTGTTTTTAATCAGGTTTCTCCACCGAAGCCCGAGCAGATATAAATAGAGGGGTTTTTCTCTTCAAAGGGGTTCATCGGGAGATAGTTCGTCAGCCATAAGTCATAGCCTAAATCACTCAACAACTTTCTTTCATCTTACATATAGAAGATTTGAAGACGAAGGAGAAGATTTTCAGCATTAGAGATTGGAAGATTGCCTACAATTTCCATGGGTTCTATCAACTACTTCTCTCTTCTTTTCATTTCAACTATGTGTAACTAAATCCATACTAGGGATTCAATGTGAACCTCTATGAATACTCTTTGTTAGAATTGACTATGTTTTAGTAATTCAAGTTTCGTTTCATTCAATTTGGGATTTCTTCTTGTCTATGCATGGTTAGTGCTAGTCTTGAATCTAGGGTTTATATGTTAAGGTTGAGAGATGTGTGGGTTTCACCAGTCTTAACCAATAATCAATTGAATGAATGAATTTATCGTAGCAGGTTATTGCACGTTATCTTTGGTTCTCTTGTTCTTGTGCTTAATGGGTTTTCAATCATAGTTTTTATGCAGGGTTTGCTAATGACTGTGATTGAGAATACTTGATTGTGTGCTTTGTGGGTTGTAGGTTATAGTTGATATGCAGGGTTTGCTATTTACTCAACTGAGAAACGCTTGGTGTATGGTTGATGTATTTTCTGTTATAGTTTATATGCAGGGTTTGCTATTGATTGTAGTAGAAGTACTTAATTTATCCCAGGACCACATAGCACTAATTATATATATAACTTAAGAACGAACCCTTAACTTGATTAACATTCTTTGTAAAAGTCAATTCGAAGCATTGAGTAAACGTAGTTGGGGATCATTGATGACCTAGTCCTCTCACCTCTTGATCTCAATCTCATATTCTTGTTAATTGTTTTCTTAGTTTAATCTAGTTTTAATCTCAAATCAATCTGAAATCTCTTGGTTACTGTTAATTGCTTAGCTTTAATTAGAATTAGCTTTAGTCGATAGATCACTTTTCCTCGTGGGAACGATCCCTACTTGTCGCTGTACTTATCTCACGGTTCGTGCACTTGCGAGTTAGGTTTTTATAACATGATTTTACACATCAATACCCTCCTCCAAGAAGACTGGTGCTAAAGTGGCCTAAGTTTCCTACCAGGAAAGACTTACAGTAGGATTGGGATACCTCTTCAGGTAACCTGATTCCTTACTTCGCCATCTCTAGACTAGGAAATAGCCTTATGGTGCTCCTGCTGCCTTGGTCGGGGAATACCCTCCTTCAAGAAGCCTGGTGCTAAAGTGGCCTTTTGGTGCCTACCAGGACAGACCTACAGTAAGATCGGGATGCCTCAGGTTACCTGGTTCCTTACTTCGCCATTTTAAGACCAGGAAATAGCCTTATGGTTCTCCTGCTGCCTTGGTTGGGGAATACCCAGCACCAAGAAGTTTGGTGCTAAAATGGCCTTAGTTGCCTACCGGGAAAGACTTACAGCAAGATCGGGATGCCTCAGGTACCTGGTTCTTTACTTCGCCATTTTAAGACCAAGAAATAGCCTTATGGCACTCCTGCTACCTTGGTCGGGGAATAACCTCCTCCAAGAACCCTGGAGAAAAAATGGCCTTAGTTGCCTACCAGGACAGACCTATAATAAGATCGGGATGCCTCAGGGTACCTGGTTCCTTACTGCGCCATTTCAAGACCAGGAAATAACCTTATGGCTCTCCTACTGCCTTGGTCGGGGAAGACCCTCCTCCAAGAAGCCTGGTGCTAAAATGGCCTTAGTTGCTTACTGGGACAGACCTACATTAAGATCAGGATGCCTCAGGGTACTTGGTTCTTTACTTCACCATTTTAAGACCAGGAAATAGCCTTATGGTGCTCCTGTTGCCTTGGTCGGGGAATACCCTCCTCCAAGAAGCCTGGTGCTAAAATGGCCTTAGTTGCATACCAGGACAGACCTATAATAAGATCGGGATGCCTCAGCGTACCTGGTGCCTTACTTCGCCATTTCAAGACCAGGAAATAGTCTTATGGCGCTCCTGTTGCCTTGGTGGAGGAATACCCTCCTCCAAGAAGCTTGGTGCTAAAATGGCCTTAGTTGCCTACCAGGACAGACCTACAGAAAGATCGGGATGCCTCAAGGTACCTGGTTCCTTACTTCGCCATTTCAAGACAAGAAAAAGCATTATGGCACTACTGCTACCTTGGTCGGGGAATACCCTCCTCCAAGAAGCCTGGTGTTAAAATGGCCTTAGTTGCCTACCAGGACAGACCTACAATGAGATCGGGATGCCTCAGGGTACATGGTTCCTTACTTCTCCATTTCAAGACCAGGAAATAGCCTTATGGCGCTCTTGCTGCCTTGGGCGAGGAATATCCTCCTCCAAGAAGCCTGGTGCTAAAATGGCCTTAGTTGCCTACCAAAACAAACCTACAGTAACATCGGGATGCCTTAGGGTACATGGTTCTTTTCTTCTCCATTTCAAGACCAGGATATAGCCTTATGGCGCTCCTGTTGCCTTGGTCGGGGAATACCCTCCTCCAAGAAGCCTGGTGCTAAAGTGGCCTAAGTTGCCTACCAGGACAGATTTACAGTAGGATCAAGATACCTCATCAGGAAATCTGATTCCTTACTTCGCCATCTCAAGACTAGGAAATAGCCATATGGTGCTCCTACTGCCTTGGTCAGGGAATACCCTCCTTCAAGAAACTTGGTGCTAAAGTGGTCTTTGTTGCTTACCAGGACAGACCTATAGTAAGATCGGGATGCCTCAGGGTACCTGGTTCCTTACTTCGTCATTTCCATACCAGGAAATAGCTTTATGACGCTCATGCTGCCTTGGTCGGGAAATACCCAGCTCCAAGAAGCCTTGTGCTAAAATGGCCGTAATTGCCTACCGGGACAGACCTACAGTAAGATCGGGATGCCTCAAGATACCTGGTTCTTTACTTCATCATTTTAAGACCATGAAATAGCCTTATGGCGCTCCTGCTGCCTTGGTCGGGGAATACCCTCCTCCAAGAAGCCTGGTGCTAAAATGGCCTTAGTTGCCTACTAGGACAGACCTATAGTAAGATCGGGATGCCTCAGGGTACCTGGTTCCTTACTTCGCCATTTTAAGACCAGGAAATAGCTTTATGGCGCTACTGTTACCTTGGTCGGGGAATACCCTCCTCCAAGAAGCCTAGTGCTAAAATGACCTTAGTAGCTGATGAGGTCGTTTGTGTACTCAACAAAATTAATATTAGTGTAGATTTTTGGTTGATTCTTGAAAACTCTTTAAGCCACTTAATCCTTTTAAAAAGTGATTTGATAGCAAAATAGTGAGCAAGTTCGTTCCACGGCGAATGGAGTGTTAATTAGATAAATTGACTAATCTTAGAGAAATAAAGTAAATCATATTGTTTGATAGATGTGTGGTTTCTAAAACCACAAATGCTAACTACTCAAATGAAAAATACACAAAATATGTTATGAAAAATAGAATACTCAACACTTTGATAAGAATTGTGATAAAATCAATTAATGAGATAGCTAGGGAATAGATCGATTAACAATTGAATGTGGTTAAGCTAACTAGCTTCATTAATGTACCAATCTCATTATGTTAACCACTTAGAGGCTTAGATTAGTGGGGTTGATATACCCACCACTAATCTATCCTATCCAATGGGTTCTTAATCACACAAGGATTGTCAATCCACATATGAATATATAACAAATTACTCCACTCAAGATAGCAATCAACAAGTGATATACAAGTCAATTATAATGAATGGAATCTAATTAATTTGAATGAATAGAACACATAAGAGATTCATTACAAGCTAAGCTAAACCCACAACCAATTGATCCTCAAATCTATCCCCTAGATTAGGGGTTTAGTTACACATATTTGCAATAAATGAAAAGAAGTAAATAGTAAGGAAATAACCCTTGGGTCACCTTCTTTAAGCTTGATCCTTCTTCACTTCTATGCTCCTAGATGCAAGGAATGGAGGTTGAGGAAATGTCTTGGAATGTGGGTGTTTTGGTGGAAAGTTACTAAGGATTTTGGTGGAGAAATAGTGGGATGAGGAATGATGTAGTGAAGTAATCAAGGTTTTGTGTTGAGGGTTGGATGGATTAGATGAGTTCAAGGAGAGAAATGGAGGATGAGGTATAGTGTGCCATGGATGATAGAGCTAGATCTCAGATTTGTTCTCTGTATTTTTCTCTGATTTTGTGATCCTTTTGAAGATGGAGGGACGATCTATTTATATGCACTCTTGGACATGTACTGATAACTGCTTGATTCGCTGAGGTGGAGCCTTGGTCGCTATTTGGTCGCTATGGCGACCCTAGTGTGTAAAATGGTTAGAAGAGAAGGTCCCCATGAAAACCATCTTTCTCGCTATTTGGCAAGTGGCGACCATGAGTGTTTTGTGTAGAGGTCGCCACTTGCACCTCTAGGTCGCCATGGCGACCATAAGTGGCGACCCTGCAAATGTGAGGAGGTCGCCACTTGCAACATCAAGGTCGCCATGGCGACCCTAAGTGGCGACCATGCCTTGAGTGCACTAGGTCTCCATTTGCAAGGGAGGTCGCCATGGCGACCCCAAGTGGCGACCCCACCTGGTTGATTTGAGGACTTTCTATCCCCATGGCGCTCAAGTGGCGACCTTTTGATGTCTTTAGAGAATCCTCTGTCGCCATGGCGCTCATGTAACTACCTCTCATGTCCAAGTGGCGAAAATGCCCTGTTCCTTCCCATTTGTGAGACATTTTCGCATCAGTCCTCCGCTTTCATCTCAATTGCTTCTGAAACCTAATAAAACCTGAAATACTCAATTTAACAACATTAAACACGGGGAAATGCCTGAGAATCAAGCTAAAAGAATCGGAAATGAAAGCCAAAATTTGGCTTGATCAAATACCCCCAAACCAATCTTTTGCTAGTCCTCGAGCAAAACAATCACAAGCAAACCCCCAAAAAACATGCATAGAGATATTTCAAAGGTTATCACTTCAAATGATCAATGTTCGAAGCCAAAATGAAGAGATTAAAACAGTTATGCCATGGTGAGGATTTAAACATGAAAGAGCATGTATGGTTAGGATTAAAAACGTGCCACCTTAGACATAATTGTACGCAATGCGATCTTACATTCAAAATGCCAAAGATTCAAAGCAAAGGTGCTATTAGTTTAGAATGTAATTCGCTTTGATACTAAACCTCACCGGATTCTCTCTTCTTTTCTCCAAGACTCCTAGGTTCACTCAATATTGTACATGTGCAATATGAGTTCATGTTATGGCAACAAATTGATTGCACATGCTAATCATTAAAACGCAATTTCCTGAAAAGTGATCTCATGAATGGAATTGCAAGCCATGAATTAGAAAGAACATGCATCAACCAAATTGTACAAAATGGACAATCCTAAAGATCATGAAGGTCTTTTCTTTGGTTGTAATGGGGCCTAAGGTTATGGTGAAACAAAGAATGGAAAAAATGGATATCAAGGAACCTAATGATTACATTAAGGCATACATTCTAATTCTTTAAGTTCCACAAGATTCACACATATTGTTCACACTTCAAGGTGTCCAGGCTCACAATTATACATGTGTACGCTACTCCTATTTTCAACTTGAGTAGTTCAATTATTTCTCTTTCTTTTCTAGGCCATTTGTGCCTAATTTCTTGATTCTCTTTTTCTTTGCTTTTCTTTGCTTGCCAATTCTTTTCTTTTCATGCTTTTCATTTTTTTTTCTTTTGTTTTCTTTTCAATTTTCAAACATCTCTTGCTTTGCAAGACTCTTACACACATTTACATGCCTAGGTACACACCTTACATTTATAAATTCAAAATTTTACATTGATTTCCTAAGCCTTAGTGAATCATTTGGTCAAGGTAGGTCAATTATTATAAGGCTATAAGGTTCATGTAGATGTGGTTCATGAAAGAAAAGCTTTAAATGTGTTTGGCTTCAAAGGAGCTTGAGAGCACACATATTCAAATTGGTTGGAAGTGTTTAGGCCAAAGAGGTTTTCACATGCATCGCCTAAAATCATTTCTAAAGATTTGTCCACTAAGCAAAATAAGGCATCCACAAGCAGACCATAATATTCTATGGCAAACAACATTTAGTGCAAATGAGACCAAAACATGCTTGTATGAGTGTTTGAGAATGAGTGTTTAAAGAGAATGTTTACAACTCAACGTATGCTTTTTAAAGGCTGTGTTTGTGATCCTCACGGGAATCTCCACTATTAATTCTTAGCCTTTACGCAAATTTGATCATTCACTCAACATTAAGAGAAAAAGATTAACGCACTTTGTTCAATGACACCCTAAGTGGCATGGTGTTAATCTAAACCAAACACTCTCAAACATGCATAATTCCTCACTACATCATGTAAAGAACAATCTCCACAAGCAAAGCATGCTCAAATATGACAATATCGCAAAGATTTTCGAAAAATTTGGCACACAATATTTGAAAACCAAGCATCATGGCATTGCGCAAAAGTACCCCCAAACCTAAATTTGACATTGTCCTCAATGTTCATGGGTGGTAAAAATAATGACAACAAGCGCAACCCGACAGGTTTCAAGCAATAATCCAATAAGGGCAAAAGCAACATGTAACAATAATCCGGCATATTGCACCTCAATCATCCATATACAAAATCCAAACAACACATATATCAATAAAGCACAAATGTCCTAAATCCACTACCAAAATCCAATTCACACCCTTATTCTATGCGGAAGCAAAATAAAGGCAACAATGAAAAATATAGATCAAAAGGAAAAAGAAATGCGAATAAGCATAAATCAACAAAAATATCCAACAATATAATCCAAAAGTAAAAACATAAAACTAGCAACGTCCCAATAAAGTGATAGAAAATGCAAATGATGGAAAGATAAAATAAATCCTAGAAATGCTAGTAGGCCAACTAATCTGAATCATCCTCCTTATCCTGCTCTACTCTACCCTTCCCTTTCGGGTCCTTCCTTCTCTGCTCCCTTGCTAATGCTGCTCTCCTAGACTACTCCTCTTTCCATTTCCTCTGTGCGGCTGCCTCATCAATGGGAGGACCTCCCACATAACGGGGCCCCTGATCAGTCAAGGAACGGGCCATGGCCTCCTCTAACTGTGCTGCCTCCTCAACAGCAGACTGTGCAGCCTCTTCAACAGCAGACTGTGCAGCCTCTTCAACAGCAGACTGTGCAGTCTGAAATACGAAGTCAGGCTCCTCTGTGCTATGTCCTGAAGGTGTAGTGGGGGTAGGTGGAATCACTGTGGTAGGCTTCTTCGGCCTCCTGACATATGGGGTGAGCCTCAGATCATGGCGGAGGTCTGTAAAACCTGTGATCACTGTCTCGCTCAAATCCTGAATCAGGTTTTCCAACCTCAGCTGCCTGTCCTCCAAGGCCTTCTGCCTTTCTTCAATTTCAAGTTTATCAGCCTGAAGAATATTAAAATCACCAGTCTGAGTCTTCCTAATGCGCTATACACCATCTAGAATCCGAAGACCTAACGGCTGCCCATGATCATCACAAATAGGAATCTCCTCATCCTCATCACCATCGTCCTCCTCAGGGATCACTCTCTCAAATTCTTCCCTAACACTAGTGCCAGCCTCTGAACTCCACACTCTCCTACGTTTCCCACCAGTAGGTATCTCCCCACGCTTTATCATCAAGCGTCGCCAGGTGGTCAAGTCCATATCTGACATGGGTGGCTTGAGTATGTTCCCGGATACATCTACACCCGCCAACTTGCAGGCCTCTGTGATCAAACAAGGGAAAGGGAGGATATTTGTCTTTGATTCATTCCTCCTAATCCGCTGAATCTCCATCTTCACGATAATACCCACATCAATAGGCTGCCTCTCACTGATACTGTGTAGAATCCTGGCTGCCTCAAATGGAACAGTGGACCTGTGGGAAACTGGCCTAAGGGAAGAGGTGAGGAAAATGTGCCAAAAGGCGTGCTCAATCTTCAAGTTTGACTGCCTGAGAGGGAACCTCTTCGCCATCCATATGGTCATAGGAGTGATGGCCATAGTGTTAGCAAATTCCACCAAATTCTTCACATACAAAGGATTCGTGGTGATTCCTTCCACCATCCTCTCACGTAACCCCTCAATTTCCAACAATGTCGTCCCAAAGTAGATGTTAATGTCCGGTGCGTTCAAGTACACGGGAACCCCTCTCACTAGAATGGGACCACCCCTCATATACTCCCCGGGATTCATCCTCGCATAGAATTCCTTCACCAAACTCTCACTGTAATGTGGTGGAGTAGCTGCTAATCCTCCCCATCCCATGTCATTCACTGTTGTTGGGACATGGGTATCCCTCAAATTCTCCAAATCAATGCCCCTCTCAGGCCACATTTCTTCTCAGCAAATGTCTCCAATCTTTCATCAAAATTCCTATTTAGTTTGCATTCAGGGACTACTCTCCTCTTAGGAGTGGGGGTCTTGCTACCCTTGCCCCCCTTGCTTGGCAATTTCATCTTCGGTGCCATTTTCACACTCAAATTCGGACTAAGCTTTCTGACAGAAATCCGGCAGCACAACGGCACTTCAATAACAATCCGGCACTCACCAAGTGCACCACAATCAACCAAAACTACTTCAACACTATCACAATCACTTCTATATGAATCAAACCACACAAAAATCCAATCCTAAGCACTAATCACTTCAAATCAAACTCAAAACCACCCTTAGTGATTCTAGATGCAATGTAAGAAGGATTTGATCAAAAGAATTGAAGAACTAGAGTGATTGCTTACCGAATTTGAATATTACATGCGTGCCACGACTTTGGAATTGAGAGAATTTGAGAAGAGAGAGCTTTAGTTTGTGTGGCGTTATGTTTTGAGCAGCAAATTTATAAGTGAACGCCCAATGTAGCCATTTGTGACTCTCGGTCGCCATGGCGACCAAGAAAGATTTTGAAGTTTGCATGTGGTCGCCATTTACACAAGTAAGGTCGCTATGGCGACCAAATGGCGACCATACCTGATATGTAAAGGTCGCCATTTGCAACATGTGGCGACCTCTGAATTCTTCTTGTAAGTGAGGTCGCCACTTGTGTGCAAATAGCGACCCTTACTTGAGGTCCTCTTCCGAATGTATTTTCATCATCTGCAATGAAACAAAATCCACAAATAAGCTCATATTTCAAACCACTATCAAGAATAGAAGGACACTTATTCAAAAAATCAAAACAAACAAAAGAAATACACACCATAAGCAAAATTAAAACACAGACATTTTTATTCTTGGCATGAAATGTAAAAACCAAATGTAAAACCTACTACCGCATCCTATCATGTGAAATGGAATCATGATGCTCGTCATCCAAGTCAACCACATTATAACTCATTTTCTTCTTGACTACCCAAATTGGACCCATAGACTCATCCCGGACTTGATCTGTTAGGATTATGCTCAATAGCAAGAGTGTAATAATGTAATTAACAATCTTTTTCATATTAATAAAGTGATTTCTGTTTTAAACAAATCTTATAGCATTTATAGTTTAATAATTGTCAGAGTAAATAATCATAAGGTCTAAAGACTATGAGAAAAGAAGAATTGTTCATACATCTGGATATGTATGTGGTAGACACAATTCTTTAGTTAGTCTTGAATATTGTTCACAACTTAAGTTAAAGGTTGGGCACCTTTATCTTGTTAAAGTTGTAGAATTCTTTTGCTAGCATTTGAGTGGGATCAAATGAGATATGATGAGTCTAAAATCATCGGAGTGTCTTCGAGCAAAAGAATCTAGTGCATTGGGTGCATTGAACAGGATCACAATGAAATACTTTATCTATAACCGTCAGTAGATAAAAGTAATTTCATTATCAGGACAATCGGAGAGTCTATCTTAATCCTGAGATAAATGATGGACTTATGGTTGCAGGTGATATCATTTGAGCTATCAATGAGTATGATTATATCGCATAGTCTATCCTCGATAGTTTGGTGATATTCATTTGTTAATCGATAGAGAACTTCATTTATAGATATGGACATTGTGGCTCCATTTATTAAATGAGAGTATAATATCATCATATGGATGTTTTGAGGTAATTGGATATTAAATCTCAACGTTGAGTTTTCAATAGTGTCTATTGAAAACATGGCTTCTGGACAAGTCAAAATATCCAAGTTCAAAACGTGGTCATATGAGTAAATATGGTAACTTGGAGAGTTATATGCGGTCTATGAACTCTTGGCGATTACTGATATTAATCACGAGGATACACTATCTCCAATATGATTGTCTAGGGTATGAATGAGGAAACATCTTCCTTTTCTGTCTTTATTTAAGAGTTCAATTTTAGCTATTTAGTGGAATGAGTTAAAATTAATGGATCGGACCTAAGTGAATCATTTATTGATTGTGATTAGGTTATGTCTATTGTAGCTTAAATTTAGATAGCCCGCCAAGATCCCCAATCCACACGGACATGCATGGATCACTTGATATATTCTACCGGACCGATTTAGGGTCCATCTAGAATTGCATTTAATATATTAAGAATATAATTTGCACATTATTTATGTAATGGGCTGCTAAATTATATTTATATATTAATGGATGACATGTGGGCTTGTTTCTTTGAGTAAGAATATGTCTAGTTCACATGTGGGCTTTTTATTTAAAGTCCTATGGATTTAATGAAATAAGAAAATAATATTTGGGCCCAATATTAGTATATGGGGCGGCAAGGTGGATAAAATAACCTTAATATTATTTTGTTTTCATTATTTAATTAAATAAGAATTAATTAATTTATTAATTAATTGTTTAATTAAGAAACAAATCTTTTCTAAATAGGAATTATGATTCCTATTGGTATACTATTGGTAGTAGTGTACTTAAATTAAAAGACTTGTTTGACAAGGAAATAAATAATTAATTTTATTTATTTAATCAAATAAGAAGTCTTTTTAATTTAGTCAAATAAGGAATAAAAGATTATTGAGTTGGATTAGGGTTTGGAAATCTTAAACAAAATAAGAATTAGGGTGCAATTCAAACTCTTCTTTTTGTTTGATTTTTGCGGCAACCCTAATTGATTTTGGCTAAGGATTTCGGCCACCCTAAGTTAAAAAGAGAAAAGAAATTTTGCCACATATATAAGGCTACATATAATTTTCGGCCAGACCTAGGGTTTTATGTGCAGAATTTTTTCTTCTTCTTCTTCTTCTCAACTCATAGTTAGAGATTTTTTATTCTACTAAAAACAAAAGGAACATAGATTATTCTTTGATGGTATATTGTTTGCTTATTCATTAATAAGCTTGTATATACTATATCGATTAAGGTTCACGCGAGTTTCGATCATAAGATTAAGAACTCAAAAGTGACCGGAATAATCTTAGGTTCCTTTAGATTGTTTTTGGGACTAATGAATCAAGAAAAGTTTGTTATATCCGATCTCAGGTTTGCAATTCAAAGAAAGGGAGACCATGCTCCTAGGTGATCCACGTTCGTGCTAGGATTGAAGATCTTGCGGATTACCATCGACGCAATTCAATCGGATCACGCGACAAGAGGTATTAATCTTTTGTTTATTTATTATATATCTTTAATTAATCAAAAGGGTTTAAGGTTCATAAAATTGGAAAAAATTTAAAAGCTACTCAAACCATTTTTTAGTCTCGCTTCCGCTGCGGGTATATTTTTCCCTACATGATCTACCAAATCCTTCCTAACCCAAATTTTATTTACATGGTTAGATCTCATTCTAGGTCTAGTTTTCTCTTGGTTGACATGCTTCAAAAATTCAAAGCACCTAGACTTTACATGACCCCTTTTATGACAAAAATAACAAGTTAAAGGATATGAAGGAAATCTTCCGTTTTGCATTTGAGGTTTAGGCCTTGAGGGACCGTTATTGGTGAGTTCCTTGATGGCTTGATCCATTCGATCTATCTCCACCAAATAATCGCACTCCTTCACTTTAGCAACCTTCAAAGACATCTCCCTCTTGCTCAATTCCTCCTTCAACTCCTCAATTGCCTTGTTCTTGGCATCTACACTCATGAGGGTCTTTCTCATCTTTCTTGAGGACTCTTCCTCAAATTCTTCGGTGAGTTTAGCCAAATCCCCAAGCTCTTTTATCATCACCTAATTCTCCATGGTGAGAGCCACATTGATCTTTTTGAGTTTATGGTTCCGTCTTGCTAAATCATCAAGCTTCTTCTCTAAGGCATCTTTCTCCGCCTTAAGAACCTCAACTTCAAGCATGAGCTCTTGGTTAGAATTCTTGAGCCCTTCAATCTCAAAGTCACCAATGCTCTCAACTTCATCCTCTTGGCTACTCTTTTCAAACAATTGCACCAATTCACATACTTTTCCACCCGTTGACCTTGGTGGTGCACCTCAACCACATAGCAACTCTCAATGCTTTTTAGGTCATCATTGCATATGGTTATGTCAATCTCAAGTTCTTTCTCAAATGCATGCATACAAACCTTCCTCTTGCAAACATCGATCTTCATTTGAGCGGTAGCCATGAATGGTCTACCAAGGAGAACTTGCCACTCCCTAACATCTTTTGACTTATCACCAATGTCAAGAACTACAAAATCCGTTAACACCACTACTCCTTCAATGACAATTGGGACATCCTTTATTTCACCACTCGATGATAGTGAGGATTGATCCGCTAGCATAAGCTTCTTCCCGGTTGGCTTCAATCCTACCAAACCCAACTTCACATAAGTAGATAGGGGCATCATACTCACACTTGCTCCTAAATCTAGTACTCCTTTAAGCACCCCACTCTCTCCTATTGATATAGGAATCACAAAACTACCCGGATCTTCCACTTTCCGAACATATGTTTCTTCAAACAACATAGCCTCATCCCTAGCTCCATCCTTCTTGACAAAGTTTCCCTCCTTAGCTTGCTCGGTGTGGCTTGGAAACTTCCCCTTTTCTTGCTTTTGTAGGGCTTCGGCAATTTGCCCCATTTGGGTCTCCAATTTCCCGAAAGACGCTTCGAGGTTGCCAAACCTTTGGTCACTAGCTTGCATGAAACTTGTCAAGGTATTCTCAGCTCTTTGGAAACCTTGCGTCATACCTCTCATCTCTTCATCAATGTTTCGGCAAGGTTGATACGAGCTAGCTTGAGCATTGTTGTTGTTGCTCCATTGGTTTCCTCCCCATTGGCTTCCTTCTTAGGGAAATCCTCCTTGTGGTAATCCTCCTTGTGTTTGATTTTGACGGTAACCCCCTTGTGAGCTACCTCCTTGGTTGTACATACCTTGTTGTTGATTTTGACAATAACCCCCTTGTGAGCTACCTCCTTGGTTGTACACCCTTGTTGTTGATTTCCTTGTTGTTGATTTCTTGGTGGCAGGTTTAAAATGTTGTTGTTGTTTGACCAAGAAATGTTTGGGTGATTCCTCCATAGTTGAGCATGGTTGTTGAAATAGGAGTTGTTTCCTTGTCCTTGGAATCCCATAGCTTGAACTTCCTCTTGCTCTTGTCCTTGAAAAGTGTCTTCAAACCCTTCGTTCTCATTGAAGTGCCCGCTAGAGCCTTCTTCTTGCCTTCCTAGTAACTTCACTCCCGCCTTCGGAAATCCCATACTCTCTATATGAGAAGTCAAGGTCTCCACCTTCTTGTAGATCCTCGAGATTTCGATGGCGGCTTTCGTACTAGCATTTACATCAAACTTCCCACCTCGAATACTGTTGGCATTCCTTTGCTGAGAGTTTTATGCCAACATCTCATAGATGTCATATATCTCCGAAGCGGTCTTGGTGTCATATGAACCTCCACAAGCGTTATCCACCAACACTTGGGAGAACCGAGTTAAGCCTCCTTGGAAACAAGACACCTTGTATTCCTCAGTGAACATGTGAGGAGGGCATTGGGCCACAAGGCGTTGATACCTCTCCCATGACTCATGAAATAGCTCCCCCTCACTCTCATAAAAATCTGCTATCTTCACCTTTAACTCCTTTGCTTTCCTAGCCGAAAAGAATCTGTTGAAAAACACCTTGCAAATTTGACCCCAACTTGTCAATGATCCCGGCCTAAGCCCCATGAGCCATGTCATAGCCGCATCCTTCATACAATACTGGAAGCAACGCATTTGCAACTGTTCGCGCGTGAGACGCATGATGGCGAAGGTCTCAATAATAGCACTGTACTCCTTCACGAACTGGAGGCAGTCTTCATTCAACTTCCCATGAAATGACGACAAGAGGTTGACGTGTATTGTCCTCAACTCATAACCCCTAGCAACCGAGTCTAACACGATAGGCGATGGTTGGTTCCCAATATCCGGCAAGGCATACTCCCCCATGGTCATCCTTTGACCACGGTTGGTTTGAGGTTCTTCCCTCATCTCCTCTCTAAAAGGAGCTTCGTCTTCCCTACCATGTTGTTGTCCTTCGGTACTCATAGCTTGACTTGGAATTGGTTTGAACTCTCTCACACGGCTAGTGCCTTCTAGTGGGGGATGAACACCTCTACCTAGAGATCTCCTACCATGCATAAAACTGAGCACCTGAAAGAGGAATAAATGATGTGTAAAATCGTGTTATAAAAACCTAACTCGCAAGTGCACGAATCGTGAGATAAGTACAGCGACAAGTAGGGATCGTTCCCACGAGGAAAAGTGATCTATCGACTAAAACTAATTCTAATTAAAGCTAAGCAATTAACAGTAACGAAGAGATTTCAGATTGATTTGAGATTAAAACTAAATTAAACTAAGAAAACAATTAACAAGAATATGAGAATGAGATCAAGAGGTGAGAGGACTAGGTCATCAATGATCCCCAACTACGTTTACTCAATGCTTCGAATTGACTTTCACAAAGAATGTTAATCAAGTTAAGGGTTCGTTCTTAAATTATGTATAATTAGTGCTATGTGGTCCTGGGATAAATTAAGTACTTCTACTACAATCAATAAACCCTGCATATAAACTATAACAGAAAATACATCAACCATACACCAAGCGTTTCTCAGTTGAGTAAATAGCAAACCCTGCATATCAACTATAACCTACAACCCACAAAGCACACAATCAAGTATTTTCAATCACAGTCATTAGCAAACCCTGCATAAAAACTATGATTGAGAACCCATTAAGCACAAGAACAAGAGAACCAAAGATAACGTGCAATAACCTGCTACGATAAATTCATTCAGTCAATTAATTATTGGTTAAGACTGGTGAAACCCCACACATCTCTCAACCTTAACATATAAACCCTAGATTCAAGACTAGCACTAACCATGCATAGACAAGAAGAAATCACAAATTGAATGAATCGAAACTTGAATTACGAAAATATAGTCAATTCTAACAAAGAGTATTCATAGAGGTTCACATTGAATCCCTAGTAAGGATTTAGTTACACATCAATGGAGGAAACAAAAATATAGAAGAGGAGAAGATAGAACCCATTGTTGTCTTCTAATCTTGCTTCAAATCCTTCGTTTTCTTCTTGCTTTTCGGTGTCTTCCAAGGATGGATGGTAGAACAGCTCTCAATCTCGCAGTTTCCAACCCCCCTCTGAAAGCCCTCTGATGTCTTATTTATAGTGGCTCGCAACTTCGTCATTCGCTGACCTAAACGAATCAGACTTCTTAAAATCTCGCTGCACGTGCCGCTAGGTAGGCAACTTGCCTACCCCGCGGTCATCTTTTTGCAACATCACTGGAGACCACCGCTAGGTAGGACCGCTATGTAGGACAGTGTCTAGGGGGTGGCCTCTTGAATGACACACTGCTGGAGTTCATTGCAAGCTAGGACCGTTAGACATGACATGCCTAGGCCGCGGTCCTTCATGAACAACTTCTCTGGAGTTTGGTGCTAGATAGGACCGCTAGGTAGGCACTACCTAGGGGGCGGTCCTTCACAATTTTATCTTGGAAGCTTCAACATGCTTTGACCGTGACATATGACCGCTAGGTATGCATACCTAGGGGGCGGTCCACTTCAGAAAATGTATATCTGATCAACATTGACATCTTTTCTTCCATACATGAATATTCGCACAACTTCTGATAACGAGACCTGCACAGCTCAACAAGCACATCAAACAACCTAAAATACTCGAGAACAAAGCACAAAGACTAGGAAATAAGGGTCTAAAACATATATAGAAATAGACCGATCAAATACCCCCAAACCTAACTTTTGCTAGCCCTCGAGCAAAACCAACTAACCATATAAAAAGAAAAACTAAATCCTAGCTAAGCCACTTTCGCAGGGAGCGCGATAGCATTGAGCATATGCTACAAGCCTTTAAACCTCTAGGTGTCCCTAGAGGAGGAGTTTTGTCTCCTGAGGGTTTACAGCTATGACACCCACAAACATATCCAACAAAATCCCATCATTCGAGATGCAATCGAATAGCGCCCATAACGAAACAATGCATGCTAAAGCCAATATGTAAAGACTAAAATTAAGCCACCAAACTGAAAACATTGCTCGTTTTAAATGAAAAGCCCATGCTCAAAACAATCTAGCATCAAAAAACACCTTTGCCAGATGCCATAGATATAATTCGCCTCAACTCTACTTCTCACAAGATATCGCTCATATTTCACACAGAACCTAGGCAATTTCACTCATCAAGCATATGCGAATGGAATTTATGCACAAGAAATTTCAAGTTATTATCGCATATGAATATATCATTGAAAGAACGCTTGATTTGTAAGCAAAAGATCTCATGAAAAGAATCAGGCATTATGAACAAGATTAAGCACACTCTTACCTTCTACTTTCATTGCAAGGATAACCAGCAGATCAATCAGACTTTCATTATGGTTGTAATGGGGCTATTGGGTAGGGGCTAAGAAAGAACAGGAAAAAGGAATTCAAAAACCCTAGGATCATTCAATGAGAGCCTTCACTTTGTCTTCAAGGCCTTGCTTTCTTTTAGGCCTTCCTTTCTTCTTGTTTGCAAGTGGAATGACACCACTCACCATTAATTTCAAACCACCTCTTTCCCCAAATTCTTGATAACTTCTTTAAGAGTAGATACAACACTACCAGTCATTTGACTGGTTGAATTCATTAAACCGTGCATATTTCTGTTGCACCATTTTATATATATATATTTTTATTTATTTTTTTTTTTTTTTGGGATATTTGATTTTGAATTTGAATACAAATACAGTTCCTCTCAGCTTTGGATAGAATGCAGCTCTTCTTCACTTGTTACTCATTACCTTCGCACATATTCCTGCGGCGAAATCTCAAGTCTTCTTCACAATCTCAATGTATGATCCCAAGTTAAAAAGGTAAGGCTATAATTCAGGCTTACATGGGTTAAAGTCAGTGTGGTAAAGAAAGAAAAAGGCTAATCAGTGTTTGGCTTCAAACAGGGCTATGGAGCACACACATAAGGTAGGAAATATTTAAGGCCTTTTAAGTAGATCAAGCACACATAGTCTGAAATCACTTCCATTGGTTCAACTTACTCAAGATCAAAGATAGCATGTGAAATCTTTTATGATGAACGTTATATAATGCTCAATGTTAAACCTATAGAGATCAAGTCTAGTGCTAAGAACCTATGTAGTGTTTAAAGAGTAGAAACAATTAATCACTCATATCATGTCATTTATGTACGCTTTTTGGCTTAGTGAACTCACCAAGGTAGTCTCCACTATTAATCATGGCAATCCAACTAAGCATCCTATCCACTATCATATCAAGAGCATGTCATAATTTTTGAAAAATGCAACGCAATACTCTAAGTGGCTAGACTTTAGTTTAAACTCAGTGAATAAAGCATACTGGTTCTAAAGCACAAATCAAAGCATCTCATCAAAGATTCAGGAGGAACGACAGACTCTGAACGAAAATAAAACTAAAACCAAAACGACACACCCCCAAACCTGAGCTTAACATTGTCCCCAATGTTGACAGTCAAGACAGTTTTGGCAGGGACAGACATAAAGAAACAAACTACAATATCCAAAGAAAATAAAAGAAAAATAAAAATAAAAAGTCAAAAGAAATCATATCCTGTCAATCTCCGCCATCCTCATCTGAAGGTAAGATCTCGGTGTGCTGATCGGAGTCTAACTGGTCATCCTGCTGCTCCTCATCATCAAACTGCATGATCGGGGTCCTCTGGTCATCAAACTGCTATTCAAATCCCGATCCACTAGCTGCATAAGGATCCTGATCAGGAATAGGAGGCTGAGATGAAGCTCCACTCCCACTAGCCACAGAAAACCGACTAGTCATCATCGTGCGCAAATCATCTATGCTCGTTTCGACATCGTCAAAACGCTCCTCCATACGAACCTCCATCTGTCTGATGCGCAAATCCATGTGAGCCTTCATAGCCTGCAAAATAGTGTGAAACTGATCACCTTCGAGCTGTGCTGCAGGTGCATCCTCCTCGGGCTGCTCTGCAGCTGGATCCTCCTCAGGCTGCTCCTGTGCCATCGTGGCAACTGCTGTTGCGCGCTCCTCTCTGCGACGTCTGTGGCGCGCATAATCTCCAACAGGAGGCAAAGCCCGAAGAGCCAACTGCTGGTTCCATCTAGTCCTGGTGAGCATTGATGGGTCATTGTGCTCCAAACCTGCAGTCACATCAATTCCTGCCCGACTGCAGAAAGCCGTGATCAAACATGGAAATACCATGGATAATTCATCAGTGCCACAGGCTTCACGAATAGCACCGTGCTTGATCCTTGTTCTCCTTAGATGCTCCTAATGCAAAGAATGAATGAAGAGGATGTGTCTAGATAGGTGGATGGCTTATGGTGAGTGACAAAGGTGTTATCCAAAAATCGTTAAAAGGACGATAATCCAAATAACCACTTTAAAAAGGGTCAAGATCGAGATTGATCCTGGCCGGAGGGGTATCAAGTAGTTCGATACCAACTAGGTCCCTGCCAATGCATGCATGATAAAGAATACGTGAAATTGAGTAGGAATTCGTCTTATTGATCCCTCTTTTCCATTACATGAATACACTGACTATAAATCTACTAAGACACTAGATTACATGAAGGTTTCGATTGAAAATATGGATCATGGTAGCGATAAGGAGATTTCCGTCGATAAGTGGGATCATGGTGGAGATAAATCTGTGTCTGTCGATAAGTAGAGTGTCGGGTCTCTCTTTTCTCCTGAATAAGTTGTTATATATATAGGTCCTGTTTGCTTGCCATGCACTCCTACAATCTCGGACTAGGGTTTGGCCGCTTGCAGGATCCTTCTTTTTAGGAAATAAAATCGGAGCTTTAATGCGCTGAATTCAGTCTTTCCTTCCTAGGAGGAGTCAATCGTTTACCTTCCTAGTAGGATTCCTACTGTAATGTCCTGCTTAAATTGGGACTCTCTGGCGGGAAGGAGTGTACCTCCTTTGTACGGTGACGTTTTACTGGTTCCTTTGTGGAGCTTTTAGTTCTTGGTGTTTAGGATCCTGCTTCCTGGTGCTCTTCTGCTCTAGCGGGCTGCCTACATCTAGTAAGCATCCTACTGACAGCAGTAGGGGGATATCTAGCCAGTTTTGTAGTAAGGTGATCAGTAGAACTCCGTGTCGGGGTGCTGCAGGGTCCGTAGGAAGCTGTATCGGGGTGTAGCGGGGTCCATAGGAAGCCCGGTTATAGCCGGGTTTGATCTCGCTGTGAGTTCTAGTGAGTATTTTTGTTTCTCGGCCACTTTGTTAAGCTAAGATGCTTGGCGGGGTGGACCCCGCTGAAGGAGGTGTGGGTTGGGATCAACCGGGGTCCACTCTGTCGTGGTATCCGGGTTGGGTACTGTTATAGCCTTCTCATGTCGAGGTGGAAAATTCTTCTTTGGTCCTCCGCCAATTTTGGCGGTTAACAGAAGTCCCCCCTGACTTAGACACTGATACCTTGTCGGGGTCGGGGTCAGGATCTTTTTGTTTGCTTGAAGGATTTTCTACCTTATCCCCTTGCTTTCCTTGTCTGACTGGGTTTCCACTTAAGAGAAGGAAATCCTTATTTTGTCCGTTACAACTGATTACGTGTCGACTGTTGATTGGGTTTCCCCTTTCTTCAAAAAGAGCCGTTTTGGCGCGATTAATGCGGAAAACGCCTCAACCCCTCCTCCCGGTCACCGATTCCGGTTTCCAAGTAAGTAACCGTCATTCTTTCTTTTATAAATAGACTGGTTTTACTGGCGCTTCTCACCTTTGAGCTTTCAGACTTTCAAAATCGAACGAGAACAAAAATAACTGCTGTCTTACCTTCTTTCTTTCCTTTCCAACTTCCGGAAAACCTTCCTTTCTTTCTTCCTCTTCTTTCCATGGCTTCTCCTTCTCAAATCCCTATTTCTCAAGAAATTGTTGCTGAACAAAATCCTCCAGTAACGGCGAACCCCGTTCATTCAGATCCCGCCTTCTCTCCCCAGTCTGACAATGCTGAGGTGATTGAGGCTGCAGCGGACTCCTTGACGTCAGAGGGGAAAAAACGGGGTCGAGAGGGGGATGCAACTGCTGAGGAAACCCCGCAGGCTCAGCGACGCCGTTTTACCCGAAACCCCCGAATTGGGTTGGGTTTTCATAATCAACCTGAAGACCCAGTCCTGGTTGGTGATGAGGCGGGCGCCTTTCAGACTGGTGGCCATGAGAAAAGTGACGGACCTGATGCCGCGCTGGTCGGAGTTCAGACGGGCTCCTTTGCCGCCTTTCGCGATAGTCGGGTTATTCCCGATTCTGTTTGTACAATGGATACGCTTAATCAACTACGGGAAGAGTACAAGATCCCGGAGTACATTATTCTCTCCCTTCCTCCCCAAGGCTATGACGCGTACGCCCCGCCTCCAGACCGCTTGCTGATCCACAGAGCCGCTCTGGAGTGTGGAGTCCGGCTCCCACTACACCCCACTCTTCGTCGAACTCTCGTCGCGCTCGAATTGGCCCCTCTCCAACTCTCTCCGGGCTTCTGGAAGCACCTGACAGGGTTCTTGGTGCTCTGGAGGGAGCAGTGCGAGAGAGATCATATTGAGCGGGAACCAGGTTTGGATGAGCTCCGCTTCCTCTTCAACATTACGAGCATGGTACCTCGGGGTCAGTTCTACCTGAGGGCATCGAATGATTTGAAGTTTGTTGTCCCCGGGGCGAATGTGAAGTATGCGGCGCCTTGGAAGGAGGAGTGGCTGGTGATCGAGGGCGATTGGGGGCGCACTGCTCTAGTTGGGGGGTATGAGTACCCCGTCCCTACCCAGTTTACCGTGAGGGACAAGTGGGCGAAGGGGACCTTGGCTCCTAAGTCCCGAGAGATTTTAACAAGGATCCTAAAGAGAGGGTATACCAACCTGCAATTCCCCTCTTTGGATCCCTTTGAGGGAGCCCGCTTGGAACGGTACCTGAGGATCTCTCCCACTTCTCCCGGTGAGTTAACCGCATCCTGCATCTCTATTTCTTAATGTTTATATTCCTTCTTTTGATTCTTACTGAGCATCCTTTCTTCTGGCAGTATCAGCTTCCCTGATGGTCACGGGGCCTCTCCCTTCTTCGGGGGGTAAAGATAATACCCTGCTATCTCGTTCCTCCCTTATTCCTTCTCCCACTTCGGCTGTCAGGACTAGGTCGGGGTCCGTCCGAGAAGGATCCAACTCCACCCCCCCTTATGACTTTACTCCTGCTCCATCAGGGTCTAAAGCTAAAGCTCTAGCTCGCAACCTTTCTACTCCTCCCTCCCGTTCGAGGATCCCGGCGTTGCTAGCCAGGGCGGCTAGGGCCCGAAGCTCTGAAAAGCCGGCTCAGAAAAAGAAAATCTCCTCCACTGAAACCTCTTCTGCTCCTCCTCCTGCCGTAGCTCTTCCCGTGGATCCTGTGAGGGCCCCGGTGGAGGAAGCATTTGTCCACACTTCTGCTCTTGATGCTGGTGTGGCCTTTGGATCGGGGTCGGGGAATGCTACTCTTGACGAGGTGGTGTCTAGATTCGCGGCCACCTGCCCCGGTGGAGATTTGACAGATATGGCCAAGCTTCCTACAGGCATCTTAGTCACCAAGGGGGTTTCGGTTCTGGCTGAGGTAAACTTTTACTCCCTTCTTGCTACTTAATTTCTCCCTTCTGCCGGGTACTGACTCTCTTTCTTTCTGCAGGGTTTCAATTTTGCTTTGGCCATGGAGAAACAGCTGCTGTCATTGAAAGAAGCTCATATCGGCCTCCAAGCGAGGTTAGAGGAAACTCAGCAGGAGCTAGTCCAGACCCAACAAAACGTGGCCCCTTTACTTCAAGAGGCTAGGGCATCAGAAGAAGCGCGACAGGAGGGCTTGGTGATTATCAGACACCTTGAGCGTTGCTTAGACATAGAAACCATCAAGTCCCTGCGCCGCAGAGAGGAGAGGGATCGCATAAAAGCTGAAAAGAGGCTGCTGTCAGATGAGAACCAGCTTCTGCGGGATGCCTTAGAGGATTTGGAGGCCCACCAGGGGCCCTCTTTCGATGATGGTTATTTCACTGCCTGCTATGAGGTAGCTACCGCTTTGCCTCCTTCTTTCGACCTCAGGGCAACCTTGAACTGGGACCGGGAGCAAATTATGGCTAAGGCTGCCCAGTTAGCTGGAGAGAATCAAGAGGCTGAGGCCCCTCCACAGGAAATGGCTCACCCGGGTCAAGAAACCGTCGTGGCTGCTGGGGTCCAACAAGATGGCGCGGAGGGAGCTGATCTAGATCCTCCTGTCATTGAAGAACCAGTGGTGGACCCCGAGTCGGCTTTGGGAGTAGTCATTGTGGAGGAAGGTGATGGGCCAGCTAGATCCGAGGTCCCTATGGTTGAAGGGATTCAGTCTGGGTCTTCTGCCATGGAGGTGGTTCACAACGATGCAGCAACTGAGCCTTTGGGAGAAGGGGCAGCTGGCCAAGAAGAGCATCCAGATGAGGAACAAGAAGCTTAGTCTGGCCTCCCCTTTTTATTAAAAAAAATTTTGTAGCCCGATTGGGGAATTGGGCACCCTGATTATAAATATAGCGGCTTTTCTGAATACTGTGTCTTGTTTACTTTGTACTTAGAAAACTTTTATTGCATATAAATTTGTTGATGCTTGAAATCCAGATGGGTAACTGGACCCCGATGGGTAATAAGGATGATGACTGGACCCCGATGGGTAATAGAGATAAAACATGTGCTTATAACCATAAGAACCAACGGGGTAAAACCACATCTTCCTCTAATAGGACTCCTTTAAACATATCATAGTATAAAGTGTTATAGCAGTCATTCGAGAAATCCTACTCCTTATGAACAATTCCTCTTGCTGAGGATGGACTTCTAAGTTTCTTTCTGACTGCTGGTCCGCTGTCGGGGTAGCAAGCGGGAAAATAAAGAGTGAAGTATCCCGATGAGTCTCCCTGATGTTACTGTAGATTTGTCCTGGTAGGCTACTAAAACCACTTTAGCACCAGGCTTCTTGGAGGAGGGTATTTCCCTACCAAGGCAGCAGGAGCGCCCTCAGGCTATTTCCTGGTCTTGAGGTGCTTTAACAATGGAGATCCTCTTGGCGGGCTTGACCCAGCCCGAGGCATCAGGAGCGCCCTGAGGCTATTTCCTGGTCTTGAGGCGAAGTAAGAAATCAGGTACCCTGAGGCAGCCCGACTCTTACTGTAATCTGTCCTGGTAGGCAACTAAGGCCACTTTAGCACCAGGCTTCTCGGAGGAGGGTATTCCCCGACCAAGGCTATCCTGGTAGGCAACTAAGGCCACTTTAGCACCAGGCTTCTCAGAGGAGGGTATTCCCCGACTGAGGCAGCAGGAGCGCCCTTAGGCTATTTCCTGGTCTTGAGGCGCTTTAACAGTGGAGATCCCCTTGGCGGGCTTGGCCCAGTCCAAGGCATCAGGAGCGCCCTGAGGCTATTTCCTGGTCTCGAGGCGAAGTAAGAAATTCGGTACCCTGAGGCAGCCCGACTCTTACTGTAATCTGTCCTGGTAGGCAACTAAGGCCACTTTAGCACCAGGCTTCTCGGAGGAGGGTATTCCCCGACCAAGGCTATCCTGGTAGGCAACTAAGGCCACTTTAGCACCAGGCTTCTCAGAGGAGGGTATTCCCCGACTGAGGCAGCAGGAGCGCCCTTAGGCTATTTCCTGGTCTTGAGGCGCTTTAACAATGGAGATCGTCTTGGCGGGCTTGGCCCAGTCCAAGGCATCAGGAGCGCCCTGAGGCTATTTCCTGGTCTCGAGGCGAAGTAAGAAATTGGGTACCCTGAGGCAGCCCGACTCTTACTGTAATCTGTCCTGGTAGGCAACTAAGGCCACTTTAGCACCAGGCTTCTCGGAGGAGGGTATTCCCCGACCAAGGCTATCCTGGTAGGCAACTAAGGCCACTTTAGCACCAGGCTTCTCAGAGGAGGGTATTCCCCGACTGAGGCAGCAGGAGCGCCCTTAGGCTATCTCCTGGTCTTGAGGCGCTTTAATAATGGAGATCCTCTTAGCGGGGTTGGCCCCGTCTAAGGCATCAGGAGTACTATGTAGTTCCCCTGGTCTTGACTTAGTAACGGAGATCCTCCTAGAAGGTTTGACCCCGTCTAGGGCATCAGGAGCTTTAAGAAGTTCTCCTGGCCTTTAGGCGATTCCGTGATGATGATTCTGTAGGTGATATCAGTAGGAGATAATCGGGCACTGGAACACAGGAGAATCATATAGAAGAAAGAATTGCTTTTATTTAATTTCCCAAACGGTACAAATATGAACTCGGGGTGAGCATTCCGCTAGGTACAAGCATAGTTTCTTAAGGATAGAATTTTCGAAGATGATCGGCATTCCATGTATGATCCACCGGGTAACCCTCCATGTCTTCGAGCTTGTAAGCACCACCCCGGAGTGATGCCTTAACCAAGTATGGACCCTCCCAGTTAGGGGCCAGTACCCCGTCAGACCTCCTTCTTGTATTCTGGGTCACCTTCCTGAGAACCAAGTCTCCCTCTTTGAAATTTCGGGCCCTCACCTTCTTGTTGAAGTGTCGGGCTATCTTGTTCTGGTATACGGCCACCTTCTCTGCGACTTTGCTTTGTTTTTCCTCCAACAGGTCCAAGCTAGCTCTCAACTTGGCCTCATTATCTTCTGGCTCATAATTTTGAACCCGGAAAGATATGAGCTTATGTTCGATGGGCAAGACAGCTTCTGCCCCAAACACCAGGGAGTAGGGGGTTTCTCCGGTTGCTGTCCGCCTAGTTGTTCTGTAGGCCCAAAGCACGTTGGGTAATTCTGCCACCCATAATCCTTTCTTCTGTTGGAGCTTTTTCTTTAGGAGCTTCTTAATGGTCTTGTTGGTTGCTTCGACCAGCCCGTTGGTTTGAGGATGGGCCACCGAAGCAAAACGGAGATTGATCCTCCGGTCTGCACAGAATTCACGGAAGTTGGCATTGTCAAATTGCTTTCCCAAATCAGTTATGATGGCCATTGGGGTGCCAAATCGGCAGACTATGTGTTCCTTGACAAAGTTGGTGGTCTTTTCTTCGGTTATCCGGGTGAGTGCCTTAGCTTCCACCCACCGAGTAAAGTAATCTATCGCCACTACTGCGTGCTTGGCTTGGCCGGGTGCAGTGGGAAGTGGCCCGATCAAGTCTAGTCCCCAGATGGGAAAGGGGTAGGGAGTGCTGATTGAGGAGAGTCTCTCTGGAGGGAGATGATGACGGGTGGCTGTTTTCTGGCAACCCTCGCAGGATCGCGCGAACTGCCTTGCGTCCTGGTGTATAGTCGGCCAGTAGTAGCCCATCCTGACTACCTGGTAAGCCAAAGTTTCCCTTGACACGTGGTTACCACAATCCCTAGAGTGCACCTCACTGAGCGCCCAGTGCGCGTCATCGGGATGGAGACACCTGAGCAGAGGGAGAGATTTCCCCTTACGATATAGGTGTCCTTCTACCAAGCAGTACCGGGTAGCTGTCCTCTTGAGCCGACGGGCTTGATCCGGATCTGCTGGGAGAATGTCGCTTTGGAGATAGTCTGCTATTGGATCCATCCAACACAGGAGGCGGCTTACTGGGAGGACTTCTGCCTCTTTCGCTATGCTGGAGAAAGGAACCAATTGAAGGGGTACCCCTTTTGGTAAAGCGTGTCCCTTTCCTATGGCAATCTTGGCTAAAACATCTGCGCGATGGTTTTTCTCCCTAGGCACTTGCTCTATTCTTACACCCTTGAACTTCTTCATAGCCTCCTGAACTTTAGCCAGGTAGGCTATCATGTTGTCACCTTTTGCATGGTATAATCCTGTCACCTGGTTGACCACTAGTTGTGAATCGCTCTTGATCTGAAGATACTCAGCCCTCAGAGCCCCTGCTACCTTCATTCCTGCTAGCAGAGCCTCATATTCCGCTTCGTTGTTGGTGGCTCTGAATTCAAACCTGAACCAATGACTTACTTCAATTCCCGCGGGGTCGATCAGGACGATCCCGGCTCCGCATCCCGACTGGTTCGATGCTCCATCCGTGTAAAGAATCCACATCTTGCTATCTACGGGCCATTCCAGAAGGGTTTGATCCGGGTCTGGGTCTGCCAACACACCCTGGTTCAGGATTGGGCCAAACTCCACTATGAAGTCCTCTAGGGCTTGAGCTTTGATCGTGGTTCTCGCCTTGTACTTGATGTCGAACTGTGTGAGCTCTAGGGCCCACAAAACCAGTCTGCCTGAAACATCCGGCCTCTGGAGAAATTGTCTCAAAGGCTGATCTGTGACGACCGCGATGGTGTGGGCTTGAAAATAAGGCCGGAGCTTTCTGGATGTTGTTACTAAGGCGTAGGCGAGTTTCTCTAGCAAGGTATAATTCTTCTCGGACTTTGAAAGAGCCCGACTCACGTACTAGACCGGCCTCTGTACCCCGTCACTGCATTCTTTCACCAAGGCTCCACTAGTTGCTACTTCAGAAACTGCTAGGTAGAGCAGGAGTTCTTCACCCGGGATTGGTTTTACCAATAGTGGAGGGCTTGACAGGTATCCCTTTAGAGCCTGAAAGGCCTGCTCGCTCTGCTCATCCCACTTCATCTTTTTCCCCTGCTTGATGATTTTGAAAAAGGGGAGACATTTGTCTGTGGAGCGGGATATGAAACGGTTCAAAGCCGCTATCCGCCCGGTTAAACCTTGCGCCTGCTTGAGGTTTGTAGGAGACTCGAGATCTAAAATGGCTTTGATCTTCTCAGGATTTGCCTCGATTCCCCTTTCATGCACCATGAATCCCAAGAATTTGCCTGCTGCCACCCCGAACGCACACTTAGCGGGGTTCAGCCTCATCTGGTTCTGCCTTATTACCTGGAAGGTTTGGCGTAAGTCCCCTGCATGCTGTCTTGCTTCTAGAGATTTAGTGATCATGTCATCTATGTATACCTCCATGGACCTCCCTATCTGTTCCTTGAATAGTTTGTTCACCATGCGCTGGTAAGTGGCACCTGCATTTTTGAGTCCGAATGGCATTACCTTGTAACAGTAGAGACCTTGTCCTGTGATGAAACTAGTCTTGTCTTGATCTGAGGGGTGCATCGTGATTTGATTGTACCCCGAGAAAGCATCCATGAAACTTAGGAGCTTATTTCCTGCAGTGGAGTCAATGAGCTGATCTATTTTTGGTAGGGGGAAGCTATCTTTGGGACAAGCCCGATTGAGATCGGTGTAGTCCACACACATCCGCCACTTTCCGTTGGATTTGGTTACCATGACCACGTTAGCGATCCACTCAGGGTACCGGGATTCCCTGATGAATCCGGCCTTCGGGAGCTTGTCAACTTCTTCTTGGACTGCGGCATTCCGTTCTGTGTTGAAGTGTCTTCTTTTCTGTTTCACTGGCTTGAAAGTTGCATCCACTGCCAACCTATGGGAAGCCAGGCCAAGGGGAATGCCAGGCATCTCATCATGACTCCAAGCAAAGATATCGTTATACTCTCTGAGAAGCTCTATCAAGTTACTCTTCACCTCCGGGTCCAGACCTTCTCCCACTTTTACTGTCTTTGTTGGGTCCTCCCTCCGGATCTGGACCTCCTCTAGCTGTTCCACGGGGTTCCCACTGGCCCAACCTCGCTCTTCCTCTTCTGACTCCTCCACGATTATGTTTGGTACCTCTCCTTCTTCTAAAACATAATCATCCTGCTCTGTCGTTCTCTGACTTGGGTAGCTGGCCACCGATGCGCATTGCTTAGCCAATGCAGCGGGGTTAGTTGACACCGCATAGCAGTTTCGGGCTGCCTGCTGGTCTCCTCTTACTTCTCCTACTCCCGACCCTACTGGAAACTTCATCACGTTGTGGTAGATAGACAGCACTCCTCTAATCCCTGATAAGAAAGGCCTTCCTAAAATTGCATTGTACGCAGATGGGGTGTCTACCACGATGAACTCCGTCATTATGTTTTGCTGAAGAGGAGCTTCTCCGACTATCACTGGCAGTATCTTCGTTCCCATCGGCATTACGGAGTCCCCTGTGAATCCGTATAGTAGAGAGGTGCAACTGTTGTAGCAAGAATTCTTCAGGTTAAGCTGCTCATGAGCCCCCTTGAACAGAATATCCACGCTGCTTCCCGTATCGATCAGGACGCGGTGTACTAGGCAGTTAGCGATCTGCACTGTTATGACCATGGGGTCATCATGTGGCTGTACCGTATTGTAGACATCCTCCTCCGTGAAGATGATCTTGGTTGAGCGGGATAGATCTCGGGGTCCGCCTTTGACTTTCAGTATCTCATGGTCAGCGTTAAGCCTGGGAATCTTCCTTGCGTGGTTCTTCCTTGAATTGTTGGAGGTTCCAGCCAAGGTGGGGCCCCCACTGATGGTGTGAATCACCTGGATCTGCTGCATTAGATCCTTTTCTCCTTCTCTCCTCCTTTCCGCTGCTTCTTGCATCCCGCTTTGAACCTGCTTCCCTTCTTTGATGCTATCTCGTACCTGTTGTAAAAATTCGGTTAGGAGTCCTCCCCTTACCAGTGCTTCTATCTGATTGCGGAGACTGTAGCATTCTGAGGTGTTGTGCCCCACGTCTTCATGGAAGTCGCAATACTTGTACTGATTCCTCCTGTCTACCGGGATTTTTATGGGAACCGGCTTTCTGAGTAGACCCTTGTCTCGAATGGCGAGATAAATAGTTTCCCGTGATGCATTGAGAGGGGTATAATGGTTATATCCTTCTTCCTCTCTCGTTATTCTGGATACATCCTTCAAGGGGAGCTCTCTGGGGGGCGACCTCCTGACCGGGTACCTCTCTTGGTACGAAGGAATGGGAGGCGGCCTGTATGTCGACCGGTTTGGAGGTTGATTCTGAAACTTCCTAGCTGGGGCAGGTTTTGGAACTTCCTTTTTAGGGCGTGGTGCTAACCGGGCTTCATCATGTTCAATCTTGATCCGGAGTTGTTCCTCAATGTCCACCTATTCTAGAGCCCGATTGTAGGCTTCCTGGTACGTCTCAGATGGATGCTTGGCGAAAGATCGGAACAGCCTGCCTGCCCACAAATTCCTCCGGAAATTTGCTAACGTTTCCTTCTCGTTGAACACACCCATCTGGACGACCTCTTTGTGGAATTTCTCCACATAAGATCTCAGAGTTTCACCTCGTTCTTGAACTACGTACTGTAGTAGGATAGGATCCTTGGGACGGGGTTTGATTCCCTGAAACTGTGCACAGAAAGCTTTGGTAAGTTTGGAGAAAGAATCAACACTACCTGGTGGTAATTTTCTGAACCATGTCTTGGCACAGTCTGTTAGAGTTGAAGGGAACATCCTGCACATGGCTATCCTGGTTGCACTCTGGACCTCCATCTGGTGTACGAAGCTTTCCAGGTGGCTGACGGGGTCTTCTGTTCCAGAATACTTTTCTGAAGGCATCCTGAATTTGGGGGGTAGCCCCGCCTCCCTAACTCTCTTGGAGAATGGTGCATTCATCTCGCCCAAAAGGATTCTTTTGGATCCCCTGATGCTTTCCCTTCTTTAACTGCTTCAACTCCTTCGCCATCCTCGTCATCTGGTCCTCCAGGCGCTGAGACTTCTTGGTTCCGGATCGAGCTACTGAAACTTCATTATCCGAAGATTCTGAATCGATGACTACCTCCTTTCGCTTAACTCTTTGATGCCTCTCCCTGGAAATCCTCCGAGATTTGGCACTTTCCTCAGAATTGGGACGGGATTCCCTCTCCTTGGTCCGCGGTCTTGGTGGGGATTGAATTTTCCTGGGAGGAACCTCAATCGCGGATTTTACTAGTCGGGGTCTAAGATCCGCTTGTCGGACTGGGAGAGGGGGGCCCAATCGGTCGAAGACTGGAGCCCGAGTGCTTGGTCTGACATCGTCCTGGATCCCGGCTGCTTCAAATGGGATTCCCTGGGCTATCATCCGGAGCCGGATCGCTTCTACGTAGGCTACGGCTTGCTGTTCTAAGACATCTCGGTTGTCCCCTTGCCAAGCGGGGTTTTGAGGGACAGGGTCTGCAGCCGGTGGGGGCACTGGTGGAGGATTCTCGCTCCTGATACCCTTACCCCGCCTCTGAGCTCTTTCAGTGGAGGCAAGGGATTGGAGCCCTGATGGTTCGGGGCGACCCTGGGAGGATCGGAGTCTCATTCCGAATATCTCTGGGTGGAAGTAGGCTGTTGCTAAACAATGGTTGGGAAATCTGTAATCCCCACAGACGGCGCCAAAAGTGTTATCCGAAAATCGTTAAAAGGACGATAATCCAAATAACCACTTTAAAAAGGGTCAAGATCGAGATTGATCCTGGCCGGTGGGGTATCAAGTAGTTCGATACCAACTAGGTCCCTGCCAATGCATGCATGATAAAGAATACGTGAAATTGAGTAGGCATTCGTCTTATTGATCCCTCTTTTCCATTACATGAATACACCGACTATAAATCTACTAAGACACTAGATTACATGAAGGTTTCGATTGAAAATATGGATCATGGTAGCGATAAGGAGATTTCCGTCGATAAGTGGGATCATGGTGGAGATAAATCTGTGTCTGTCGATAAGTAGAGTGTCGGGTCTCTCTTTTCTCCTGAATAAGTTGTTATATATATAGGTCCTGTTTGCTTGCCATGCACTCCTTCAATCTCGGACTAGGGTTTGGCCGCTTGCAGGATCCTTCTTTTTAGGAAATAAAATCGGAGCTTTAATGCGCTGAATTCAGTCTTTCCTTCCTAGGAGGAGTCAATCGTTTACCTTCCTAGTAGGATTCCTACTGTAATGTCCTGCTTAAATTGGGACTCTCTGGCGGGAAGGAGTGTACCTCCTTTGTACGGTGACGTTTTACTGGTTCCTTTGTGGAGCTTTTAGTTCTTGGTGTTTAGGATCCTGCTTCCTGGTGCTCTTCTGCTCTAGCGGGCTGCCTACATCTAGTAAGCATCCTACTGACGGCAGTAGGGGGATATCTAGCCAGCTTTGTAGTAAGGTGATCAGTAGAACTCCGTGTCGGGGTGCTGCAGGGTCCGTAGGAAGCTGTATCGGGGTGTAGCGGGGTCCATAGGAAGCCCGGTTATAGCCGGGTTTGATCTCGCTGTGAGTTCTAGTGAGTATTTTTGTTTCTCGGCCACTTTGTTGAGCTAAGATGCTTGGCGGGGTGGACTCCGCTGAAGGAGGTGTGGGTTGGGATCAACCGGGGTCCACTCTGTCGTGGTATCCGGGTTGGGTACTGTTATAGCCTTCTCATGTCGAGGTGGAAAATTCTTCTTTGGTCCTCCGCCAATTTTGGCGGTTAACAAAAGGATTTGTGATGTAGAAAATGGTAGGGGAGTAATCAAGATTTAGTGTGAGTTTTTGGATGGAAAAGATTAGTTCAAGTGTAGAAATGGTGGAATTTGGGAGATGATTAATGGAGGAAAAAGAGATAGGTAGGAGAGAATAGGCTTGGAATTCAAAATTGAAAAGAGGGATGAATTTATAGTATTTTTGAATTAGGTCAGGAATGGCTAATTACCAAAACATCCCCTCTATTTGTCAAATTTTCTCTTTGGCCCCTCAAGGGGTGCATTCCGTAATTTTCCACCCAATTTTGGCCAATCAAAGAAGAACAGCAGATGGTTCGCAGTTTGGCACAAATGGCGACCTTGGAGCTACAAAATGGTGACCTCATCAGGTGTGGAAATCACTTCCTGTCGCCATGGCGACCTCGAAATGCCAAATGGCGACCTAGGGGCAAAATGGGGAGAAATGGCGTGATTTTGGTGGCATTTTGGGTGGCCGGAATCGATCAATTGGGGATCAAAAAGGGAACGATGAAGTTGCCGCTGATCTTGCCATTTTTTTGGCACCGGAATTGGCCGGAGGTAGGCCGGTTTTGGTCACTTTCTGGCACCGCAAAAAAGCTAGGGTTTGGGGCCATGGATGGCCTGCTCGTGAGGAAGGAGAAGAGGAAAGGTTGAAGATGATGGGGTGCATTTAGCAAGCTGTCGGGGTGTGCGCAACAGCTATGCTTGTCTAGAAAGAGGGTGCAATTAGAAGAATGATGGGCTGCACACAGTAGCTGCAAGTTGTCTAAAGATGGAGGACGATCAGATCAGGCATAGGGTGCATTTTGGGTTTAGCTGTTTTGGTGCTTGGGCCAATTGAGCCCAAACAGATCAACCTGCTAATATGAAACGCACCGTTTCTTTTAGCAGCCTTCTTTCGGGATGCATTTAGCACGAGTGTGGGGTGTGTGCGGACGCCTTCCTCTTTGTCTGCCTCGGGGTGCAATTAGAAGCAAACTGGGGTGCAATCAGGTGCACTCTTCTTTGTCTCATATGGGCAGCAATTAGAACAGGCCTGGGGCGAATTTAGTAGCCTAAATCATACATCAAAATGCACAGCTTCATTAATCTGACGTGGCGCAATTGCCTGCGTTGCGTGGCAAATTACACAATGATCCCCTGTTCTCTTCAAATATTACCATATCTTCAATCTTCCCTAATATTTTACACTTTTGCCCCCAAATGACCAAAATTACTCAAATGCCCATCAACTTTTAAATACCTGAAAATACTTAATAAACAACATCAAAACACAGGAAAAATGCCCAAGAACCAAGCAAAAAGATACGGAAGTGAGGGCCAAAATCATACCAATTTTGGTTCGATCAACGAGTAAAGTGAGCAGGCTTTCCAAGCTTTAAGGGAGTACTTTTCAAGCCCGCCACTATTGGTGAAGCCTACCCCAGGGGAAGAGCTCCTACTCTATTTAGCAGTCTCTGAAGTTGCTACCAGTGGAGCCCTAGTGAAAGAATGCAGTGACGGGGCGCAAAAACCAGTTTACTATGTGAACCGGGCTTTCACTAAGTCCGAGAAAAACTACACCCTCCTGGAAAAGCTCGCCTATGCCTTGGTTACTGCCTCTAGAAAGCTCCGGCCTTACTTTCAAGCCCACTCCATTGTGGTAGACACTGACCAACCTCTGTGACAATTCCTCAAGAGGCCGGATGTGTCGGGCAGGTTGGTTCTATAGGCCCGAGAGCTCACCCAGTTTGACATCAAGTATAAGGCGATAACCACAATCAAAGCCCAAGCCCAAGCCCTAGCCCTAGCCCTAGCCCTAGCCCTAGCCCTAGCTGATTTCATAATGGAATTCAACACAATTTTAAATCTGGATAAGTCAGCAGACTCGGATCCGGATTAGGCCAATCCGGACTGGCCCAAAGAAAGTAAAATATAGGTCATTTACAAGGATGGAGCCTCAAACCAGTCGGGATATGGAGTTGGGATCGTCGTGATTAACCCCGAAGGAGCAAAATCCAGTCATTGTTTCAGGTTTGGATTCAAAGCTACTAATAACAAAGCAGAGTACGAAGCTCTACTAACAGGAATGGGAGTAGAAAGAGCTTTGGGGGCTGATTACCTTTTGATCAAGAGTGACTCCCAGTTAGTGGTCAACCAGGTGTCGGGACTGTACCAAGCAAAAGGTGACAACATGGTGGTATATCTGGCTAATGTTCAGGAAGCAATGAAGAAATTCAAAGGTGTAAAGATGGAACAAGTTCCCAGAGAGAAGAACCACCGCGCGGATGTCCTAGCCAAGATCACAACAGGAGAAAGGCATGCTTTACCAAGAAAGGTACCCCTCCAATTGATTCCTCGTTCCAGTATAGTTAGAGATGTAGAAGTCCTCCTAGTCAGCCGTCCCCCATGTTTGATGGATCCAATTGCAGACTATCTCCAAAGTGATACTCTCCCTGTAGATCCGGATCAAGCACGTCGGCTTAAGAGGATATCTACTCGATACTGCCTGGTAAATGGATACCTCTACCGTAAGGGGAAATCTCTCCCTCTACTCAGATTTCTCCACCCCGATAATACGCTTGGGCGCTCAACGGGGTACACTCAGGGGACTGTGGTAACCACGCATCGGACGAAACACTAGCTTACCAGATAATCAGAACGGGCTACTTCTGGCCGACTATACACCAGGATGTAAAGCAGTTTGCACGATCCTGCGAGGCTTGTCAGAGAATAGCAAACCTTCATCATCTCCCACCAGAGAGACTCTCCTCAATCAGCACACCCTACCTCTTTGCAATCTGGGGGCTTGACCTGATTGGGTCGCTCCCTACTACACCCGGCCAGGCCAAACATGTATGGTGGCAATAGATTACTTTACACGGTGGGTAGAAACCAAGGCCCTAACCCGAATAACTGAAGAAAAAACCACCAACTTTGTCAAGGAGAACATTGTCTGTCGTTTTGGTACCCCGATGGCCATCATAACTGATCTAGGAAAGCAATTTCACAACGCCAAATTCAGGGAGTTCTGTGAAGGCCGGAACATTGATCTCCATTTTGCATCAGTGGCTCATCCTCAGACCAATGGGATGGTTGAAGCTACCAACAAGACCATTAAGAAGCTCCTGAAGAAAAAGCTCCAACAAAAGAAAGGGTTATGGGTTATGGAATTACCCAGTGTACTGTGGACCTACAGAACAACCAGGCGGACTGCAATGGGAGAGACCCCTTACTCACTAGTATTCGGGACTGAAGCAGTCTTACCCATAATCTTTCCGGGTCCAGAATTACAAACCGGAAGATAATGAGGCTAAATTAAGAGCCAGTCTGGATCTACTTGAGGAAAAGCAAAGTAGAATTGCTGAAAAAGTGGCAGTATGTCAGAGTAAGATAGCCCGACACTTCAATAAAAGGGTGAGGATCCGAAATTTCAAAGAAGGAGACTTGGTTCTTAGGAAAGTAACGGGGTCTTAGCTCCTAACTGGGAAGGTCCCTACTTGAGTAAAGCACTACTCCGTGATGGCGCTTACAAACTGGAAAACATGGAGGGGTGCCCAGTGGATCATACATGGAGCGCCGATCACCTCAAGAAGTTCTACCCTTAGAAATTTAATTTGTATCGGTTGGAAAATATACCCTGATTTCATATTGTACTGCTTGGGAAATTCAATAAAACCAGTTTCTTCTCCTATATGACTCTCCTATGACCATTGTGCAATGTCTCCTACTTGATTCTCCAATGTGTCTGACTTGATGTTCGTTCTACGAGTACTTCGCCATTACTGAATCGCCTTAAGACCAGGAGATAGCCTTATGGCACTCCTGCTGCCTTGGTCGGGGAATACCCTCCTTCAAGAAGCCTGGTGCTAAAGTGGCCTAAGTTGCCTACCAGGACAGACTTACAATAGGATCGGGATACCTCATCAGGGTACCTGATTCCTTACTTCACCATCTCAAGACCAGGAAATAACCTTATGGTGCTCCTGCTGCCTTGGTCGGGGAATACCCTCCTCTAAGAAGACTGGTGCTAAAGTGGCCTAAGTTGCCTACCAGGACAGACTTACAGTAGGATCGGGATACCTCATCAGGGAACCTGATTCCTTACTTCGCCATCTCAAGACTAGGAAATAGTCTTATGGCACTTCAGCTGCCTTGGTCGGGGAATACCCTCCTCCAAGAAGCCAGGTGCTAAAGTGGCCTAAGTTGCCTACCAAGATAGACTTGCAGTAGGATCAGGATACCTCATCAGGGTACTCGATTCCTTACTTCGCCATCTTAAGACTAGGAAATAGCCTTATGATGCTCCTGCTGCCTTGGTCGAGGAATACCCTCCTCCAAGAAGCTTGGTGCTAAAGTGGCCTAAGATGCCTACCAGGATAGACTCACAGTAGGATCAGGATACCTCGTCAGGATATCCGATTCCTTACTTCTCCATTTCAAGACCAAGAAATAACCTAATGGCACTCCTGCTGCCTTGGTTTGGGAATGCCCTCCTCCAGGAAGCTTGGTGCTAAAGTAGCCTAAGTTGCCTACCAAAACAAACTTACAGAAGAATCAGGATACCTTGCCAGGGTACCTGATCCTTTACTTCTCCATTTCTCCTAAAGGCTGACGATTAAGGGAGTCTAGATCTCTTGTCAAGTCAAAATTATCATAAGGGTCAGGATGCCTTGACGGGATACTCGGAACCTTAGACTGCTACACACTCGTAAGAGCCTGATTAAGGAGACCTGATTACTTAACAGATCACGCCAGTTTCTATGACTACGAGATACAAGGGTGTTCATCGTCTGTCAATCAAGCATCCTGGTCTACTTTATCAAGGCACAGTAACTCATTCATTTTGGGTTCAACTTTTCACGAACTTGTATGTTTGGAAAATTTTCCTCAGTTAAGAAGAGCAAACAAGACATAGTATGAATCAGGAAAATGAAGCTATTATATTGATAAAACAGGGTGCCCAGCTCCCATTTCAGGCTACAAAAAAGAAATATATATATATATACAATAAAAGAAAAAAGGGAGAGCTAAATCAGTCTTCTTTCTCCTCCTCTGGGTGCTCTCCTTGGCCAGCTGCTTCCACCCTTGTAACATCAGCGTCGACGTCAATCTGGGCCCCCTCAACCGCCGGAACCTGAGGTCTAGCTAGATCATCCTTCTGGTTAGCAGCATCCTCCTGTGTAGCAGCAGACTCATTCTGAGTCCCTCTTACTATTGGGACCCCTAATCCAGCTGGGCCCTCCTCCTCCTCCACCAGTACCACTTTTGAAGTAAGCGCGGGGTCCACTATTCGTTCTTCTTGGATGGGAGGATTCTGGACTGCCCCCTAAGCGCCATCAAGCTGGACCCCCACAGCTGCACCAGCTTCTTGATCCGGATAAGCAGCGTCCTGTGAGGGAACCTCTACTTCCTAGTCCCCATCTGCTAGTTGGGCAGCCTTCGCTATTATTTGATCCCAGTCCCAGTTCAAGGCTGCCTGAAGGTCAAAGGGAGGGGGCAGGGTTGTGGCCACCTCGTAGCAAGCAGTAAAGTAACCATCTTCAAAGGTAGGGCCCTCTTAAGTCTCTAGGCTTGCTATGGTATCCCGTAGGAATTGGTTCTCATCCAGCAGCAACCTTTTCTCTACCTTCAAGCACTCCCTCTCTTCTCGACGGTGCAAAGATCTGACAGTTTCAGTATCTAGGCAGTGCTCATAGCACTTGACATCCACCAATGCTGCTTGCCTGCCTTCCTCAAACTCTTTGGCAGCTTGAAGCAGAGGAGCCACACTCTGCTGGGTTTGAACCAATTCTTGCTGGGTGTCCTCTAACTTGGCCTGGAGACCAATATAAGCTTCCTTCAGAGTCAGCAATTGCTTCTCTATAGCTAGAGCAAATTTGAAACCATGCCAAAAGAAGAAGAAGTCAACACCTGCCAGGAGAAAGAAAAGGATAACAAGAGAGATAGTAAAAGCTTACCTCAGCCAAGACGAATGCTCCCTTGGCGACTAGGATTTTAGTGGGAAGCTTCACCATATTCATCAAGCTTCCCCCAAGATCGGAGGCCACGAATCGGAATACCACTTCATCAGAGGTGGCACCCCTTGACCTTGACGCAGAGGGAATATCAGCAGCTGGGGTAGAAATAAAGATAGTTTCCTCATTCTCCGTATTTCCAACATGGTATTTGGAGGATGCTGCTGGAGGAAGATGAAGAGAAGTAGGAGAAATCTTCGCAGGAGGAGCAGCATTACGGCCCTTCCTCTATGTTTGCTTTCTAGAACCCCGGGCCTTAGCTGCCCGAGCCAGCATTGCCTTGATCTTCCAGCGCGCTGGAGGAGAAGTGGGAAGACGAGTAGAAGTCTTTGCAGATGACCCCGCTAGAGTATGAGGGGGTGTGGCAACACCAATAGATGATTTGGCTGGAGCAGGAGATAGGATGGGATCAGTTCCAGTTTGTGTGGACCCCGACACGATTCTGACAGCAGTAGAAGGGGAGGGGACAGGAGAAGTAGAAGCCGACAAGATTAGATCCCTCGTTCCAGAGGAGGATGGAGACCCCGCTACCATCGGGGCAGCTGATACTACACAGAGAAAAAAAATTTAGTGAAAGAAAGGAGGAGGTAAACATATGAACATGTAAACAATAGAGGAAGGCAGGACTGCTTACCAGGAAGTGCGAGGGAAATCTTCAGATATCGCTCCAATCAGTCTCCCTTGAAGGGATCTAGAGTGGGATACTTCATGTTTGTATACCCCCTCCTCATAATCCTCGCAAATATGTCTCGAGATTTAGGAGAAAGTACCCCTTTTGCCATTTGTCCCTTGTCGTGAACTAGGTAGGGACGGGGTACTCATATCCCCCGATGAAGGCCGTGCGCCCCCATTCACCTTCAACCATGAACCACTCCTCCTTCCAAGGCGCGGCGCACTTCACATTCGCCCCTGGAACAGTAAGCTTCATATCGTTTGATGCCCTCAGGTAGAATTGACCCCAGGGCACCATATTTGCTATGTTGAAGAGGAAGCGGAGCTTGTCCAACCCCGGCTCCCTATCGATGTTATCCCTCTCGCACTATTCCTACTAGAGCACCAAGAACCCAAATGCGACCAGAAGCCCAGCGAGATCTGAAGGGAGGCTAATTCCAGCGCTACAAGAGCCCGGCAAAGAGTAGGATGCAGTGGCAGCCGGACTCCACACTCGAAGGCTGCCTTGTGGATCAGCAGGCGATCTTAAGGCGAAGTATATACATCATTGCCCCGATAAGGAAGGGACAAAGAGATGTAATCAAAAATCTTGTAGTCCCTCAGCTGGGCAAGTGTGTCCAAGGTACACACGGAATCGGAGACTATCCTCCCGTCGTGGAAAGAAGTGAAGGAGCTGGCTTGGTCCCCGACTAAAGAGAATCATCCGTCGTCGCGTCCTTCACCACCACCAACCCTTGCAACATCTACCTCGTCATTTATAAGAATAGGGTCCTCTGGCTGATTGTGGAAACCCGACCCGATTCACAGGTTTCGTGTAGAATGACGGCATTGAGGGCACGGGGTGTCACTAGAGGCACCGTCACCGCCTCGACTCCGTTTATTCCCCATCAATGTTGGAGAAGCCTCCCTCGAATTGGCCTTCTCCATACTAAATAAAGCGTTGAGGCTATCAGTGGAATGTGGAGAAGCGGGGTCATGGTGTGTGGAGGCCGCCACTAGGAGAGTCTGGTCGGTGGGATTTTGTTGTGAATTGGTAAGGAGTTTTGAAGGAGATGCCATCGGAGAATAAGAGAGTAGGGGAGGTTTGGAAGATTGCTGGTAGGAAAGAAAGAAGGCAAGAAAGTTAGGGTTATCTCTCTACTGTAATTTTAAAAATTTGAAAATGGTGGAGAAGGCACCAGCAAAGCCGATCTATTTATAAAAAAGGGGAGGCGGTTACACACAAGGAAACTGGAATAAGTGACCAGTAACGTGCTTGAGGGACGTGCTAGAAACGTTTTCGCGTTAATCGCGCCAAAACGGCTCTTTTCGAAAACATAGAAGCCAATCCTTGATTGACACGCAGACTGTGCAATTAGTACTAACGTATCCAGGAAAGATTCCCTCTTCCACAATGGAAAACTAGTCAGACAAGGAAATATGTAGACAAAGAAGGCAGAAAATCCTTCGAGCATAGTCAAGATCCTAACTCCGACCCCGACAAGGTATCAATGTCCAAGTTAGGGGGGACTTCTGTTAACCACCAAAATTGGCAGAGGACCAAAGAAGAATTTTCCACCTCGATACAAGGAAGACATGGGAATCCGAACATCATCCGGCTACCCTGGAAAGAGAGGGATCCCGATCGATCCGGAAAGGGAGAGATCCCGACTAATCCGAGTACATACCCCTTTCAAAGGGATCAAGCCCAGCCATTCCCTGGCCCCACATGGACCCTGCGATATCCCAATGAGAGGTTGAACCCAATACCCTGATTCACAGTTCAACGCCCAGCACCCCGATTCTCGGTACGACATGTAGCCTCCCAGTTCTCAAGCATTGCCCCAAACCGGGCTATTCGCAAATCCCTCTAGCGGGGTCCGACCCAGTCATTCCTTGGCTTCTTATGGACCCCGTAGCACCCCAACATGGAGTTCCACCAAGCATCCCACTACTGTACCATATAGACATCCCACTACTTCATTAGCAGAATACCCCGCTACTGACTCAGTTGGTATCTCGATCCTCACGTAGCAGCAGGGTACTTAATAGTTCACACCTCTAAGTAGAATCAGCCCGCCAAGCAAGAAAATACTAAATAGCATGACTCTCATGCCTGGATTAAAAGCTCCATGAAGACTTATTGAAACGCCACCGTTCAGTCAAAACAGAAGGGGTGTACTCCTTCCCGCCAATTGAGAGTTCTATTTTAAACAAGTAAAATCTGTTAGATTCCTCCTAGGAAGGAAAGATTTACTTCCGAGATTGATTCCTCCTATGAAGGAAAGACTAGATTTGCACGCAAAAGCTCCGAGGTTATCTCCTAAAAGGAAGGAGGTACTGTAATCGCCAAACCCTAGATCAAAACTATAGGAGTGCATGGCAAGTAACGAGATCTATATAAACAACAAGTTATACACCAGAGAAGGGAGGACTAACAAAAAAAACCCTATGTTCAATTCAACTTATCAACACGTACGAGTTCGCCACCACCATCTTCATTGCTCACTGAATCACCAAACTTTAGGGTCAACCTAGGAAAAATATCTCATGCAATTGTAATGCAAATTGATGATCAATAAAGAGCCTATTTTGTTTATTTTATTGTGATCCAATTCATACGTATATTATTGAGGACACCATCGGTATCGAACTACGTGATATCCCTCCGACCGGGATCAATCTTGATCTTGGTCCCTTAAAGTCGTTATTTGAAATTTCACCCCAATGACGATTTTCCGATAACAATTCTTTTACTAATGTCAATACACCTACATCGTTTCCGATGAGTAGTTTATCATCAACATAAAGAATTAGGAAAACTAACTTGTCGCCTTTAATCCTTTTTGAAACAAATTACAATGTGTTCTAATATTAATCTAGATGGGGGGTGAATAGTTTTTAACAGATTTTACCCAATTTTCGTGTATGGTCAAGATTACAAAAATACCCTTAAAAGTCAATATAAATACAACAAGTGTAATATGGTGCGGAAATTAAATAACACTTGATATTTACGTGGAAACCCTCACAGGAAAAACCACGGGCTAATAAGTGCGCCACACTTGAACCTCGAATCCACTAAATGTGTTAAAGATTACAACATAATCCCGGTATATAATCACACACCTACCTAATCCCGATATAGTGATCCTAGTCCTATTGCTTGTAATTTACACAACCTAATCTCGGAAGCAACACAAGACTTAGTTCTCAATGAAGAGAATGTAACCTATGTGAATATATAAAATACTCAAAATGCAACAAGAGCTAGGTAACCCAATATGCTTATCTAGGATGATGATATATCAATTTAAACAATCCTAGATATCAAAAACTAAATGACATATCATAAAGCTTAGCTAATCAAGGTGAAGCAAAACCTAGATAGCTATCACAATACAACACTCAATCATATTCATCACAAACAATCTCTATCTTGTATCTAGCATATGCTCTTAAAATGTACAAGTAAATAAATAGATGACTTGACAAGAAAGAAACTAAAATTAGATGAAGTTAGTAAAAATCTTACCAAGCAAGTTGTGATGATGCAAAACCATGTATGAATGATGCAAGATGTTCTTTGATGCACAAAGGAATGTCTCTGAGCGTTTAAAGGAGAGTTCTTGAGAATTTTTCACTCGAAAAATGTTCTAAGGAAAAAAATATGATTTTTTGAACTCTTAAAACTGATCTAAAGGCAAAGAGGCATATATATACGATGCCAAAATGAAGTGAAATCGTTTTGAAATGTGGCACTAATTTTGCTTTGGGCGCTATACGAGTTGCTATACGTAAAGTGACTTGTATAGCGCCTACTTGTGAAAAATGAAGAACATTTTCATTGGTGCTGTTTGTAGGGCGCTGAAGAGCCGTCGTTATGGTACTCAACAAAATACGTTTTATGTGTGATCGTTTAAAAAAAAAAAAAAACCAATTTCACCACTTAAAAATCCACTTAGATAGAAAATTAGTGAAGTGGTAAATGTGATTCGTTCCACAGGGAATTAGAGTGATTAGTTGAATAAATTAACTAATCTAAATGCAATAAAATAAATTATAGATAAATGGATGAGTGAATGGGTTGTCAAGCTATCAAACATACATGTAAAATAAACCTAATAATCTAACAAAACTAATAGAATGCTTAACAAATCTAGATAAGATAAATGAAATTAACAATTAAGAGAATTGCTAGGGAATTAATAGGATCACAAGTGAATTACGGGAATTGCTTCTCAAGCTACCTTAGTGAGAGAATCTCACAAATGTTAACCAATTGATTTCTAGAATGTGTTTAGACCATCACTATGAACCCTAAACAACTTCCTACCGCAATGTCTAACCGATTAAGGAAAGGGGGTCACGGCGTGATCGGTTTGTTACAATTAACGGTTTTAGATTATTGCAGTTGATATACCCTCCGACAATCTATCCTAGTCACTATGTTCTCAATCCATCAAGGTTTTCAATCCAATCAAGATTATATAACATATTATCCTAAGCAAGATTATAATCAACTAGTGGGTATACATGTCAATTATATAATGCATAAAATCTAATTATAAAATGAATAGAACACAAATAGAGATGAAAATATATTAAAGCTTAAGCAAATTCCAATCCAAATGTTCTCACATCAAAACCCTAGAAAGGGGATTTAATTATACATATTACAATCAAAGGGAAGGTAAGTAAAAGATTAGGAAATCACCCATGGGCCTCTTTTTGTAAGCTTGATCCTTTCCTTGCCTTGCCTTTGATGCTCCTTATGCAAATAGTGGATGATGAGGATGTGTCTAGATAGGTGGAGTCAAATGGAAAGTGACTAAGGAAATATGTGGAGAAGATGGGAAGAAAGCAATGATTAGAGGAAGGTAATCTAGATGTTAAGTTTAGGTAGAAGAGAAAATGGTGGGATAAGGAATGGTAGAGAAAGGAGATTTCTTAGTGGTCAAGAGTTGTTCAAAAGAGAAAAATAGTGATGTATTTATAAGGTTTTCAAATGGTGGGATAAGGAATGGTAGAGAAAGGAGATTTCTTAGTGGTCAAGAGTTGTTCAAAAGAGAAAAATAGTGAGTTGCTATACGTAAAGTGACTTGTATAGCGCCTACTTGTGAAAAATGAAGAACATTTTCATTGGTGCTGTTTGTAGGGCGCTGAAGAGCCGTCGTTATGGTACTCAACAAAATACGTTTTATGTGTGATCGTTTAAAAAAAAAAAAAACCAATTTCACCACTTAAAAATCCACTTAGATAGAAAATTAGTGAAGTGGTAAATGTGATTCGTTCCACAGGGAATTAGAGTGATTAGTTGAATAAATTAACTAATCTAAATGCAATAAAATAAATTATAGATAAATGGATGAGTGAATGGGTTGTCAAGCTATCAAACATACATGTAAAATAAACCTAATAATCTAACAAAACTAATAGAATGCTTAACAAATCTAGATAAGATAAATGAAATTAACAATTAAGAGAATTGCTAGGGAATTAATAGGATCACAAGTGAATTACGGGAATTGCTTCTCAAGCTACCTTAGTGAGAGAATCTCACAAATGTTAACCAATTGATTTCTAGAATGTGTTTAGACCATCACTATGAACCCTAAACAACTTCCTACCGCAATGTCTAACCGATTAAGGAAAGGGGGTCACGGCGTGATCGGTTTGTTACAATTAACGGTTTTAGATTATTGCAGTTGATATACCCTCCGACAATCTATCCTAGTCACTATGTTCTCAATCCATCAAGGTTTTCAATCCAATCAAGATTATATAACATATTATCCTAAGCAAGATTATAATCAACTAGTGGGTATACATGTCAATTATATAATGCATAAAATCTAATTATAAAATGAATAGAACACAAATAAAGATGAAAATATATTAAAGCTTAAGCAAATTCCAATCCAAATGTTCTCACATCAAAACCCTAGAAAGGGGATTTAATTATACATATTACAATCAAAGGGAAGGTAAGTAAAAGATTAGGAAATCACCCATGGGCCTCTTTTTGTAAGCTTGATCCTTTCCTTGCCTTGCCTTTGATGCTCCTTATGCAAATAGTGGATGATGAGGATGTGTCTAGATAGGTGGAGTCAAATGGAAAGTGACTAAGGAAATATGTGGAGAAGATGGGAAGAAAGCAATGATTAGAGGAAGGTAATCTAGATGTTAAGTTTAGGTAGAAGAGAAAATGGTGGGATAAGGAATGGTAGAGAAAGGAGATTTCTTAGTGGTCAAGAGTTGTTCAAAAGAGAAAAATAGTGATGTATTTATAAGGTTTTCAAATTAGGTCTCGGGTGGTAAATTACCAAAACACCCTTGACAATGGCAAAATACCATTTAGTCCAATATAGGGGGGCATTTTGTAATTTTCCCCACCAATCAGAATTGCACATGGAGGGAGGTCGCTACTTGATCAATTGCGACATCTAGGGCGATGCAAATGGTGACTCCATCAGGTGCCAAAACAACTCCCTGTCGCTATGGCAACCTTGGAATGCAAACTACGACATCGATTTACGCAGTTTTATCACAATTTGGGATTGAGGGCGACTTAGTGAAATTTAGGCGTGAAAGGGGACTTGGATTCTGACCGTTTTGAGGCACCACAAAGTGGCCAACCATGTTGCTAATGAGGTGGTCGTTGATTTTAACCGAAAACCGGCTGGAGATAGGTCAGAAAAGGGGTGAATCCGGGCAGCTAGGGTTTGTGTGCAAGCTTGCCATGGCTGCTTGCATGAAGAGGAGTAGTAAATGGGGTGCAATCAATAGGGAAGTGGAGTGCAATGGGCTATTGTCCTTATCTCTAAAGGGGGCTCATTTAGCAAGAGACTGGGGTGCACTTAAACGCTGCCTTCTTTGTCTATTTTGGGGTGCAGTTAGTTGATGTTTGGGGTGTGCACAACAGCTGCACTTTGTCTAAATGAAGGGGTGTACTTAGAAGAAAACAGGGGTGCACACCGGTGCAAGACTATGCCTCCTTTTGGGGTGTGCTCAGCAGCGAGGTGGGGTGCAATGGTTGAATATTGGGCTTGTGCATTTGAGCCATGTCTGCTTGCCCACCTAATGTGAAACGCACTGTTTCACTTACAAGTGACGTGGAATATTACTGTGTTGGCTGGAAAATTACGGAATGCATCCCTTATCTCTTGTAAAATCACACTAACTTCAATCTTCCTTCAATAATTACACTTTTACCCCTATTTTACCAAAATTACTCCAATGCCCCTAAACTTTATAAATACCTGAAAACACTTAATTTTCACAATTAAATCACAGGATATTGCCCGAGAATCAAGTAAAAGGAGAAGGAAATGAGGCCAAAATCATACAAATTTTGGTTCGATCAGGCGCATCTGAACAACGATCGAACTCTGTTCTTCTCAGGATACAAAGTGTCGCTGTACGTAGCACTGTACGTATAGCACTTTGTACAGCACCATGTACAACGATCCAACAACGACCATAAAAAATACATCAGGTCTGTACAGCACCTTTCCTAAGCCTCACCAGGTCTCAGATAGGCTGTTGACTGTGATTTTTGGATTGACTCGGTCAACAATAATATTGTAATCAAAAATAAACAAATAAAGAAAATTAATCAATGCATGTAAGACAGATTTTACGTGGAAAACCCTTGAATGGGAAAAAACCACGGTGCCCCCTAAGGGCGAAAGAAATCACTAGGAATCGCTTAAAGTTTACACACTCAAATCTCTCATACAATTGCCTGATTACTCTCTCTTTCTAATCTCGAACCCTTTTTCATGGGATTTAAGGCTCTATTTATATTAGTTTTTCTAAGGTTTCCCATGCCTATGCCGTGTTGATAGGGGAGTTCCTCTTTTCTGTTATGTAAGGAGTCTAGGGTTTGTAAACAACTTTTAGGGTTTGTTTCCTGCTTGGACTCTTCTTTGTTTAAAGTCGATTGGATCCTATTCGGAATAGGATTTGATCTTTGAATCCTCGCTTGACGTGGAAAATATACTTGGAACTGGATTACTCTTCTGGCTTTATGTTTCTTGGCGAACACCTTGGATCGGCGAGCGCACTTTGCCTTTCTGTTGGTCAACCAGTTGTGGCGAGCAAACTTCTTCTTTGAATCAGCGAGCGTGCCAGCTGGTGCGTCTTTGACTGATCTCCTCTCATTGACGGGTCAATGGGTGACATGTTTACTTACTTGACCCGTCTTTATTGCCTCTTTTGCTGACGTGTCCTATTGCCAAATTTACACATACAACAATACCCCAATAAACACTTCGAGTTGATCCAATGTAGGCTGGTTTCTTTGGTTCTGCGAGCAGTGTTTATATGATTTACTTATGTTTTCCTGACTTTCCTCATTTTCTAAAATTTTTGCAGATGTTTTTCCTTCTCTTTTTGTTTCAGCCACGTGTTGTTCTTGTTATTAAGTCTTCCCCAGCAAGCTTTCATTTTCAGCCACAGAATCTCAAACACTGGGTTCTGATGTGACGCGCCGTAAATGATGTCACGCCTGCAATGACTTCACGCCTATTGGGAACCCCTGCTATGCCACATGTCCTCTGCTTGATGAATACTTTACGTCACAGCCTTTACTCACAGGCGGCGGTAGTTTATCAACGCCACTTTCTAATCATTACTTTTCTTAAATTTCGAATTTTCCCCCTTTTAAGGGTGGAATTGTTGCGTTTTCATCTTTATTTTTCTTGCTTTCGTTTCTCTCTTTCTTATCCACAGAACATACTCTCCGAAAAAATCCTCCAAGTTTTCGATTCTTCGTGTCAGGTTTCCGGTGATCTTCTTGACGTGCGATTCTGCTACCCATTTTCTTTTCTTCCTTCTTCGAAAACATTTATCTCTGGTGAGTTTCATGGATTTTTCTTAGCGTGCTTTTCTTTTTAATCATATGATGCAAGCCCTTGAGCTTAGTGATAAGGAAGTGGCTGATAAAATCGAGTCATATTTACGTAATTTTAACCCAACTTCTCCTGTACCCATTCCTCTTTATGCTCCTTCTAATTCTGAATCCAATGCTCTTGATTTTGTTTTTCTTTCGACTTCTGACAGCGATTCTTTAGATATGGCAAAGACTTCAAGAACTGCTGGTAGTGGTCGACGAGAGCCTAGAACCCCTAGGGATTCTCTCCTAGGTGCTCAGACAGTGATTGATTCAGATGTTGAAGATCACCGGCGAAACAATTTGTGCTTTGCAGCCGATCGCCAGAGCTCATTCGACACTGAAGTAAATGTGGTCGGCGAGCAGGAAATTACTAAATACAAGAAGAGGTATGATATTCCAGATACAGTTGTCCTCATACCTTCTGGCGAGCGGTCAATGTGGAATCCGCCGAGCAACGCCGTCGCCATCTACGGGTCGATGCTGGGTTATGGGGTGACTCTCCCACTCCAACCATTCATAGCCAAATTCTTGGCTGATGCAATGCTCACTCCTGCCCAACTTTCACCGAACAGCTATAGGATTCTGATGGCCTTATGAGTGATATGAAAGTTTTGAAAAGTTACAATTGGGCAATGTGGCAGAGTGTTGGTGCATAGATTAACAATTTGATAAAAGGGTTGTAAGTGGCTTCATTGTAAGGCTCTCCACTAATATTCCATTGATCCTGATTAGTAGATATCCTACATTGTTGAAATATTGAATTCAATGCTCTCACTGTCACCACCATATTTTCAAGTAAAAGTCATTTCTTCAAAACAAACTCTTGAGCAGAAAAGCTAACAACTTTGTCAAACTTGTTATCTCTTATTATCAACCCACTTAATTTGATATTTATAATCTGTTGTTATCCGAAAATTGTTAGGAGGACAATAATCCAAATAACCACTTTAAAAGGGTCAAGATCGAGAATGATCCCGGCCGGAGGGGTATCAAGTAGTTCGATACCAACTAGGTCCCTGCCAATGCATGCATAATCAAGAATACGTGAAATCGAATAAGAACTCGTTTTATTGATCACTCTTTTTTAATACATGAATACATTGACCATGAATTTCTGAGATCATCACGTTACATAAGAGTCTTAGTCGGTAATGAGGGTGATGACGGCGGTGGTGAATCTGTGCTTGTCGATAAGTAGTATGTCCTCCCTTTTTTGGTAAATTAGCTGTTATATATATAGAGGTCCCGTTTGCTTGCCATGCACTCCTACAATCTCGGATTAGGGTTTGGCAGCTTGCAGGATCTTCCATCTTTAGGAGATAATCTCGGAGATTTAATGCGTTGAATCCAATCTTTCCTTCCTTGGAGGAGTCAATCACTTACCTTCCTAGTAGGATTCAAAATGTGCTGTCCTGCTCAAATTAGGACTCTCTGATGGGAAGGAGCGTACCTCCTTTGTACGACAGTGTTTTAGTGTGTTTCTTGCGAAGCTTTCCATTTCTGTTTCGAGAATCTTGCTGCCTGATATCTTTTTGCTCTGGCGGGCTAGTTATATCAGGAGACGTTACCTAACAGGTATCGTGCCGATGAAGTAAGTAGGAATCTGACTGGTATTATAGCGGGATGTGGAGTGGAACCCCATATCGAGACGCCGCGGGGTTCATATAGTAGTAGGAATCCGTCTCAGGGTGCTGCGAGGTCCTTAGAAGATAGTGACGGGGTATTACGGGGTCCATAGGAAGCCCGGCCATAATCGGTTTGGATCCTGCTATGAGTTATAGTGAGCATTTTGACTCTTGACCACTCTGTTGAGCTAAGACGCTGGCGGGGTGGGCTCCGCTGAAGGAGATGTGTATTTGGATCACTCGAGGTCCACTTCGTCAAGGTAGCCGGATGCTGTTCGCACTCTTATACCCTTCTTATGTCGAGGTGGAAAATTCTTCTTTGGTCCTTCGCCAATTTTGGCGGTTAACAGAAGTCCCCCCTGACTTGGACACTGATACCTTGTCGGGGTCGGGGTCGGGGTCAGGATCTTTTTGTTTGTTTGAAGGATTTTCTACCTTATCCCCTTATTTTCCTTGTCTGACTGGGTTTCCACTTAGGAGAAGGAAATTCTTATTTTGTCCGTTATAACTGATTGCGTGTCGACTGTTGATTGGGCTCCTCGTTTTCAAAAAGAGCCGTTTTGGCGCATTAATGCGGAGAACGCCTCAACCCATCCTTCCGGTCATCAATTCCGGTTTCCGAGTTAGTAACCGTCATTCTTTCTCTATAAATAGACCGGTTTTACTGGCGCTTCTCATCTTTGAGCTTTCAGGCTTTCAAAATCGAACGAGAACAAAAAAGAAAAACTCTCCCTGACCCCTTTTCTTTCTTACTTTCCTAATTTTCTCAAACTTATTCTTTTCTCCTTCTCTTTCAATGGCTTCTCCTTCACGAATCCCTTCTTCTCCAGAATTTGCTGCCGAACAAAACCCTTCTACGGCGGCGAATCCCGTTCATTCCGATCCCGCCTTCTTTCCCCAGTCTGACAATACTGAGGCGATTGAGGCTGCAGCGGACTCCCTGACGTCAGAGGGGAAAAAACGGGGTCGAGAGGGGGATGCAACTGCTGAGAAAACCCCGCAGGCTCAGCGACGCCGCTTTACCCGAAACCCCCGAATTGGGTTGGGTTTTCATAATCAACTTGAAAACCCAGTCCTGGTTGGTGATGAGGCGGGCGCCTTTCAGACTGGTGGCCATGAGGAAAGTGACGGACCTGACGTCGTGCTGGTCGGAGTTCAAACGGGCTCCTTTGCCGCCTTTCGTGATAGTCGGGTTATTCCCGATTCTGTTTGTACCATGGATACGCTCAATCAACTACGGGAAGAGTACAAGATCCCGGAGTACATCACTCTCTCCCTTCCTCCCCAAGGCTATGACGCGTACGCCCCGCCTCCAGACCGCTTGCTGATCCACAAAGCCGTTCTAGAGTGTGGAGTCCGGCTTCCACTGCACCCCACTCTTCGTCGAGCTCTCGTCGCGCTCGAATTGGCCCCTCTCCAACTCTCTCCGGGCTTCTGGAAGCACCTGACAGGGTTCTTGGTGCTCTGGAGGGAACAGTGCGAGAAAGACCATATTGAGCGGGATCCGGGTTTGGACGAGCTCCGCTTCCTCTTCAACATTACGAGCATGGTTCCTCGGGGTCAGTTCTACCTGAGGGCATCGAATGATTTGAAGTTCGTCGTCCCAGGGGCGAATGTGAAGTATGCGGCACCCTGGAAGGAGGAGTGGCTGGTGATCGAGGGCAATTGGGGGCGCACTGCTCTTGTTGGGGGGTATGAGTACCCCGTCCCTACCCAGTTTACCGTGAGGGACAAGTGGGCGAAGGGGACCTTGGCTCCTGAGTCCCGAGAGATTTTAACAAGGATCCTAAAGAGAGGGTATACCAACCTGCAATTCCCCTCTTTGGATCCTTTTGAGGGAGCCCGCTTGGAACGATACCTGAGGATCTCCCCCGCCTCTCCAGGTGAGTTAACCGCATCCTGCATCTCTATTCCTTAATGTTTATATTCCTTCTTTTGATTCTTACTGAACATCCTTTCTTCTGGCAGTATCAACTTCCCTGATGGTCACGGGGCTTCTCCCTTCTTCGGGGGGTAAAGATAATACCCTGCTATCTCGTTCCTCCCTTATTCCTTTTCCTACTTCGGCTGCCAGGACTAGGTCGGGGTCCGTCCGAGAGGGATCCAACCCCACCCCCCCTCCTGAATCTACTCCTGCTCCATCAGGGTCTAAAGCTAAGGCTCCAGCTCGCAACCTTTCTACTCCTCCCCCCCGTTCGAGGATCCCGGCGTTGCTGGCCAGGGCAGCTAGGGCCCGAAGCTCTGAAAGGCCGGCCCAGAAGAAGAAAGTCTCCTCCACTGAAATCTCTCCTGCTCCTCCTCCTACCGTAGCTCTTCCCGTGGATCCTGTGAGGACCCCGGTGGAGGAAGTAGTTGTCCCCACTTCTACTCTTGATGCTGGTGTGGTCTCTGGATCGGGGTCGAGGGATGCTACTTTTGACGAGGTGGTGTCTAGATTCGCAGCCACCTGCCCCGGTGGAAATTTGACAGATATGGCCAAGGTTCCTACAGACATCTTGGTCACCAAGGGGGTTTCGGTTCTGGCTGAGGTAAACTTTTACTCCCTTCTTGCTACTTAATTTCTCCCTTCTGCCAGGTACTGACTCTCTTTCTTTCTGCAGGGTTTCAAGTTTGCCTTGGCCATGGAGAAACAGCTGCTGATATTGAAAGAAGCTCATATCGGCCTCCAAGCGAGGTTAGAGGAAACTCAGCAGGAGCTAGTCCAGACCCAACAAAACGTGGCCCCTTTACTTCATGAGGCTAGGGCATCAGAAGAAGCGCGACAGGAGGGCTTGGTGATTATCAGACGCCTTGAGCGTTGCTTAGACACAGAAACCATCAAGTCCTTGCGCCGCAGAGAGGAGAGGGATCGCATAAAAGCTGAAAAGAGGCTGCTGTCAGATGAGAACCAGCTTCTGCGGGATGCCTTGGAGGATTTGGAGGCCCACCAGGGGCGCTCATTCGATGATGGTTATTTCACTGCCTGCTATGAGGTAGCTACAGCTTTGCCTCCTCCTTTCAACCTCAGGGCAACCTTGAACTGGGACCAGGAGCAAATTATGGCTAAGGCTGCCCAGTTAGCTGGAGGGGATCAAAAGGCTGAGGCCCCTCCACAAGAAATGGCTCACCCGGGTCAGGAAGCTGTCGTGGCTGCTGGAGTCCAACAAGATGGCGCGGAGGGAACTGATCTAGATCCCCCTGCCATTGAAGAACAAGTGGTGGATCCCGAGTCTGCTACTGGAGAGGTCATCGTGGAGGATGATGAAGGGCCAGCCAGATTCGAGGTCCCTATGGTTGAAGGGATTCAGGCTGGGTCTTCTGCCGTGGAGGGGGCGGTTCAAACTGATGCAGTAACTGAGCCTTTGGGAGAAGGGGCAGCTGGCCAAGGAGAGCATCCAGAGGAGGAAAAAGAAGTTTAGCCTGGCCTCCCTTCATTATTAAAAATTTTTTGTAGCCCGACTGGGGAAGGGGGCACCCCGTTTATAAATATAGTAACTTTTCTGAATACTGTGTCTTGCTTACTTTGCACTTAGAGAACTCTCACTGCATATAAATTTGTTGATACTTGGAATCCTGTTGAATACTTGGACCCCAATGAGTAATAAGGATGAAACATGTGCTTATAACCAGAAGAACCAACGGGGTAAAATCACATCTTCCTCTAATCGGACTCCCTTAAACACATCATAATATAAAGTGTTATAGCAGTCATTCGAGAAATCCTACTCCTTACGAACAATTTGTCTTGCTGAGGATGAACTTCTAAGTCTTTTTCTGACTGCTGGTCCGCTGTCGGGGTAGCAAGCGGGGAAATAAAGAATGAAGTACCCCGATGAGTCACCCCGATGTTACTGTAGATCTGTCCTGGTAGGCTACTAAAGCCACTTTAGCACCAGGCTTCTTGGAGGAAGGTATTCCCCTACCAAGGCAGCAGAAGCGCCCTCAGGCTATTTCCTGGTCTAGAGGTGCTTCAACAATGGAGTCCCTCTTGGCGGGGTTGGCCCCGTCCAAGGCTATCCTGGTAGGCAACTAAGGCCACTTTAGCACCAGGCTTCTCAGAGGAGGGTATTCCCCGACCGAGGCAGCAGGAGCGCCCTTAGGCTATTTCCTGGTCTTGAGGCGCTTTAACAATGGAGATCCTCTTGGCGGGCTTGACCCAGTCCAAGGCAGCAGGAGCGCCCCTAGGCTATTTCCTGGTCTTGAGGCGAAGTAAGGAACCAGGTACCCTGAGGCAGCCCGACTCTTACTGTAATCTGTCCTGGTAGGCAACTAAGGCCACTTTAGCACCAGGCTTCTCAGAGGAGGGTATTCCCCGACCAAGGCTATCCTGGTAGGCAACTAAGGCCACTTTAGCACCAGGCTTCTCAGAGGAGGGTATTCCCCGACCGAGGCAGCAGGAGCGCCCTTAGGCTATTTCCTGGTCTTGAGGCGCTTTAACAATGGAGATCCTCTTGGCGGGCTTGACCCAGTCCAAGGCAGCAGGAGCGCCCTTGGGCTATTTCCTGGTCTTGAGGCGAAGTAAGGAACCAGGTACCCTGAGGCAGCCCGACTCTTACTGTAATCTGTCCTGGTAGGCAACTAAGGCCACTTTAGCACCAGGCTTCTCGGAGGAGGGTATTCCCCGACCAAGGCTATCCTGGTAGGCAACTAAGGCCACTTTAGCACCAGGCTTCTCAGAGGAGGGTATTCCCCGACCGAGGCAGCAGGAGCGCCCTTAGGCTATTTCCTGGTCTTGAGGCGCTTTAACAATGGAGATCCTCTTGGCGGGCTTGACCCAGCCCAAGGCAGCAGGATCGCCCTTAGGCTATTTCCTGGTCTTGAGGCGCTTTAACAATGGAGATCCTCTTGGCGGGCTTGACCCAATCCAAGGCATCAGGAGCGCCCTGAGGCTATTTCCTGGTCTTGAGGCGCTTTAACAATGGAGATCCTCTTGACGGGCTTGACCCAGTCCAAGGCATCAGGAGCGCCCTGAGGCTATTTCCTGGTCTTGAGGCGATTCCGTGATGATGATTCTGTAGGTGATTATCGGAGAATCCCGTAGGAGACAATCAAGCACTGGAACACAGGAGAATCATATAGAAGAAGAAAGAATTGCTTTTATTTAATTTCCCAAACGGTACAAACGTGAACTTGGGGTGAGTATCCCGCTAGATAAGAACACAGTTTCTAAGGATAGAATTTTCGAAGATGATCGGCATTCCATGTATGATCCACTGGGTAACCCTCCATGTCTTCGAGCTTGTAAGCACTACCCCGGAGTGACGCCTTAATCAAGTATGGACCCTCCCAGTTGGGGGCTAGCACTCCGTCAGACCTCCTACGAGTATTCTGGGTCACCTTCCTGAGAAGCAAGTCTCCCTCTTTGAAATTTCGGGCCCTCACCTTCTTGTTGAAATGTCGGGCTATCTTGCTCTGGTATACGGCCACCTTCTCTGCAACCTTGCTTTGTTTTTCTTCCAGCAGGTCCAAGCTAGCTCTCAACTTGGCCTCGTTATCTTCTGGTTTGTAATTTTGAACCCGGAAAGATATGAGCTTATGTTCGATGGGCAAGACTGCTTCAGCCCTAAATACCAGGGAATAAGGAGTTTCTCCGGTTGCTGTCCGCCTAGGTGTTCTGTAGGCCCAAAGTACATTGGGTAATTCTGCCACCCATAATCCTTTCTTCTGTTGGAGCTTTTTCTTCAGGAGCTTCTTAATGGTCTTGTTGGTTGCTTCGACCAGCCCGTTGGTTTGAGGGTGAGCCACCGAAGCAAAACGGAGATTGATCTTCCGGTCCTCACAGAATTCCCTGAAGTTGGCATTGTCAAATTGCTTTCCCAAATCAGTTATGATGGCCATCGGGGTGCCAAACCGGCAGACAATGTGTTCCTTGACAAAGTTGGTAAATCAGTTATCCGAGTAAGAGCCTTGGCTTCTACCCATCAAGTAAAATAATCTATCGCCACTACTGCGTGCTTGGCTTGGCCGGGTGCAGTGGGAAGTGGCCCGATCAAGTCTAGCCCCCAGATGGCAAAGGGGTAGGGAGTGCTGATCGAGGAGAGCCTCTCTGGTGGGAGATGATGGAGGTTCGCTGTTTTCTGACAAGCCTCGCAGGATCGCGCAAACTTCCTTGCATCTTGGTGTATAGTCGGCCAGTAGTAGCCCATCCTAATTACCTGGTAAGCCAGCGTTTCCCCTGACACGTGGTTACCACAATCCCCTGAATGCACCTCACTGAGCGCCCAATGCGCGTCATCAGGGTGAAGGCACCTGAGTAGAGGGAGAGATTTCCCCTTACGGTATAGGTATCCTTCCACCAAGCAGTATCGGGTGGCTGCCCTCTTGAGCCGACGGGCTTGATCCGGATCTGCCGGGAGAATGTCGCTTTGGAGATAGTCTGCTATTGGATCCATCCAACATGGGAGGCGGCTTACGGGAAGGACTTCTGCCTCTTTTGCTATGCTGGAGAAAGGAACCAGTTGGAGGGGTACCCCTTTTGGTAAAGCATGTCCCTCTCCAGTGGCAATCTTGGCTAACACATCTGCGCGATGGTTTTTCTCTCTAGGCACTTGCTCTATTTTCACACCCTTGAATTTCTTCATAGCTTCCTGCACTTTGACAAGATAGGCCACCATGTTATCACCTTTGGCTTGGTACAACCCCGTCACCTGATTGACCACTAGCTGAGAATCACTTTTAATCTGAAGGTACTCAGCCCCCAGAGCTTTTGCTACTTTCATTCCTGCTAGCAGAGCCTCATATTCTGCTTCGTTGTTAGTGGCTCTGAATTCAAACCTGAAACAATGACTTACTTCGATTCCCGCGGGGTCGATTAGGACGACCCCGGCTCCGCATCCCGACTGGTTCGATGCTCCATCCGTGTAAAGAATCCACATCTTGCTATCTACGGGCCATTCTAGTAGGGTATGATCCGTGTCTGGGTCTGCTGACACACCTTGGTTCAGGATCGGGCCAAACTCCACTATGAAGTCCGCCAGGGCCTGAGCCTTGATCGTGGTTCTCGCTTTGTACTTGATGTCGAACTGTGTGAGCTCTAGGGCCCACAAAACCAATCTTCATGATACATCCGGTCTCTGGAGGAATTGTCTCAAAGGCTGATCTGTGACTATCGCAATGGTGTGGGCTTGAAAATAAGGCCGGAGCTTTCTGGATGTGGTTACTAAGGCGTAGGCAAGTTTCTCTAATAAGGTATAATTCTTCTCAGACTTTGTAAGGGCCCGACTCACGTAGTAGATCGGCCTCTGTGTCCCGTCACTGCATTCTTTCACCAAGGCCCCGCTAGTTGCTGCTTCAGAAACTGCTAAGTAGAGTAGGAGTTCTTCACCCGGGATCGGTTTTACCAATAGCGGCGGGCTTGACAAGTATCCCTTTAGAGCTTGAAAAGCCTGCTCGCTCTGCTCGTCCCACTTCATCTTTTTCCCCTACTTGATGACTTTGAAAAAGGGGAGACATTTGTCTTTGGAGCGGGATATGAACCGGTTTAAAGCCGCTATCCGCCCGGCTAATCCTTGCGCCTACTTGAGGTTTGTAGGAGACTCGAGATCTAAAATGGCTTTGATCTTCTCAGGATTTGCCTCGATTCCCCTTTCATGCACCATGAATCCCAAGAATTTGCCTGCTGCCACTCCGAATGCGCACTTAGCGGGGTTCAGCCTCATCTGGTTCTGCCTTATTATCTGGAAGGTCTGGCGTAAGTCCCCTGCATGTTGTCTTGCTTCTGGAGATTTAGTGATCATGTCATCTATGTATACCTCTATGGATCTCCCTATCTGTTCCTTGAATAGTTTATTCACCATGCGCTGGTAGGTGGCACCTGCATTTTTGAGTCCGAATGGCATTACCTTGTAACAGTAGAGGCCTTGTCCAGTGATGAAGCTAGTCTTGTCTTGATCTGAAGGGTGCATCATGATTTGATTGTACCCCGAAAAAGCGTCCATGAAACTTAGGAGCTTATTTCCTGCAGTGGAGTCAATGAGCTGGTCTATCTTTGGTAGAGGGAAGCTATCTTTGGGACAAGCCCGATTGAGATCGGTGTAGTCCACACACATCCGCCACTTTCCGTTGGATTTGGTAACCATGACCACGTTAGCGATCCATTCAGGGTACCGGGATTCCCTGATAAATCCGGCCTTCAAGAGCTTGTCAATTTCTTCTTGGACTGCGGCATTCCGTTCTGTGTTGAAGTGTCTTCTTTTCTGTTTTACCGGCTTGAAGGTGGCATCCACTGCCAACCTATGGGAAGCCAGGCCAAGGGGGATGCCGGGCATCTCATCATGACTCCAAGCAAAGATGTCGTTGTACTCTCTGAGAAGTTCTATCAAATTATTCTTCACCTCTGGGTCTAGACCTTCTCCCACTTTTACTGTCTTTGTTGGGTCCTCCCTCCGGATCTGGACCTCCTCTAGCTGCTCTGATGGACACCCGCTGATCCAACCACGCTCTTCTTCTTCTGCTTCCTCTACGACTATGTCTGGTATCTCTTCTTCCTCTAAAGCCTGAACATCCTGCTCTGGCGTTCTTGGACCCGGGTAGTTGGCCACCGATGCGCATTGCTTAGCCAACACAGCGGGGTTGGTTGACACCGCATAGCAGTTGCGGGCTGTCTGCTGGTCTCCCCTTACCTCTCCTACTCCTGATCCTACTGGAAACTTCAACACGTTGTGGTAGATAGACAGCACTCCCCTAATCCCTGACAGGAAAGGCCTTCCCAAGATCGCATTATATGCCGACGGGGTGTCCACTACAATAAATTCCGTCATTATGTTCTGTTGAAGAGGAGCCTCCCCCACTATCACTGGTAGTATCTTTGTTCCCATCGGCATTACGGAGTCCCCTGTGAATCCGTATAGTAGAGAGGTACAGCTGTTGAAGCAAGAGTTCTTCAAGTTGAGCTGCTCATGTGCTCCTTTGAATAAAATATCCACGCTGCTCCCCGTATCGATCAAGACGCGGTGCACTAAGCAGTTAGCGATCTGTACCGTAATGACCATGGGATCATCATGTGGCTGCACCGTATTGTAAACGTCCTCCTCCGTGAAGACGATTTTGGTGGAACGGGATAAGTCTCGGGGTCCTCCATTGACTTTTAACAGCTCATGCTCAATGTTGAGTCTAGGGATCTTCCTGGCGTGGTTTTTCCTCGAATTGTTGGAGGTTCCTGCTAGAGTGGGGCCTCCACTGATTGTGTGGATCACTTGGATCTGCTGCATTAAATCCTTCTCTCCCTCTCTTCTTCTTTCTGCTGCTTCCTGCATCCCACTTTGAACCTGCTTTCCTTCTTTAATGCCATCTCGTACCTGTTGTAAAAATTCGGTTAGGAGTCATCCCCTTACCAATGCTTCTATCTGATTGCGGAGACTGTAGCATTCGGAGGTGTTGTGCCCTACGTCTTCATGGAAGTCGCAATACTTGTACTGATTCCTCCTGTCTACCGGGATTTTTATGGGAACCGGCTTTCTGAGTAGACCCTTGTCTCGAATGGCGAGATAGATAGTTTCCCGTGAAGCATTGAGAGGGGTATAATGGTTATATCCTTCTTCCTCTCTCGTTATTCTGGATACATCCTTCAAGGGGAGCTCCCTGGGAGGTGACCTCCTGACCGGGTACCTTTCTTGGTACGAAGGAATAGGTGGCGGCCTGTACGTCGACCGGTTTGGAGGTTGATTCTGAAACTTCCTAGCTGGAGCAGGTTTCGGAGCTTCCTTTTTACGGCGTGGTGCTAATCGGGCTTCATCATGTTCAATCTTGATCCGGAGTTGTTCTTCAATGTCCACCTGTTCCAGAGCCCGATTGTAGGCTTCCTGGTACGTCTCAGGAGGATGCTTGGCAAAAGATCGGAACAGCCTGCCCGCCCACAAGTTCCTCCGGAAATTGGCTAAAGTCTCCTTCTCGTTAAACACGCCCATCTGGACGACCTCTTTGTGGAATTTCTCCACATAAGATCTCATAGTTTCACCTCGCTCTTGAACTACGTACTGCAGCAGGATAGGATCCTTGGGGCGGGGTTTGATTCCCTGAAACTGTGCGTAGAAAGCTTTGGTAAGTTTGGAGAAAGAATCAACACTACCTGGTGGTAGTTTTCTGAACCATGTCTTGGCACAGTCTGTCAGAGTTGAAGGAAACATCCTGCACATGGCTATCCTGGTTGCACTCTGAACCTCCATCTGGTGTACGAAGCTTTCCAGGTGGCTGACGGGGTCTTCTGTTCCAGAATACTTTTCTGAAGGCATCCTGAATTTGGGGGGTAACCCTGCCTCCCTAACTCTCTTGGAGAACGGTGCATTCATCTCGCCCAAAGGATTCTTTTGGATCCCCTGATGCTGTCCCTTCTTCAACTGCTCCAACTCCTTCGCCATCCTCGTCATCTGGTCCTCCAGGCGCTGAGACTTCTTGGTTCCGGATCGAGCTACTGAAACTTCATCATCCGAAGATTCTGAATCGATGATTACCTCCTTTCGCTTAACCCTTTGATGCCTCTCCCTGGAAATCCTCCGAGATTTGGCACTTTCTTCAGAGTTGGGACGGGATTCTCTCTCCTTTGCCCGCGGTCTTGGTGAGGATTGAATCTTCCTGGGAGGAACCTCAATCGCGGATTTTACTAGTCGGGGTCTGAGATCCGCCTGTCGGACTGGGAGTGGGGGGCCCAATCGGTCGAAGACTGGAGCCCGTGTGCTTGGTCTGACATCGTCCTGGATCCCGACTGCTTCAAATGGGATTCCCTGGGCCATCATTCGGAGCCGGATCACTTCTACGTAGGCTGCGGCGTGCTGTTCTAAGACATCTCGGTTGACCTCTTGCCCCGCGGGGTTTTGAGGGACAGGGTCTGCAGCCGGTGGGGGCACCGATAGAGGATTCTCGCTCCTGATACCCTTACCCCGCCTCTGAGCTCTTTCAGTGGAGGCAAGGGATTGGAGCCCTGATGGCTCGGGATGACCCTGAGAGGATCGGAGTCTCATTCTGAATATCTCTGGGTGGAAGTAGGTTGTTGCTGAACAATGGTTGGGAAAAGGTTCCCACAGACGGCGCCAAAAGTGTTATCCGAAAATTGTTAGGAGGACAATAATCCAAATAACCACTTTAAAAGGGTCAAGATCGAGAATGATCCTGGCCGGAGGGGTATCAAGTAGTTCGATACCAACTAGGTCCCTGCCAATGCATGCATAATCAAGAATACGTGAAATCGAATAAGAACTCGTTTTATTGATCACTCTTTTTTAATACATGAATACATTGACCATGAATTTCTGAGATCATCACGTTACATAAGAGTCTTAGTCGGTAATGAGGGTGATGACGGCGGTGGTGAATCTGTGCTTGTCGATAAGTAGTATGTCCTCCCTTTTTTGGCAAATTAGCTGTTATATATATAGAGGTCCCGTTTGTTTGCCATGCACTCCTACAATCTCGGATTAGGGTTTGGCAGCTTGCAGGATCTTCCATCTTTAGGAGATAATCTCGGAGATTTAATGCGTTGAATCCAATCTTTCCTTCCTTGGAGGAGTCAATCACTTACCTTCCTAGTAGGATTCAAAATGTGCTGTCCTGCTCAAATTAGGACTCTCTGATGGGAAGGAGCGTACCTCCTTTGTACGACAGTGTTTTAGTGTGTTTCTTGCGAAGCTTTCCATTTCTGTTTCGAGAATCTTGCTGCCTGATATCTTTTTGCTCTGGCGGGCTAGTTATATCAGGAGACGTTACCTAGCAGGTATCGTGCCGATGAAGTAAGTAGGAATCTGACTGGTATTATAGCGGGATGTGGCGTGGAACCCCATATCGAGACGCCGCGGGGTTCATATAGTAGTAGGAATCCGTCTCGGGGTGCTGCGAGGTCCTTAGAAGACAGTGACGGGGTATTACGGGGTCCATAGGAAGCCCGGCCATAATCGGTCTAGATCCTGCTATGAGTTATAGTGAGCATTTTGACTCTTAACCACTCTGTTGAGCTAAGACGCTGGCGGGGTGGGCTCCGCTGAAGGAGATATGTATTTGGATCACTCGGGGTCCACTTCGTCAAGGTAGCCGGATGCTGTTCGCACTCTTATACCCTTCTTATGTCGAGGTGGAAAATTCTTCTTTGGTCCTTCGCCAATTTTGGCGGTTAACATCTGTAATTTGAAAAATCAGAAATTTGAAGATTTTTTATGAGAGAACAGAAGAGAAAAACAGGGGAGATTAGAAAATATTACACTTTCTACAACATTACAAAGATAATCATAATCAATATACATCCTTATAGTAGAAAACGAAAGCATGCTAATTCCACAACAAATGAAAAAAAATGGATTGCAAACTACTTGCATGTAGGTAAGATTAATATATATATATATTCATTGTTATATTGCCTTGTCGATTGAGTTTATAACGATTTCTACTCTCTGTAGGCACAAATATATATAGTCTCATTAATTTGATTTTTGTTTTAATATTAAATGAGGCTACCTTTCTCTCTTCTCAATTCTTCGAAATTGTGGCATTCATGGTGCTCCTTGAGAGGACTTAGACCTGGTGGTTTCTTGGGCTTCAAATTTCCTTTCTGAGTTTAAGGATTCTAGGTCCTTGTTAGTAAGAAGCCCCCCAATTAGACTGCTGACAGTTTGGTCCCCTCCTCCCCCTGGTGTGTATAAGATTAATTGTGATTCTGCCATTGATGTTTTGGGTTAGAAAGTTGGCTTTGGTGCTGTTATTAGGGATGATTCTGGTTCAGTTATTGCTTGCTTCTCTCAAGTTATGATTGCTACTTTTAATGCTCAGATTGCTAAAGCTATGGCAATTTGTAGGGCTATTCAATTTAGTCAGGATTGTGGGTTGTTTCCTTGTGTGCTGGAGTCTGATGCTGAAGTGGTGGTTAAATGGGTTTTGTAGGGGGGTCGGCGGAATTCTGCATGTGGCATGATACTTGCTGATAATGATGTGTTGAGAAGTAATTCTGATGGTCTGGCTGTTAGTTTTTCCCCAAGAAAAACTAATTTGGTTGCTTATGGCCTTGCAAAGCAGGCATTAAAGAACAGTGCTGATTTCTTCTGGATGGAAGAATTTCCTTTGTGCGTTGCTAATGTTGTTCAGGCTGATATGCCTGCTTAAATGTTTGGTTCAGTTTGTTTGTGTTGCTACTGCCATGTGGTTTGTTCATGGGTAGCAGCCTATTATCAAAAATATATATATATATATATATGACAACAAAATATAAATATATAGATTAATCATATATTAAATCAATAAATAATTACATGACTATTAATTTTTGTCTGTTAGAATTCATAGAATCGGTACTAAATAGCTCATAAACTTTGAGTTGAGCCAATACTATATGATTATTATATATATATATATTATATATATTATTATATATATGATTATTAATATAGAATAATAGCAATCAATAATAATAAGATGAATAGCCAATATATTGTATTTTCAATCTAATTAATTATATATTTAATGTCAAAGCTCCCTTTAAATTCAAAGCTCATATATTTTCTATGTTTATTAAGTAGTTATCTAGAAATAGAAATAAAAATGAATATATAGAATTTAATACCGAAACTCCCTCATGGCGACGTGGCACTTTGAAACTCTATTATATATATATATATATGATTCCCTGAATATGTCTAAGTTACTTTCATAACATAATTTATTGGACCATCCAATTCTTAGTGAGCCTTGTTACTATTAATCATTATGGGCTAGCAAGGGGACCTAATGAACCCACAGTTTTGAGCTTTAATAATACTTAAAAAAATTAATTAAACTCTTTAATTAATATTTCACAATTATTAACCTCAGAGTTATTCCACTAAAAGCCCAAGGTTGTACTCTCGTAACTATAGATGTTTTACACAACCAAATTGTCATTGTCCATTGATATAGCTATTAAATATGGTATGATCATCCATAAGTAGTTCATAATTAAAGTTAGGTCATAAAGTCCGTTATACCTCTCTAATTATATATTTTCCTTTAAATACATTTGATTCTCTAATAAACAATTATATCCTCCATTCCTTTACGGAAAAAGGAGAGTGTTCTTAATCGTTCAAGTCTCGAATCAACCCTTAAGAGAATTACTTATATACTTCTCTCAAGAATGAGTGGATTCCTGTATTGTGTGCATACCTTCCTAACCACAAGCTAAACCATGATTCTGAAACAAATTATGGGTGTGTTCTAATATTAATCTAGGATTGGGGGGGGGGGGGGGGGGGGGTGGTGTGGTTTGAATAGATTTTAACAATTTTACCCAATTTTCGCGTTAAACCAATTTATGAAAATACCCGAAACTAGTCAAATATAAAATATCAAGTGTAAAGTGCAGAGTTTAAATAACACTAGATATTTACGTGGAAACCCTCAATAGGGAAAAACCATGGGCTGGTAAGTGCACCACACTCGAACCTCGAACCTCGAATCCACTAATTGTGAAGGTGTTTACAACCTAATCCTGGTTTCATGATCTAATCCCGATCAATAACCCACCAACACTACCCGCGGGCCTTTAAAAGCGGACTTAGTCCAATTTGCTTGTGGCCTAAGCAATCTTAGCCACAAGTCTTAATTCTCAATGAAGAGATTAACACCCTAAGTGAATATACAAAGATATCCAAAGATGCAAATAGAGCTAGGGTACACTAGATGCCTAACTAGGAATATAAGAAGACAATTAAATCATTCCTAGATATCAAATATTAAATGACATGTCATAAATCTTAGCTAATCATAGATTAAACAACATAGATATAGCTATCAAAATATTGTAGGGAAAAATACCGTAGTACCCGCAGCGGAAGCGAGACTAAAAATTAGTTTTGGGTAGCTTTTAAAATTTTTCCAATTATGAACCTTAAACCCTTTTGATTAATCAAACATATATATATATATAAGAAAGTAATAAAAGAATTTAATACCTCTTGTCGCGTGATCCGATTGACTTGCGTCGATGGTAATCCGCAAGATCTTCAATCCTAGCACGAACGTGGATCACCTAGGAGCGTGGTCTCCCTTTCTTTGAATTGCAAACCTGTGATGGGATTAAACAAACTTTTCTCTCTTGTTCGTTAGTCACAAAAACAATCAAAAATAACCTAAGATTATTCCGGTCACTTTTGAGTTCTCAATCTAATGATCGAAACTCGCGTGAACCTTGATCGATGTTGTATACACAAGCTTATCAATGATTAAGCAAATAGTACACCATCAAAGAATAATCTATGTTACTTTTTCTTTTGTCTTAGTTGAATAAAATCTCTATCTATGAGTTAAGAAGAAGAAGAAAAATAATTTCTGCACTCATGCACTAGTGGTGGCCGAAATCTATATGTTGTATTATATAGGTGGCCGAAATTTTCTTCTTATTTTTAACCTAGGGTGACCGAAATCCTTGACCAAAAACAATTAGGGTTGCCGCAATTTTTACTCCTAAAAGATTGGAGATTTAATTGCACCCTAATTCCTATTTTGTTTAAGATTTCCAAACCCTAATCAAACTCAATAATCTTTTATTCCTTATTTGACTAAAATAAAAAGACTTCCTGTTTGAATAAATAAAACTAATTATTTATTTCCTTTTCAAACAAGTCTTTCTATTTAATTATACTACTACCAATAGTATACCTTTAGGAAACATATTTCCTAATGAGAAAAGATTTGTATCTTAATTAAATAATTAATTAATGAATTAATTAATTCTCATTTAATTAATTAATGAAAACAAAATAATATTTTAGGTTATTAACCTAGTTGCCGCCCCATACATATATTGGGCCCAAATATTATTTTCTCATTTCATTTAATCCTTTGGACTTTAATTAAAAAGCCCACATGTGAACTAGACCCAATCTTACTAAAAGAAACAAGCCCACATGTCATCCATTAATATATAAATATAATTGTGCAGCCCATTACATAAATAATGTGCAAATTATATTCTTAATATATTAAATTGCAATTCTAGATGGACCCCAAATTGGTCCGGTAGAATATATCAAGTGATCCATGCAAGTCCGTGTGGATTGGGGATCTTGGCGGGCTATCTAAATTTAAGCTCCAATAGACATAACCTAATCACAATCAACAAATGATTCACTTAGGTCCAATCCATTAATTTTAGCTCATTCCACTAAAGAGCTAAAATTGAACTCTTAAATAAAGACAGAAAAGGAAGATGCTTCCTCATTCATACCCTAAACAATCATATTGGAGATAGTGTATCCTCGTGATTAATATCAGTAATCGCCAAGAGTTCATAGACCGCCTATAACTCTCCAAGTTACCATATTTACTCATATGACCACATTTTGAACTTGGATACTTTGACTTGTCCAGAAGCCATGTTTTCAATAGACACTATTGAAAACTCAACGTTGAGATTTAATATCCAATTACCTCAAAACATCCATATGATGATATTATACTCTCATTTAATAAATGGAGCCACGATGTCCATATCTATAAATGAAGTCCTCTATCGATTAACAAATGAATATCACCAAACTATCGAGGATAGACTATGCGATATAATCGTACTCATTGATAGCTCAAATGATATCACCTGCAACCATAAGTCCATCATTTATCTCAGGATTAAGATAGACTCTCCGATTGTCCTGATAATGAAATTACTTTTATCTACTGACGGTTATAGATAAAGTATTTCATTGTGATCCTGTTCAATACACCCAGTGCACTAGATCCTTTTGCTCGAAGACACTCCGATGATTTTAGACTCATCATATCTCATTTGATCCCACTCAAATGCTAGCAAAAGAATTCTACAACTTTAACAAGATAAAGGTGCCCAACCTTTAACTTAAGTTGTGAACGATATTCAAGACTAACTAAAGAATTGTGTCTACCACATACATATCCAGATGTATGAACAATTCTTCTTTTCTCATAGTCTTTAGACCTTATGATTATTTACTTTAACAATTATTTAAACTATAAATGCTATAAGATTTGTTTAAACCAGAAATCACTTTATTAATATGAATAAGATTGTTAATTACACCATTACACTCTTGCTATTGAGCATAATCCTAACAATCTCCCACTTGCGCTATAGCAAATGTGTCATATCTCTCAAGCCCATATTCTCTAGGTGCCCATCGAAACTCTTCTGAGGTAGAGCCTTTGTGAAGGGATCTGCTAGATTTTCTGCTGACGCGATTTTGGTAATCGTCACGTCACCTCTTTGAACTATCTCCCTTAAAAGATGATATTTCCTTTCTATGTGTTTACCTCTCTTGTGACTTCTAGGTTCTTTCGAATTAGCCACTGCTCCACTGTTGTCACAGTAGATAGTGATCTGCTTATTCGCACTAGGAACCACTTCCAAGTCAATCAAGAATTGACGGAGCCAAACAGCCTCTTGGGCAGCCTCGCATGCAGCAACATACTCAGCTTCCATGGTGGAATCAGCAATACAAGATTGCTTGATACTCCTCCATATAACTGCTCCTCCTCCAATAGTAAACACAGCCCCTGATGTGGATTTTCTGGAGTCAGAATCTGATTGAAAATCAGAATCTGTATACCCAACGGGAATCAAATCCCCTCCAGAGTATACAAGCATATTATCTCTCGTTCTCTTGAGATACTTGAAAATATGCTTGACTGCCGTCCAGTGATCAGGACCAGGCTTCGATTGAAACCTGCTAACTATGCCAACAGCAAAACAAATATCTGGTCTAGTACAGAGCATTGCATACATGAGACTTCCAACTGCCGAGGCATATGGAACTCTACTCATGAACTGCTCTTCATGCTCATTCTTAGGAACTTGTTCCTTAGAAAGCTTGATTCCATGTCTGAAAGGTAACATACCTTTCTTGGAATCCTGCATGGAAAACCTAGACAAGATTTTGTCTATGTATGAAGCTTGGGATAATGCAATCGTTCTATTCTTTCTATCCCTTATAACTTGGATACCTAGAATAAAACTTGCTTCTCCTAAGTCCTTCATATCAAATTGTTTTGCTAACCATTCTTTTACTGATGTCAATACACCTACATCGTTTCCGATGAGTAGTATATCATCAACATAAAGAATCAGGAAAACCAACTTGTCGCCCTTAATCCTCTTGTATACACAAGGTTCGTCAAGATTCTGAATAAATCCAAAACCTTTGACAGCTTGATCGAACCTTATGTTCCAGGATCTGGATGCTTGCTTTAATCCATATATGGATTTTTGCAACTTGCATACCTTTTCCATTTGGCCCTTTTCAATGAATCCCTCTGGTTGCATCATGTAGATGCTTTCGTCAAGACTTCCATTAAGGAGAGCTGTCTTGACGTCCATTTGCCAAATCTCTAGATCTAAAGATGCTGCAATGGATAAGAGTATCCTAATGGATTTAAGCATGGCCACAGGAGAGAAGGTTTCCTCGTAATCGATACCTTCTTTCTGTGTATACCCTTTAGCTACCAATCTAGCTTTAAAGGTTTCCACCTTTCCATCCATACCTCTTTTCCTCTTGTATACCCACTTGCACCCAATGGGTTTTATCCCTTTAGGCAAGTCTACAAGGGACCAGACTTTGTTATTGAACATAGATTCAATCTCGGATTGCATTGCCTTTTGCCAATGGCGACTATCAACATCCTCCATAGCTTCCTTGTATGTATAGGGATCATCGTCGTCCGGGAGATTCTCTACAGATTCTCCCAGACCGATGTATCTTTCGGGTTGAGTTCTAACCCTCCCACTACGACGAGGAATGGTAGGTTGTTGATCTTGTGTTGGATCGGAACTTACAATTGGGTTAGGTTGTGTAACCTCTCGTGGAATTGTATCTCCTGACATCTCATTCAGGACAATTCTACTTTTAGGCACAAAATCATTCATATAGTCCTTATCCAGAAATTTAGCATTTGTCGAAACAAATACTTTAAGATCTGAAGGACTATAAAAATAATATCCTTTAGTTTCTTTCGGATACCCTACAAATATACATGTTTCTGAACGGGATTCCATCTTTTCTGTCTTTCCTTTTAACACGTGCGCAGGACATCCAAATATCCTTAAGTGTTGTAAACTAGGCTTGCGCCCAGTCCACAACTCATGCGGTGTTTGAGGAACAGACTTAGATGGTACTCGGTTTAGAATGTATATTGCAGTTTGTAAAGTATATCCCCAGAAAGAAATAGGAAGTGTTGAATAACTCAACATAGACCTAACCATATCCAAAAGAGTTCTATTTCTCCTTTCTGCTACCCCATTTTGTTGAGGTGTACCAGGTGCAGAAAACTGAGAAACTATCCCATTATCAATAAGATATTGCTGAAACTCTCCAGATAGATATTCTCCACCACGATCAGATCTCAAGATTTTTATGTGTTTCTCAAGCTGATTTTCCACTTCAGCTTTAAATGCTTTGAACATGTCAAAAGCATCCGACTTATGTCGCATGAGATACACATAGCCAAATCTTGAGTAATCATCTGTGAAAGTGATGAAGTACTCATATCCACCTCTAGCTTGAATGCTCATAGGTCCACATACATCTGTGTGTATCAATCCTAAACATTCAGTGGCTTTGGCACCTTTGGCAGAGAACGTCCTTTTGGTCATTTTACCTTCCAAATAAGATTCACAAGTTGGCAGATCATCAACCTTTAAGTCACTCAAAGGTCCGTCACTTACCAATCTTTTAATCCTATTAAGGTTAATATGAGCTAAGCGTAAATGCCAAAGGTAGGTTTCATCTTTTGATAATTTAACTCTTTTATGATCAGGTTCCGTTATTTCTGTGTCTAACGAGTAAGAGATATTTCTATGCAAGAAGTATAGATCGTTTTCCAATGTACCTTTGCAAATAACTTTGTCATTCTTACTAATAATAAAAACTTTATTAAAAGTAACCGAATATCCAAATTTATTTAAACAAGAAACTGAAATTAAATTCCTCTTGAATTGAGGTACATAATAAACGTCTATTAAATCTAAATGCCTTCTAGAATCCAAACAAACTCTAATATCTCCCACTGCACTTGCAGACACTAACGTTCCGTTGCCCAAGCGCAAATTGATCTTATTCTTATTTAGCCTTCTCCTTTCTTGACACCCCCGTAAGGAATAACAAACATGATTAGTGGCTCCAGAGTCTACGATCCAAGAATCTGTAGAATCTACCAGAAAAACATGTTTCAAGATAATTCATATTACCTTGTTCCTTTTTATTCTGAGACTTTGGGCAATTTCTTTTCCAATGTCTCTTTTCACCACAAAAGAAGCACTTCCTTTTGATCTTGGTTACTTTCTTAGTCTCTTTCTTGGTAGGCCCAAGTTGCTCTTTCTTCTATTATTCCTTGACCTTCTGACGGGTCTTAATAGTAGCAACTTTACCAACCATATGAATCTCTTCTAGAGACATCATCATATTAGCAGCAGACCCTATTCCTTTCATGCTGCTGTTGCAACACGTCGGAGATGGTAGCCATTTGGCCATCTCATTAGAGGTCTTCCACTGCTCATACTCGTCTCAATGCATTAGATTCATTAGTAAGAGCAGGTGGTTTAGGAGTAGTTAGAACAAAATTTATATTTTTCCAGCTTGCAGCAACAACCCAATTTTCCTTTTCCATGTGACATAGTTATTACCGGTTAAAGTTTTATCTTTCAGGATGTTCATAAATGATGGGGTCATGATTTCTTAATTAAACAAAAATTAATATAAGTAAATAATCATTATAAAGCACTTTTAAATATTTATCTTGAATTAAATGAATAACTCAATCATAAAAATTCAACGGTGATCTAACACCCATAAATGTTACGCCTCCTTTGGGAGTTCGCACCATTTACTAGTTAGACTAGGTCCCACCTAATTGTTAACATAACAACCAGCGTTTTCAATTTTAGCCTTGCAATTTTACTGACAAGAACTCTTTGGAGGATATCAATAAAATTACATTGAGTGTGTCACCAAGATATCGACCCTCAATTTTCTCTAACGAAAATCCCTCCTTTGGGAGTAGATCTCGTTGAGTCCATTGTCTAGTCTATCCTTGTAAGGAAGTATATTGCTTAATTCCATTTATGGATGTCCCTTTGGGGAATTACCATAAAATAATTAAGCTCAACTAATCTTGGAAGCCATAGGTGTTACAAAAAAACACCTTCTCCCACTCAATTATTTAAGGCATGTGATTAAATCTCATAGAATGATTTACCAAGTTATCTAGATGCCAATTTAGATACCTAAATCATTCAATGCATGTTCATACCAAAAGAGATATATGAGTGGCACTCCTATTCTATATGTCATGTTATCATACAACAACAAATATTGTAATATTTAAGCATAAATTAAATAGCAACAATTTTGGCCCATCCTAGAAAAACAAGTAAATTACATTTGACATAGGAATACAAGATCTTCGAGTGGCCCATCACCATAAGCCCATCAACCAGCCTCCCTCGACGGGATTCCACGGCCCACAACCCCTCGTAAGGGGCTGCCATGCGCAGCCCATGGGCCTTGCATGGCTGCCGTGCGCAGCCTTCTTGGTTCCAAGGCTGCCGTGCGCAGCCCATGTATTTCGGGCACGCCATGCGCAGCCCAATCCACTCCTAGGGTGCGCACGGTGCTCGTTCTCGGTCCCGGTTGCTTCGTTTCTTCGATATAGGACGTGTTACAATTTATTTTAATCAAATAAAACTACTGCAGAATTTTTTTTTTTTTTTTTTTTTTTTTTTTTTTAATCACTGCAGTAAAAATACTGCACATAGATATTTAATACAAAAAAAAAACTGCAGCAGAATTTTTAATACAAAGAAAAAATCCTAGCAACTACCAAGAAGGAATTATGGCGATAATAGACCACCCTTCTTGTTACAATTCCGAAACGAAAAATACATTGAAAATCTAGAGCCAAAATCGAGCAATAACAATCCACATAAAAACATATATTAATCCATACATCACATGTAATAATATATGCGAATACCTAGAGTGCCATCTCTTTCTAAAACATGCATAATCACAATAAAAAGAAATCGATCCACGTATATATACGTTAATTAATTAAAAGGGTTCAACCTAGGCTCTGATACCAATTGTAGGGAAAAATACCGTAGTACCCGCAGCGGAAGCGAGACTAAAAATTAGTTTTGGGTAGCTTTTAAAATTTTTCCAATTATGAACCTTAAACCCTTTTGATTAATCAAACATATATATATATATAAGAAAGTAATAAAAGAATTTAATACCTCTTGTCGCGTGATCCGATTGACTTGCGTCGATGGTAATCCGCAAGATCTTCAATCCTAGCACGAACGTGGATCACCTAGGAGCGTGGTCTCCCTTTCTTTGAATTGCAAACCTGTGATGGGATTAAACAAACTTTTCTCTCTTGTTCGTTAGTCACAAAAACAATCAAAAATAACCTAAGATTATTCCGGTCACTTTTGAGTTCTCAATCTAATGATCGAAACTCGCGTGAACCTTGATCGATGTTGTATACACAAGCTTATCAATGATTAAGCAAATAGTACACCATCAAAGAATAATCTATGTTACTTTTTCTTTTGTCTTAGTTGAATAAAATCTCTATCTATGAGTTAAGAAGAAGAAGAAAAATAATTTCTGCACTCATGCACTAGTGGTGGCCGAAATCTATATGTTGTATTATATAGGTGGCCGAAATTTTCTTCTTATTTTTAACCTAGGGTGACCGAAATCCTTGACCAAAAACAATTAGGGTTGCCGCAATTTTTACTCCTAAAAGATTGGAGATTTAATTGCACCCTAATTCCTATTTTGTTTAAGATTTCCAAACCCTAATCAAACTCAATAATCTTTTATTCCTTATTTGACTAAAATAAAAAGACTTCCTGTTTGAATAAATAAAACTAATTATTTATTTCCTTTTCAAACAAGTCTTTCTATTTAATTATACTACTACCAATAGTATACCTTTAGGAAACATATTTCCTAATGAGAAAAGATTTGTATCTTAATTAAATAATTAATTAATGAATTAATTAATTCTCATTTAATTAATTAATGAAAACAAAATAATATTTTAGGTTATTAACCTAGTTGCCGCCCCATACATATATTGGGCCCAAATATTATTTTCTCATTTCATTTAATCCTTTGGACTTTAATTAAAAAGCCCACATGTGAACTAGACCCAATCTTACTAAAAGAAACAAGCCCACATGTCATCCATTAATATATAAATATAATTGTGCAGCCCATTACATAAATAATGTGCAAATTATATTCTTAATATATTAAATTGCAATTCTAGATGGACCCCAAATTGGTCCGGTAGAATATATCAAGTGATCCATGCAAGTCCGTGTGGATTGGGGATCTTGGCGGGCTATCTAAATTTAAGCTCCAATAGACATAACCTAATCACAATCAACAAATGATTCACTTAGGTCCAATCCATTAATTTTAGCTCATTCCACTAAAGAGCTAAAATTGAACTCTTAAATAAAGACAGAAAAGGAAGATGCTTCCTCATTCATACCCTAAACAATCATATTGGAGATAGTGTATCCTCGTGATTAATATCAGTAATCGCCAAGAGTTCATAGACCGCCTATAACTCTCCAAGTTACCATATTTACTCATATGACCACATTTTGAACTTGGATACTTTGACTTGTCCAGAAGCCATGTTTTCAATAGACACTATTGAAAACTCAACGTTGAGATTTAATATCCAATTACCTCAAAACATCCATATGATGATATTATACTCTCATTTAATAAATGGAGCCACGATGTCCATATCTATAAATGAAGTCCTCTATCGATTAACAAATGAATATCACCAAACTATCGAGGATAGACTATGCGATATAATCGTACTCATTGATAGCTCAAATGATATCACCTGCAACCATAAGTCCATCATTTATCTCAGGATTAAGATAGACTCTCCGATTGTCCTGATAATGAAATTACTTTTATCTACTGACGGTTATAGATAAAGTATTTCATTGTGATCCTGTTCAATACACCCAGTGCACTAGATCCTTTTGCTCGAAGACACTCCGATGATTTTAGACTCATCATATCTCATTTGATCCCACTCAAATGCTAGCAAAAGAATTCTACAACTTTAACAAGATAAAGGTGCCCAACCTTTAACTTAAGTTGTGAACGATATTCAAGACTAACTAAAGAATTGTGTCTACCACATACATATCCAGATGTATGAACAATTCTTCTTTTCTCATAGTCTTTAGACCTTATGATTATTTACTTTAACAATTATTTAAACTATAAATGCTATAAGATTTGTTTAAACCAGAAATCACTTTATTAATATGAATAAGATTGTTAATTACACCATTACACTCTTGCTATTGAGCATAATCCTAACAAATATAACACTCAATCAAAACAACACACAATCTCTATCTAGTATAATAGCATATGAACTAAGAACATATAAGTAAGAAAAGAGATACTTTGATAAATAAAACACTAATTATATATGATAATAGTGATAGACATACCAAAGGAAGTGTGTTGAGCAAAACCCATGCAAACAAGCATCCTAATTATGCTAGAAAATGTTAGATGATATTTTGATGCACATGAGAATGGTTTTTGAGCGTTAAAAAATGAGTTCTTGATTTGATTTTCTCTCAAATATCTCTCTTTGAAGTTTAGGGTTCTTAGAGTTAGAGAACTAGTCTTTAGAGAATGAGAAAATTGTATATTTATAGATATCAAGAATAGGGCATGTGAAAAGACAAGTTTGCCCTTGAAAATGCACGATCGGCTGTTTTATTTGGCGGCCTAGCCGCCGATCATAATTGTTGAATTGGTTTCGAGAGAAATAGGGGAACAATGGCGGTTTCATTCAACGGTTTTGCAACTACCGATCCAACCACTGAATCAAACCCGAGAGAAAAATCAATCAGGTATGAAAGGCGGGTTTCTAACGACAGTCGTGGTCGCCGATCGTAACCACCGTTTCACCAACAGTGGTGAAACCAAGGGAGAAGCCAATGGCATTTTTCGAGAGCGGTCTTTGCACAAAATCAAGCACACAAACGTGCATGCGCGGACATTTCCAAACATATTCGGGAAACGAATTACAAGACACATAAACACATAACAAGATATAACAATCAAAGTGTTAGCGTGTAATGTGACATGTGAAGAGTATGCACACAAATGCAAGTATGCTAAGTGTGTGTGTGTGCTTCTAAATTTCTCCAAATAAAACTAGAAATATACCTTTGGAGTGTTTGACACCTTGATGTCTTGAGAGCCTTGAGCTTCATTACACATTACCTAAGCTACCCTTATAACAACCCCAAAGACGAAATAAGCCAATCAATAAATGAAAATCCTTACAAATTCCAATATACGAAGTTATTGACCGAGAATGCTACTCCGATCTCACCCATGGTATGTTAAAAAACACGATCTAACTTGAAGAAGTCAACAAGACACTCAGGATTTAGATCACTAATATACAACCATCTTTTGTTGATATATATGTATATTTTCAACTAACGGATCTTAGTGATAGATTTATATATATCATGGTCCAGTCTTATATGATCACATCATATAAGGTGCCTCTATTCTCATATCACCATATGAGTAGTCTAGGATAAGACCACCGTGCATTACGGAATGGACTGCAGCTGTAGATTAACCACAAATAAAGTATCCAGCTTTATTTGTTCTTTACAGACTCTTTAGATTGCAAGTCTCAAAACGAATACCTCTGTATATGACATTCATATACTCAGTTTGAGATTACATCTATCAATCTTGGATGTTAATACATATGATATAAGCGTATGAGTCATATTTATTGAATGAAATAACTACTTATTTTATTAATGGATTTATAACATTTACAAATTACAAGTTTTAGGGCATAAATCCCAACAACTTGAAGGAAGGAGTCAACACCACACACCATGGGTTATTTCTACTTCTCTTCTTTGATTTTCCTTAGTAAATCCATGAGTAGATAAACTTATTCTGGGGGTCAATGTAATAAGTGTATGAATTGTGGGTGTTCCACCAAACTATTATTATTGTCATTCAATCATTTTGGTTTCATTCATTGAGATTAAATGCTTTTGATATCTTCTGGCTTTAGAAAGCAAAACAACTCTTTGAATCAAGTTAGGTATCGATACTTTGGAAGGAAAAAAAAAAAAAAAACAAAAAACTTGATTAGTATTATTATTTTTTTTTTTATATCAAATACTAACAATATTTGCTCTCAACTATATTTTGAAGCAAAAAGCCAAATACAACATCATCATCAACAATAACAACAACAATAATAATAATAATAAATAAATAAATAACTTGATTATTTAATTTTATTTATTTTTTTAATTTTTTTATCAATCACTAACGGAGTAAAGTTTCTGTTTGCTATAAAAAAAAAAAAACAAAACAAAACAAAACAAAAAATTTCTCACCAAGATTTGGTTTCTTTATAAGAAAATTGATACTTTGACAGTAAGAAAAACAAAAAACTTTAATTTTTTTATAATCAAGTTTCGATAATGACTGTATCTGTATTGAAATGACATTTGAGTTTACATAGATTAAAAAACGAATTGATCCATTTTTATAGTTTACGGCCATTAATTTTTCTTTTTTCATCATCTTTGATCTTTAACTTTGTTTAGCCCTTTTACCTTTCATTAAAAATGAATTGGACCTTGTCCCTAGGGGTATAGTTCAGCTGGTAGAAGGACGAGTTTAGAACTTGAATAAGGGAGGTGTATTGGTTCAAGATTTTATTAGACAATTTAGGGAAGTAAAAGTCTAGTGGTATTGGATTGAGACTTTTTAACAAGTTAGATAAGTCCGGTGGTATTCGATCAAGACTTTTAAGATTTTTTTAAAAAGTTCATATTGTATTGTGGTATTGGATCTAGACTTTTAAGATTTTTTTAAAAAGTTCATATTGTCTGGTGGTATTGGATATAGACTTTCAAGAGACAGCAAATTGTCTGCTAGTATTGGATTGAGATTAAGGGGGGTGTATTGGTTCAATATTTTATTAGACAATTTAGGGAAGTAAAAGTCTAGTGGTATTGGATTGAGACTTTTTAACAAGTTAAATAAGTCCGGTGGTATTCGATCAAGACTTTTAAGATTTTTTTAAAAAGTTCATATTGTGTTGTGGTATTGGATTTAGACTTTTAAGATTTTTTTTAAAAAGTTCATATTGTCTGGTGGTATTGGATATAGACTTTCAAGAGGCAGCAAATTGTCTGCTAGTATTGGATTGAGATTAAGATTTTTAGGATTTCATGACAAAATGAATTTTCGAGACTTTTTAGTGATATTTATAAATAGCATTAACCCAAAATTGTCTTGTCCTCTCTCTCAATACTTTCTAGACTTTTTATTTTATTTTAGATATTTGGTGGGTGTATTGGTATATAATAAATGTGGCGGCCAAACATGCAAAAGACAATATAAAAATACACTTAAAAGTTGAATACCAAATGACTGATAAAATGTCTCTATGAATCAAAGATAGTTTTATGCTAGATTTCCACGATTCCAACACCACCACCGGTATGTAAAATCTTTAGGACCATTAGTAAAAATTGATCAAATGCTTTATCCACATCTATAAAAGATGGATTTAGCAAAAAGTAAAAATAAAGAGGGAGTTGATATATATATATATATACACTTGATAAAAAAATAAAAATAAATAAAAAGTTGGTCCATTACTGATAATATCACCCTTTGTGTAGATTAAATTTAAAGACAAAAAAAGATGGTTACCATTTCTATTGATTTATTGCTGAGCGAGTTAAAAGGATATGAGTCCCGCATAAAACCATGCTTCTATAAAATTTAGATATATGTTTTTTTTTTTTTTTTGAAATCCGATAACGGAAGGGTATGCTGAAACCTGTTAAGAGCAAGCACTAGTTGACCGTTTGAAGTTTTTCTTTTCTTTTAAATATGTATAATTAAATCTTATATATCAATTTTTTTGTTATTACATGTATATTAAAAAAATTCTTGTCATGCCCTGACCTCCCAAATTTTACCAATGCATACATAGTCTGTATATCAACTCATCTCACCGGACTTGAATCATCTATCACTAACATGAAAGGTAGACGTACGTTGTACACACCACTAGAGAAAAAAAAAAGATTAAAGAGCAGTGAATATTGTAGTTTGATAATATATGAATTAATGAAGTCCAACAAGCCAAACGGAAATACTTCAGTATTCAAGCTATTTTATTTCCCTATTTCATGTCATTTCTGGTGAGGTAATGGGGGATGAATTGTTGATTATTATATTTATTTCATATGGTGACATTTTCTGCACCATATGAATCAGCTGAAGGTTATGTGCTGGTTGGTGGTATTTCAAAATTTTATTACTTCTCTTCATAGCTTACACATGTTTCTCATTCAATTTTTGTTGTTCAATGAATACCCTTAACAAGATTATAGAGCACTAGAACTTGGAGAGAAAATTGAATACTACAATTGACTCTTGAAAGTCTATGTTTTTAATAGTTCAAAAAGTCTAGAAATAAAATCTAGATAATCATAATAGTCTATAAATAAAATCTAAAGACTCTTTCAGAATCCTAAAAGCCTAGTCTATATAATCATAATAATCTTAAAAGTATAATCCTAACAATCCTAACAATCCTAATAATCTTGCAAATCTATAAAATCCTTGAACCCAAAAATTGTCTATTAAAATCCTAATCCAATACACACCCCTAAATGATTCCCAAGTTAACGGCTCAAATCCTAACTACGATATAGTTTATATCGTTAAGAAAAAAAAATCAGAGTTTAGACATTTTCACCTCCGTAATGAACTTTTCATTTAAAAATAAAATAAAATTGAATGCGATAATCCTTTGGACTAGACCTGGCTCGGTTCCGGTTCCGGTTCCGGTTCGAACAGGAGGAACCGGCCGGAACCGGAACCGGAACCGGTACCGGTTCCGGTTTCGGTTTTTTCAGAACCGGTCGGTTCCGAACCAGACCCCGGTTCCGGTTTTGAACCGGCCGGTTCCTCTTTTTTTTTTTTTTTTTTTTAAATTTTTTTAAAAATTACCGTTGGAGGCCCAACGATCGGCTGACGTCAGCCTACCGTTGCCCCCCAACGGTCGGCTGACGTCAGCCTACCGTTGCCCCCCAGCGGTTTGCTGACGTCAGCAGACCGTTGGGCCTCCAACGCTGATTTTTTTTTTTTTTTTTTTTTGTTTATTATAAATAACACCCCCCCCCCCCCCTTTCATTTTTCCTCACAATTATTTCCTCCCAATTCTCTCTAATTCTAATTTCTCTCTCAATTCTCCAAGTCTCCAAGTTTCCAAATATTTAATATTGGCAATTACTCAATTAGTAAGTTTTTAATATTTATTTCATTTGCAATATATTTTATTTCCAATTTATTTTATTTCCGATATATTTTATTTGTAATTAATTTTATTTCCAATTTATTTTATTTCTAATTTCTCTTTCTATTCTCCAACTCTCCAAGTTTCCAAATATTTAATATTGTCAATTACTAAGTTTTTAATATTTATTTCATTTGCAATATATTTTATTTCCAATTTATTTTATTTCCGATATATTTTATTTATAATTAATTTTATTTCCAATTTATTTTATTGCCAATTCTAAATTTCTAATTTCTCTTTCTATTCTCCAACTCTCCAAGTTTCCAAATATTTAATATTGTCAATTACTAAGTTTTTAATATTTATTTCATTTGCAATATATTTTATTTCCAATTTATTTTATTTCCGATATATTTTATTTCCAATTAATTTTACTTCCAATTCTAAATTTCTAATTTCTCTCTCTATTCTCCAATTTATTTTATTTGCAATTAATTTTATTTCCAATTTATTTTACAATTCAATTTTTAAATGGCAAGTGGAAGTGGAAGTGGAAGTGGAAGGGGTCACGGCCGTGATGGTCCTAGGCGTTCAATTTCGATGAGAGGTAAGGGTCCTATGATCGATAATCTCGGTCGTGACGACACCGCCTATCACGAGTATTTGCAACGCCGGGCCTATGCTGAAGACCTAGGTCTAAACTTTCCTACTCCCCCTCTAATAATTTCAGAACCCAATCCCGATGACACCCCCCCCCCCCCCCCCCCCCCCCCAATTTGACAAGCCAGTCAGATAATATGCCTTATATTGATACACCTACAGATTTTAGATTTGATCCACAGGAACCAGGAGAGCAGGAAGATGATCTGATACAGAGGCAGCAAAGCAAATCTGATCTCTTCGTAAAACATTTTAAGAAAATTAGGCAAGAAGATGGGAGCATTGCAGTGGCTTGCAATTACTGCAGTAAAGTATATAAGTGGCATAAATCTGGAGGACATGGCAGTTATCGGAAGCATCTTTTAGCTAAACATCCAGAAGCAAAGACTAGATCGAGGTCACAAACACAAATTCCCAGGTACGCTACTCCTAACCAACAATTATTTCGTTATACTGATGAGCAAAATAGAGAAGAATTAGCAAGAATGGTAGCAGTAGAACACCTATCATTCAGTTTTGGTGAAAGGGTTGGTTTTGTTAATTATTGTCGAAGAGCATTAAACCCTGCTGCATGCCGTGTTCCTAGAACCACGCTCACATCAACACTTGAAAAGATTTACAACAAAGAAAAAAATAAGTTAGTAAGAATTTTTGATAAACATATCGGTCGTGTTTCCGTATGTGCCGACATATGGACTGACCATTGGAAATCGCATTCATACTTGGGTGTTACTTGCCATTTTATGGATGATACATGGACTATTCAAAAAAGAATTCTTGCATTTAGAGTTTTTGATGATGCACACACTGCTCATAATATTTTTAGACAGCTTAGACTTATTTTTGCAGAGTATAAAATTGAAAGTAAAATTTTTGCAATCGGTTTTGATAATGCTTCTGCCAATACTGCTGCTATTCCATCTTTACTTGATTTATGCAAACCTTATCTGGGTGGTACATTTTTTCATCAAAGATGTGCATGCCATGTTTTAAATTTATGTGTTCAAAAAGGATTAGAAACTCTTGAACATTTTATTCTACCTATTAAAAAAGCTCTAATGTATTTGTGGAAACATTCTTCTACAATGAATGAATGGGTAAAATATTGTAAACAAAATGGTAGACGTGTCGTTAGATTTTCTCGTGATGTTCCAACACGTTGGAATTCTACTTATAAATTGCTTGCTCAAAGTTATGAATATAGGGATTTATTAGTTTCTTTTATTCAATTTCATGTTACCCACATTCAACTTTATCAATCACATTGGGATGCTTGTTACAATGTTTTCAATTTGTTATCCATCTTTAATAATGCTACACAAAATTTATCTGGTGTTTATTATCCTACAACTCATTTATTTATTTTTGAAAGTATTAATATTGCTGGTGCATTTTGTGGTTGTGAATCCGACATATCAATAGGGGAAGCCGTTCATGCTATGAAGCAAAAATGGTTGGATTATTATGAGGAGATTCCAAATATTTATTTGATTGCCATGATTTTTGATCCACGTTGTAAATTAGATAGTATGTCTTATTTTCTAGATGGTTATTATGGGGTCGATGGTTTAAAAATGGAATATGATATTGATGCATGTTGTGCTAGACTTAAGAAATTATTGTATGATTTATATGATGAATATCTTACAGTTTATGGATCGTCACTAAACTTAAATGTTACACATACACAAACTACATCTCAGGCCCCAAAATCCTCCTCCTCCTCCGGATTTATAGGGTTAGGGTATAGTATGTTATCCAAAAAATCCAAAAAACCTAGATGTGCTTCTTCATCAAACGCCGATAAGTATTCCGAGCTGGAATCTTATCTAAATACTCCTTTTGAGTTTATAGAAGATACACCAGGGAAAAAATTTGAAATCTTACAATATTGGAAAGAGCACGCAGTGTACTATCCAATCATGGCTATGATAGCCAAAAATATTTTTTCAACACCAGTTTCTACAGTGGCAGTGGAACAAGAGTTCAGCGCTGGAGGAAATATTCTAGATGAACAGCGTTCTTGCTTAACTCCAAAATCACTACAAATGCAAGTTTGTATAGATGATTGGACAAAAGCACAATACAGACAACAAGAACTTCAACAAGACCCAACATGCGACTTCTTCAAAGACGACGAACCTGATGCAGCGGAGCCAGAATAGCAGATTTACAGACTTACAGTACAGACTACAGAATATAGATGGCGCCAAACATGCAATAAAAGGTAAAAGAACTACGTGGCCTTTGATTCCTCTAAATCCCCCATGAGGATACGTAGGCAACTTAATTGTGGTAAAAATTAAGTGCAAGGCTAATAACTTTACATTTATTTTTAGTTTTATTTTAATTTAATTTTGTAATTTGTCATTTATTTATTATCGAATTTCGGGTGACTTAATTCCCAAATACCCAATGAAATGTAATTTATAATTTATAATTTTGTTTATTTTTATTTTTATTTAATATTGTAATTTGTCATTTTGTTTATTTTTATTTTAATTTAATTTTGTAATTTGTCATTTTGTTTATTTTTATTTTAATATTTTATTTACAACTACAACTTACAATACAACTATACGATTACGTCTATACATATACATTTATACAAGTTTAAATTATTATTTTTTATTAACAAAAAAAAAAAAAAAAAAACCGGTTCAGAACCGCCGGTTCCGGTTCCACCCATTCGAGGAACCGGAACCGGAACCGGAACCGCCGGTTCGAAACCGGAACCGCGCCAGGTCTACTTTGGACCGGTGAAAACTTCTGATTAGAAAGTTGTTCTTTTAAAATAAAAAATAAAATAAACAAATAGAGGAGAAAAGAAGCCAGGGGGGGCGGGGGATTGGTTGGTGACTTGTCAATTCACTTCCCTGGTGAAGTTATCCTTTTCTTCTTCTTCTTCTTTATTCAATAATTTCTCAAAAAAAGAAAATAAATAAAAAAAATTGATAAAAACAAACAACAAGCCACCGAAAAATATTACATTCGCTCTATCTCACGCTTATTCTCTGCACAGATTTACGGTCTTTGTTTTAGTACAACTATTACTATTACCAGTTACCGTTCTTAAAAAATGAGCTTGACCCAGTTCGCTATGGTGAGTTTCAATTACTTCTCTACTTAGTTCATTTTTTATCGCAATTCTTGGGTTGCTGATTTCTATTCTTAATTTTCAAGGGTTTTTTTTAGTTTAAATTATAACTACTTAGATATTGTAGTTTATTTTGTTGATTTGTTGTTAATAATTTAATTGTAGGTGGAGGAGTTGGCTTTCCTAGTGAAGGACAATCTTCCAAGCAAGCATCTTGTACTTTCAATGGAGGAGGCTCTGGTTAACTTCCTTCAAGATGATAATGGGTATATGCTCATTTGTTCAATGAAGCTTTTTTTTTTTTTTTTTGGTTTTTAAAGTTTTGAACTTGTACAAATTTAAATTAATAACAATTTTGGTCGCAGCGCAGATGGGGTTCTTGAGTTGGAACCAATGAACCCCTACAATCGACTTCTGTTGCATCGGTTGGCAGATATATTTGGGTATTTTAACATTTTGTTTTCAGTTAATATGATATGATTCTTGCTTATTTGTGTCCTTCTTTTGTTGTTGTGATGGTTTTTTTTTATTAATCTAGATTTTCCCATGAATCTATTGGCGAAGGAGATGAACGGCACTTGGTTTTGGAGCGGTGCCTGGAGACATCAATGTATGTGAAGAAGACACATGAAGCTTTAATCTAAAATTTGTTATGTTATATATTCACTTCTTGCATATGCTTCTCTTTAAATCATGTTATATTATGTTTGGCTGGACAAGTAAACTAGGGACACATAGTATATAGTATATACCATGGTGATGTTCTGGAACTATGTTGCTTTTGTTGGATCATACATCCTGCCCCCTTTCATATGGATAGTGTTGCCTCTCATGATTCTTAGTTATTAAAGATAGCTGGGGCTTTCTTGAATCATGTTGCTAAGAGTACCTACAAGGAGAATGTTATCAGGATTTATGGTAATATATGAAAAAGAGAATACGTTATGTATGAGCTTGCAAGAAGCTCTAGCTAGCATTAACCTAGATGACTTGACAGAGTAATTGGAAGATGATTTCCCACTCCCAAGACTTCGAATTTTAGTAGAATGATTAATCCAAGTCTAAGGTACTTTGGTGAAGAGTAAAAATGCCGAAAAGAACATGAGGACGTGAGAGATGATATGTCCCACTATATGTGATATTAGATATATTTGGAGCTTGATTGTATAGTATTTTTAGTGAATGGTGATTTATACAACTCAATCAATCAGTAGCCTAAAACTAATCCTTACAGATAGTTACATGACAGAAATGAATCTGTTCAATCAAGTCAAGTGAGTCAATTAATTGTTCCACGAAAAGACATAGTAGTGTTTAAGTTACATTAAGTTAGTTAATTTGATTTTTACTTATTTTCTAGTTTTTGGAAAAATTTAGAGTATTCTTTTAGTAAATTTAGTTCTTATTTGTCACCAAATAAGTTTAGGGTTAATTTCTTGTGATTTTATCTAGGCTTCATGTTGGTTATATTATATGACAAAAAATACAGATTTTTTATAGTTCTTGTATATTTTGTTGTAATATATTTTTAGGCCATGTTTGGTGGATGACAATTGTTCTAAACCTGTATGGAGTGCTACCTTCAGAGTTTGAGTGCAGCACCTTCGTTTTATAGATGGAAAATGTTCCCGTATTGAATGTGAAAATGTTGTCATTGACAAGAGTTGGTGTTGATTTTAAACTTCCTTATCGATCGTGTTTTCTTGATAGACTACGGTGATAAACTTATAGGATAGTGATATGTGAATATGCGTAATAAAGTATGAACGATAAAGAAAACATGCTAAACACACAAGACAAGAATTTACCGAGGTTTTGCAAACTTCCCCCTCGTCCTCGTGTGATCTCTCTTAAGAAATCGCTAGCACTGTGGAGAAAAACTCTTAGTTACAAGATACTTATTGAAACCCTTTAGCTAATTCCCCAAAACCTTGCTAGAACCTCTCTATCACTCTTGCTCTCTACCCCTTATATGCTTACTGATTTTTCTGTGTAAAAAATAAGCTCCCAACAGCCCTATTTATAGGTATAGAATTTAGGTTACATTACTTGCTAGAATAGGACTCCTAAATCCTCTTAGAATAAGAAAAGCTAACTTATTTCCTTTTCCTAGTTGATTTGGGATTCTTGAGGAAATCTAATTTCCTAATCCCAATAGGAAATTATGTGTACACTTTATTTTCTCTTTATCCAAATAAGATTCCTCCTTAAACCTTGACTTGGGTTTTGACGAGCCAAAAAACACAACAATCTCCACCTTAGTGAGTCAACCAAGAAATGACTGTCGTACCCCACAATGTCTTCGAACCTTCTTGAAACATCTTTGGAAAGCTTCAAGAACCTTCACATTGGCAAACTTCTTCTTGCCTTAATGCACCTTCTTCTTGCCTTAATGCACCTCAAGTGAGGAGGTGTTTCACCCAATCCTTAGCATGTAATAAGATTGAGTGAGTTCAAGCAAAACTTGAACTTCTCGACTGTTACCAGTTTAGTCAAGTAATTTGATGCCTTCTCCTCTATATGAACCTTCTCCATTGTAACTTCCTTCAATTTTACCCAATCCCTAATTCGGTGATAACGAGCCTCAATATGCTTCGATCTTCCATGAAACACCTGATTCTTTGCTAAGTAAATAGCACTTTGGTTGTCACATCTAATCATCATGGAACCTTGAGTAATTCCAAACTCTCTAGCTAAACCATTAAGCCAAACTGCTTCCTTTCCAGCTTCTGCAAGTGCAATATACTCGGCTTTAGTAGTGGATAATGCTTTAATTGATTGTAAGTAGCCCTCCAACTAATCGGTCCATCACCACAAGTGAAAACATAACCTGTAGTAAATCTTCTTTTATCCAAGTCCTCTGCATAGTCAGCATCTATATAACCCAGCACACATGCCTCTTTACCTTGTTTTTCAATCAAGATTCCTAGACTCTTTGTACTTTTCAAGTAACGCAGAATCCATTTAACTGTATACCAATGCTTTTTTCCTGGATTCTCCATATACCTCGGAACAACACTTGATGTTTGTGCTAGGTCAAGTCTTTTGCAAATCATCGCGTACATTAGACATCCTACTACGCTTGCATAAGGTACTTTGCTCATCTCTTCCAACTCTTTTCCTGTAGTTGGACATTGCAACGCACTCGACCGATAGTGAGCTGTTAATGGAATAGTCACAGACTTTGCTTTATTCATGTTGAATCGCTCCAAAATATTTTGAATGTATTTTACTTGCAACAACCAGATTTTTCGTGCTATTCTGCCCCTCATAATTTGCTTTCTAAGGATCTTTTGTGCAGCCCCTAGATCCTTCATGTCGAATTCTTTACTCAATTGACATGCAATCAACATGTTGTCTACATAAAGTAGCAATAGTATGATCATACCATCTTCGAACATTTGATATTAAACACAACAATCTTTTAACCATCTTCTAAAACTGATTTTCAGCATGTATGAGTCGAAACGCTTGTACCATTGCCTTGGAGATTGCTTTAGCCCATAAAGTGACTTATTTAACCTACAAACCGGATTTTCCTTTCTTGTTTCGACAAATCCTTTTGGTTAAGCCATGTAAATGACTTCTTCCAAATCACAATAGAGAAACGCTATCTTAACGTCCATCTGCTGAGCTGCTATTGATAATAGCAATCTGATTGAAGTATGCTTTACCACCGGAGAGAATATCTCGTCATAATCAACTTCTTCCTTTTGTGAATACCCTTTTGCCACCAACCGAGCCTTGTATCTCACAGCATCACTTTCATGTGTGCCTTATTCTTTCTAAATGCCCATTTACAACCATCTTTCGATCTTTCGATTTAGAAACTAGCTCCCAAACAGAGTTCTTATCAAGAAATTGCATTTCTTCTGACATAGCAACTATCCAACTCTCTCGATAATCATTTGCTATAGCTTCTTGATACGTGGTTGGATCTCTTTGACTGACATTTAGAGTATAATTAATTTCGTCTTGATCAAACCCATACCTTTCCGGTTTCTTGTGCTCTTGCTTGGGTTTATCTAGTGCTATGTTTCTCTGAAACTGTTGCTTACGTTGTTGAGGAACCATGGAGCCTTGTTCCTGCAACGGTGATAGCTCCACCTAAGCTCATACTTGTGACCGTTGTTGACTTGTTGCTCTACTCTTTCCTCATTAATTCATTCGTTATGATCCACTTGCTCGTGCTCCACCTGAGCTGTATCTTCTTCTATGACCTTTTTGGTTATAGGAAATTCAGTTGCTTCTACTAAAACATCAGTTTTCTTCTCCTCACTTGTCTTGATTTTATTATGGGGCATAGTCTTATCATCGAACACAACATCTCTACTTAAAACCTTCTTCTTGTTGACAAAATCCCATAACTTGTAACGTTTCACTTTTTTTTCAAAACCAATGAAAATGCACTCGAGTGACTTTGGCTTGAGTTTGGTTCTTTCATCACTCGGAATATGAGCATATGCACTGTGACCAAAAACTCTTAAATTAGAATAATCAACTGGTTTTCCAGACCATATCTCTTCTGCACACTTATAATCAAGAACCTTTGAAGGTGATCGGTTAACCAAGTAGCAAGCGTGATTAACTCCACTGTTGCTTCTCTGATATCTAATTTTTTTGCCCGTTTGGTTTTCTACTTCAGCTTTCCACTCTTTAAACTTTGTGAAAACTTCGGATTTCTCCCTCACGAAGTAAACCCATACTTTTCTCGAAAAATCATCTAAAAAAGTAACAAAATACCGTGATCCTCCCTTGGACCTAGTTGGTGCAAGACCCCATACGTCTGTATGAATATAGTACAACGGATTTTTGCTTCTTTTTTCACCGTCTGTAATCTTGAATGACATCTTTGTTTGTTTCCCGAGAGTATAATACTTGCAGAATTTCAGTTTGCAGAAACTAACACCTTTTAGCTGACTTTTCTTATGTAGTTCTTGCATCCCTCTTTGATTCATGTGCCCTAGCATAAAATGTCAAAGCTCTGCTCCACCTACTATTGTAGTTCCCTAAAGCTTGTATAAAGTGTTAGGCTGAATATCACCTTTCATCATGACCAGTAATAATCTTGAGTATCCCTCCTTCAGAACTTGTAACCGGCTTTGTCTAAAGTGCCCAAAGATATCAAATTCTTCTTAAGCTTAGGAACATGTCTGACCTTATCTAGCACCCTAACAATTCCATTATAAATTATAATTTTCATTGATCTAATACCTTGGATCTTGCAAGGTGTCATCTCCCATCAAAACTTCTTTGGAGCTTCTTTCCTTGTATATGTCGAACCATTCTTTCTTAGCACACATATAGAACGAACAACCGGTATCCAAAATCCAATGTTGGATAGCATTGGAGCTTGATGTTACTGCAAGAAGTTCTGTCACTTTCATCCGAAGTAACCACACTAGCTGTACTTTAATTCGTTGCCATTGCCTTTGCTTTCCTTTCTTGCCATATCTTGCAATTCTTTTTCCAGTGGTCAATAGCACCACATGTAAAGTAACCCTTGTTCTCTTTTTCTTTTCCCTTGGATTTTGATCTACCTTTGTTGCTAGATTTATCATATCGTGCCTGCTTTGTCACCGACCCCTCTCCTTGCCTTTGGCAAACAAACCATCTGCTTGAGAGCCTTCGGTATTTTCATCCATCTTTACATAAGATTGGATAGCTTCTATTACCTCATCCAGCTTTGGACTATCCTTACCAAACATGATTGTGGTCTTGAAGTGCTTGAATGAATGTAGTATAGATCTTAACAGTGAAAGCTCCTTCTCGTCATCTTCATACTTCACATGCACCTTTAATTAATTGGCAACACAATTCTGAAATCTGCTCGAGAATCTGCTCAAATGATCTTGCAGATTTCCACCTTCTTCCATTTGAAGATTAAGAAGTTCATCTTTCAAAAAAAGTTTATTGGATAAAGTTTTACCCTTATAAACCTTTTCGAGCCTATCTCATGTCTCTTTAGCGTTCATATTCTCATCGACATTAAGCATCACATTATCGGCAAGATGTAACTCAATAGAGCTCTTCGCCTTTATGTCCATTCACTTCCATTGAGCATTTGTAGTTTCCTCCGGCTTCTTCTCCACGTCGAGAATAGCATGCTGCATATCTTGCTGAATCAGGACATTCTTCATCTTCTTCTGCCATAATGTGAAGTTATCCTTCCCATCAAGCTTCTCGATTATGATAGGCTTCATGTCATTTATCTTATCACCCGCCATCTCAAAAACGCTATGACCAAGCACCGATACCAATTTGTTGATTTTAAACTCCCTTATTGATAGTGTTTTCTTGATAGACTATAGTGATAAACTTATAGGATAGTGATATACGAATATGCGGAATAAAGTATGAACGATAAAGAAAGCATGCCACACACACAAGACAAGAATTTACCGAGGTTTGATGAACTTTGCCTACATCCTTGTTTGATCTCTCTTGAGAAATCACTAGCACCATGGAGAAAATCGTTTGGTTACAAGAAACTTATTGAAACCCCTTGGCTAATTCCCCAAAACCTTGCTAGAACCTCTCTATCACTCTTGCTCTCTACCCCTTGTATGTTTGCTGATTTTTCTGTGTAAAAAATAAGCTCTCAATAGCCCTATTTATAGGTATAGGACTTAGGTTACATTCCTTGCTAAAATAAGACTCCTAAATCCTCTTAGAATAAAAAAAGCTAACTTATTTCCTTATCCTAGTTGATTTGGGATTCTTGAGAAAATCTAATTTCCTAATCTCAATAGGAAATTATGTGCACACTTTATTTTCTCGTTATCCAAATAGGATTCCTCCTTAAGCCTTGACTTGGGTTACGATGAGCCAAAAACCAAAACAATTGGATAGATTCCTTGCTTTCTATGTTACTATTATTTGGGACTTAGCTTCCTCTCTAAGCATCGGATTCCAAAAGTGTTGTGGTCATATACTGATGGGATTTTTGTTGGGGTTATATATATATATTTAACTATATGACATAGTAATGTAACTTATGGGAGTGGGACAAGACAATGATTATATAACCACTTTTTTTTTTCAGAATTGAGAGATACTTGAGAGGAACTCATGTAGTTGATTGAGCGAGTGGGACAAGACAGATTATATAACCACTTTTTTCAGAGTTGATAGATACTTGAGAGGAACTCATGTAGTTGATTAAGCTGTGAACAAATAGAAGTCTCTTAAAGCATATTTTAGATCTGCCAATTGAGTCTCAGAGGCATAAGCAAATATTTTTCAGCAAAATCCAACAAAGCAGTCAAGCAGATATTGCTGAAGTAAATCCTCTTTGTATTCAAGAATCACAAAAATGTTCAGTGAGGAATTCAGGTTGGTGACTGTTTTTCCTCTATGCATTGCTACATTTTGGAGATGGTTGTTGAGTTTTTTTTTTTTTTTTTTTTTTTTTTTTTTTCTTTCATGGCAGCATATCCTTTTAAGTTGACAATACGTAATGCTATGTTGCGGTGAATTAAACCTTTATTTGTTGTGATCTATAGGACTGCATCTTAATTATCTATCCAAGATATGTAACCTTTGAAGTGTTGCATTTTTTGTGCTAAAAGTGAATTCTTACCATTTGAAATGAATCATTTTCTTGATGACTTTCTTTGGGTTTGGGGACTTGGTGCTGATGTCATAGAGTTGTTATGGCTGTTGGACGTCATTGCCCATATTTTTATCTCTTCACCTCATTTTTTCTGTCTTAGAAGAAATTAAGGTAGAACGATGGTGAAAAGAGGTTTGTTGGGCTGAAAATTTATGTTTCACCTAATCTTGGTCAAACCATTGTTGATATAGAGGCTAGACTCTAAGGAGTGGACAGAAGTTTTTTCGCTGTCATATAACTATGGGCTATTTGAAGAATTTTGTTCTTTTTGGACACCTTATGAAAGATTAGATCATTTCAGCTTTCTGTTAATTTTTTCAATGAGATCGACAATGGCTTGGATTGCGAGTAGGTTCAGACTTGCTTTGTTTCTGTTGACACTTGTTGTTCTAGTCCATTGGTTTCCATTCCAGTTATTTATTTTTATTTTTTTACATTTTTGGTCGATGGCAATGATGGACAGACTGGAGGAATTGAGATAGGATGAGTCGAGTGGTTGATTATAGTTTATCTTTAAGTTGAAATTTCTCAGAGTGTTAAAGATTGGATGATCAGAACAAAGGATGGTGGCTAAGGCAAATGTGATAGACTTAAAACAGAAAAAATAAGGTGATTGACTTCAAAATCATAAAAAGTAAAAGTTACAAACTGGAAGTGGGTGGTGGTAGGACTTTAAGAGACTAAGATGGAGGCAGTTGCTAGCTTACTGAGTTTTTTGGAAGCATACTGGTTTATTGTTGGTTTATTATGTCTTTGGTTGAAGGTTTTGATCAAGTCTTCTTAGGTAGTGGCATGTTATTTGGTTTGAATTTATCTCTCTGCTATGTGTATCGACAGCAATTCTATTGTATTGCATCCCTTCATTGATGGTGGCCATCCCTAATTGTTGTTGATGCTTATAACTTTATTGACTGTCTGTCTACTTTACAATCAGGTGTTTCCTGAAACACTGCCAGCCTTTTTAATCTCTTTGAAATTCAATTATCAATCTCTGTAACTTTCAGCCTGAGCTCGTTTTCATCATAATTGAACTATTTAATGTAATTAATCTATATAGGGATTTTAGTTTCTCTTAATGCTTTTAAGTGTATTTACCTATTTGGTCACATTTTATCTTCCCGTGGAATATAAAATCTGTAATTTTTGTACCATTACTCTGTTGAAAATGTACCCCTTAATTGTGTCTTCGACAATTATTTGACAAAAGAAACTTGTCAGTAAAGGTTTGCATTTAACAGGTTATATTGTCATTTTACCGGTTGATGTGGAATCTAGTAGTTTAGATCTGTAACCACATCAGTGATTTTGGTCATTAATTATCCCCACCATTTGGAATACAAAGTCTGCAAGTATGTAACTTTGCACTGTTACTCTGTTAAAAAATAAAATGTACCCCTTATTGTGTCTTTGACAATTGTGTACCAAAAGGGACTTGATTGTAGAGGTTTGCATTTAGTGAGGAATCTAATAATTTAGATCTGTCACTGAAAATTTTGTTGTTGGAATATGAAAAATATAGATTTTGTTTGTTTAATCCAAGAGCATATTATCTAATTATGCTATAAAATTATAGTGCTTACCGATTTTCTTGTTTTGAAAACTGTATCTTTGGATTGCAGACCATCCATCCTTGTAAGCGATATCTTGTGGCAGTATGGAGAGCCTGAGACTCTTACCACATCACACCTATTATTGAGGAAGAAAGAGGCTCCCCCAGGTATAATTTATTCTTGCCCAATTTTAAAAAGCATTACATAGGTTGTTCGCTCCGGATCGTCAAAATGGAGCAGGGAATCATTGAGTATTCACTACTGTATAGACACCAGTTGATAATATTAGCAGTTCTTCTTTTGTGCTGTAGGTCGCCTTTAGACAATTAAAAAGCTTGTCATACTACATGCTTGTTTCAACTATTACATATTAATACCATTGTTTGGTACTCTTAAGTCTCTAACAAGAAGCTTAAGTTTTTGTGTTGAATTGCAACTTAGCATGATATCAAAGTTAGTACAAAAGGTCTTGGGTTCAAATCCTCCCACTTGACATACTATATTTACATCTTAATTTATTCTACATATGTATTTGGGGTTGGTTCACATAATAAACCTGTTGGTTATATATGTGAGGTGTGTTAGAAGCTAAATACTATTCTTTTTTGTCTTACTTAAAAAAATAAAATAAATGTATGCTTGGATTTTGCAGTTGATGTTCATGCTTTTGGCTTAAAAGTAAGTTTTATCGGTTCTTGTACCTATGGAAAAAATCATTCTTGAACCATTTTATTTCTGTAAGAAGGTTGCAACCTGAATTGCTTTTATGTGTGTTAATTTTGATTCCTGAATTTTGTTGAGTGGATAAAATCACTTTCGGTTAGACTTGAGTCAGCGGTTCAAGCTTTGAGTAAAAGCATTGGAATTCTTGCTGGGAAATGAATTTTGTCCACTGTCGCATTCATGGTAGCCTTCTTATTCAGATAGCCACTGTTGGTAACTTCAGAGTACATAATATTAATTAGGAGTTAGGACACATTTGTCAGCCTATGGATGATGTTGCTACATTAAGCAATAATGCAGCAAAGGGAAAAGCATTTTATTGCTAATATTTATAACTAATGCCAATTGTGGTTTTTTTTTTTTTTTTTTTTTTTTTTTTAAAATGAACCTTGTGGGTTCTCATGCAACATTCGATGTATGCGAGATATGTATAAATTCATAAGTTGTGTTTGTTTCAGAGTTAAAGAACCAGTCTCCTTCTCTTGGACATAGCCTTGAGGAGAGAGAAGCAGCATATTTGGCTGCTCGTGAGAGAATCTTTTCAACAGGTGTGTGTACAGTAACAGAACCTGTCAGGCAGAAGCCACGTAATGTTCCAGTTGTTGCTCGCCGAATGATCGCTCATGCATTGGGTCAAAAAATAAAAACCCAGAATGAAGATGACAGTGTTAAAGACAGTGAAGAATGTGCCAGTATGAGTTTAGAGGCTTGTCAAGACACCAGTATCCGAGCTGAGCAAAATAGTAACTCATTAAGTAAACCAAAGACCAACAGGGAAAAATACAATGCAGGTACATCAGGGAATGGAAGAAGTAAAAGTAGCGGGAACAAGGAATACTCGAAAGAGCAACATGTGGGAGCTGCAAAGAGGATGTTTGCTCATGCATTGGGTTTACACTCAGGCTCAGCCAAGGATGCTGCTTCTCTTTTGAAATGAAACTGAAACTTGTCAAAGGTAAAGGTTTGTTTGTTAGCTTTTCTTGACTTGTTAATTGTAACAGATGATACCACACCATATAATTATATATTATCCTTAATTTGTGTTTTATGGCTCCAAAACTCATTTTCTATGAGCTTAGCTCGATGGTAAGTAAGCGTATCATTGAAATTCAATTTTAATCGAAGTATTTTTCCTCTTGCAATTGTTTGGGTAATAGATTGACCAAGATCCTCGCTGATTCTAAGCTTTTAATGATCTTCATCCATGAAGGGTTATGATGTCTTCCACCCAAACAAGAAAAAAACACTGCAACACGTATCTTACCAGCCTATTCTTCCATCATTCATGATTTACCTCATGAATTTCAAAAACTCCGATCACTCTAAAATCACCAAGCACTCTTCCTACCTCACCGTCACTGCCTTCCGAAACTTAGATTTTTTTTTTCTTCTCAATTTTACTCTTTCCATGTCCCACTTGTTTTTTTTTGTTTTCAACTTTTAATTATAGAATTTTCATATATGCAGAAAAGCTAAATTCTTCAACGTAATCTCTAAATTGAAAATTAAAACTAGGGTGAAATTCATTTTTGGCCTTCTAGTTTGACCTAATAGCTAAAATGGTTCATCGATTTTCAAAATTATCTTGTTTAGTCTTTCTATTACGATTTTCGTTGTAAAAGTGAAATTTGACAAATATAGAGAGTCAAATGACCCGGCTGCCCCTTAAAGTAGGTCAGATTGCTTAAAGGACATTTTTACCCCATCTCTCTTTTTAAATAAATAAATAAATAAACAATTTTTTTTTTTAAAAAACAAAAAAAAAAGTTCATTAAAAAAAATTCATCTTCCACACCCATACAAAAATAAATAAATAAATCATCAAATATAACGTCTCCAAATCATCAAGCCACATAACCATCTTCGTCGATGTACCAAAAAAACAAAATCATCTTCAATTTTCAAACCATATCTTCTTCATTTCTCCATCTCTTTCCATCCACAATAAAATCAAACAAAACAAACATCACACATCTCATCATCTCAATTTTACAAAAATAAAAAATAAAAAAAACTTTAGTGAAAATAAAAAAGTCGAGAGCATCTCATTCAAAGAGATTGAATGTCAGGCCCTAGGTATCGAAGAGATTGAATCCCTCAAATTCAGATTCAAATAAACTCAATAATAATAATAATAATAATAATAATAATATCATCTCAAACGTAAAAACCCAATTCTCCATTTGAGAACTCTTCCACGGTTCCATCTGCTAAACACTCATCCTTTACGAATCTTCGATCTCCTCCCTTGTGCGTCTGAAACCATGCCACCGTGCTCCCATCTTCCACCATCGGTTCAATCCCCTCTGTATTTTCAAGGTGATCGAACAGATCTTCAAATTATGGAAGACGTTATGAAGAGATCTGGATTCCAGATCTCCTCCGTTCTCACTGAATATTTTTTTAACTCACTTTAGAGTGCTTTTATTAATGGGTTCTTGAAAAAGAAGAAAAGATGCATTTTTTGATGATGATGATGTTGAACCAGATTCTTTGTCGTCACCACTGAACCACAAACCCTCATCTGCCGCTACTGCCACCTAGAAATGGTGTTGACTTGATGTGAGAGAGATTAAGATGGAAAGAACGAGAGAGAAGATAGCGAGACGATGCGGTTCCCACATCGACGGTCTCCTCGGCTCCCCAGATCGATTGATGGTGTGATTTTGGTGGTGGCTAGGTTTGAGTTTGGGTTTGTGTGATTTGCTGGGTTTGGATTTTATGGGTTGAAGATGGTGGTGTGGTGGTTTGTTGATGGTGGATGATTTGTGTGGTGGTGAGTTGATGATGATGTTGGTGAAAAGATCAATTTAGGTTTCATTTCTAGATTAAAAAAAATTCCAAATCTTTTTTTTTTTGTTTAATAAAATTGGACTGATCTAAGGGGAAAAAGCATCACGAACAATCATATGTTGAAAAACCCTTAGACAGTATCCATATATATAAAAGATAAAAGAAAAGTAAATAGTGACAAAAAGCAACAAAGCACAAAGAACCAGGGGGAAAACAACTCCAAACAAAAAGAGGCACGCATGCCACACCAAAAAGAAAAAGAAAAAGAAAACATCAAGAAAAATGAAAAGACTCTCAGCCCATACAGTCATTGCCAACTAAAGAAGAACAAAACAGCGAGGCAGAGAACCACCAAGAATTAGCCTAAAGCTCCAAAGCAAGCTTAGAAAGCGCATTTGCAACATGATTCCCTCCGTGAAAATATGGGAAACTTGAAAATCCATCTGCGAGATTTGGAAGATGTAGCACTGCCATGCCCGATGAACCCTCTAAGTAACCATCTCAGAACGAGAAGAAAGAAGCTGAACCACATAAGAAGAATCGCTCTCAAGCCAGATTTGATGCCACCCATACTTCCAAGCAAAATTAATGGCCAATGAAGCCGCTAGAAGCTCGGCCTCAAATGTGAAAACTTGACTAAGAGGAATAACAAAGCAACCCTTTATAACAGCTCTATAGTTTTGAAAGATACCACAACAACCACCAACCCTTGGAGAGCCTATAGCAGCACCATCTGTATTCACTTTGATCCAGCTAGGAGCCGGAGGTGACCAAACCACTATTGATCACCTAGGCTTTAGAAGGGTGACCTTGAAGACCAAATCGTTGAAGAATCAAAAGGTCGTACATACAATTATGCATACAACCAATCTTCAGGCGATTAGCCTCTAAAACAACATGCTAAACCAGAGAAAGAATGGATCAAAAGTTCACCAATTTCCCTTCAAATATCCACCGATTATGGGCAGTCCACACCTCTCAAATCATTGCATAGATAGCCGCATTCCATAAGATCCTGACTTGCTCACTAATGGAACCGACATGGCCTGTAAGAAGAAGGATTGCCAAGTTTCAGTAGAGACACGTCGCTGGAAAGCAGAGAAAAACAGCCTCCCAAAGAGCAACCGCCAGGGACAATGAAGAAAAAGATGATCTACAAATTCACTACTAACCCCACAAATACTGCAACGAGAAGCCAACTGGAACCTAAACCTGCATTAGTGATCCTCAGTAGGAAGCCTGTTCAACATAAGACGCCAGGTCAAAGTTGAGCGAGAAGGGAGAATAAAACGGGACCAAACATCTCTCCACTAAACAACTTGAGGAATATCACGGAGAAATTGGGAATTAGCAGCTTTGCAAGAAACAAGACCATCCTGAGAATTAGCCCAAACCAGAGAATCCACAACAAGAGAAATTGCAATCCGATCAATTCGGAAACATAGATCTAGGAAGCGCGTTGATCAAGCCAAAATTGGTATGATTTTGGCCCTCAGTTCTGACTCTTTTTGCTTGATTCTCGGGCATTTCCCCGTGCTTAATGGTGTTAAATTGAGTGTTTTAGGTTTTATCAGGTTTCAAGAGCAATTGGGATGAAGTTGAGGACTTGTGTGCAAAAAGGCTTATAAATGGGAAGAAACAGGGCATTTTCGCTACTTAGGCAAGAAGAGGTCGCCATGGCGACAGAGGATTATTCAGAGCTTCAAAAGGTCACCACTTGGTTGCCACTTGGTCACCATGGCGACAGAAGGTTGCAAAAATGCATCAAGTGGGTCGCCATAGCGACCCACCCTTGTAAATGGCGACCTCACAATTTTAGTCAGGGTCGCCATATATGGTCGCCATAGCGACCTTCTCATGGCGACCTCATCACGAATTGCTCATTGTTGTTACTTGCTATATGGCGAAAAAGATGATGTTCATGGCGACTTTTGCATCTAATTGTTTCCATAGCGACAAAATGGCGAACTTTACACCACATCAGTGAATCAAACAGTTATCAGTACATGTCCAAGAGTGAGTATATATATAGTGGCCTTTCATCTTCAGAAAACATACCCCATCTTAGAGAGCACGAAAATCCTCTTATTGAGATCTATATTCCTCATCCATGGCTCATCATTCCTCATCCTCCATTTCTCTACTTGTACTCATCTAATTCCATCCAAATCTTAACACCAAATCTTGACTACTTCCCTAAATCATTCCTCTCCTACCATTTCTCCACCCAAATTCCTTTGTCACTTTCCACTAAACATCCACTCTTCAAGACACATCCTCATCTTCCATTCTTTGCATTTATAAGCATAAAGGAAAAGAAGGATCATGCTTAAAAAATGAGGCCCAAGGGTGATTTCCTTACTATTTACTTCTTTTCATTTATTGTTAATATGTGTAACTAAACCCCTAATCTAGAGGATAGATTTGAGGATCATTTGGTTTTGGGTATTAGCCTTAGCTTTGTAATGAATCTTTTATGTGTTCTATTCATTCAAATCATTAGATTCTATTCATTATGTGATTGACTTGTATATCCACTTGTTAATTGCAATCTTGATTAAAGTAATATGTTATATATTCATATTTGGATTGACACTCCTTGTGTGATTAAGAACCCATTGAATATGATAGATCAGTGGTGGGTATATCAACCCCACTAATCTAAGCCTTTAGTGGTTAACATAGAGAGATTGGTACATTAAAGTGGCTATAAAGCATTACCCACACTCAATTGCTAATCAATCTATTCCCTAGCAATCATATTAATTGTTTTCATCATTATTCTTATCAAGGTTGTTGGGTATTCTATTTTTCATATCACTTTTGCATTTTCAATTTAGTAGTTAGCATTGGTGGTTTTTGAAACCACACATCTATCAAATATCATGATTTATTTCACTTGTCTAAGACTAGTCATCTATATAATTAGCACTCCATATCCCTGTGGAACGAACTTGCTTACCATTTGCTATAAAATCACACTTTAAAGGATTTAAATGGCTTAAAAGGGTTTTCAAAGATCAAACAAAATTATATCATTATTGTGAGTGCACGACGGCTCATCAAAAAATTGTTCTATCAAATATCATGATTTATTTTACTTGTCTAAGACTAGTCAATCTATATAATTAGCATTCCATATCCCTGTGGAACGAACTTGCTTACCATTTGCTATAAAATCACACTTTAAAGGATTTAAGTGGCTTAAAAGGGTTTTCAAAGATCAAACAAAATTATATTATTTTTGTGAGTACACGACGGCTCATCACGTGCTCGGAAACAATAGTCCAACACCCGACCCTCGTTTGGAGTGAATTAGCTAAATAATCCAGAATCCTTATATTAGGATTATGTAGGGAAAAACTGTACCCGCAGCGGAAGCGAGACTAAAAAAAAATAGTTTGAGTAGCTTTTAAAATTTTTCCAATTTTATGAACCTTAAACCCTTTTGATTAATTAAAGATATAAAAATAAACAAAAGATTAATACCTCTTGTCGCGTGATCCGATTGACTTGCGTCGATGGTAATCCGCAAGATCTTCAATCCTAGCACGAACGTGGATCACCTAGGAGCGTGGTCTCCCTTTTCTTTGAATTGCAAACCTGTGATTGGATTAAACAAACTTTTCTTGATTCGTTAGTCCCAAAAACAATCTAAAGGAACCTAAGATTATTCCGGTCACTTTTGAGTTCTCAATCTTATGATCGAAACTCGCGTGAACCTTAATTGATATAGTATATACAAGCTTATTAATGAACAAGCAAACAATATACCATCAAAGAATAATCTATGTTCCTTTTGTTTTTAGTAGAATAATAGATCTTTAACTATGAGTTGAGAAGAAGAAGAAGAAGAAAATTCTGCACACAAGCCTTAGAGGGGTGGCCGAATTCTATAAGTGGCCTTATATAGGTGGCCGAATTTCTTCTTCTTTTTACCCTAGGGTGGCCGAATTCTTCCCCAAAATTAATTAGGGTTGCCACAAATCCTCCTACAAAAAAGGAGTATGTTTTGCACCCTAATTCCTATTTTGTTTAAGATTTCCTAACCCTAATCCAACTCAATAATCTTTTATTCCTTATTGGACTAAAATAAAAAGACTTCCTATTTGATTAAATAAATAAAATTAATTATTTATTTCCTTGTCAAACAAGTCTTTCTATTTAATTATACTACTACCAATAGTATACAAATAGGAATCATATTTCCTATTTAGAAAAGATTTGTTACTTAATTAAACAATTAATTAATTAATTAATTAATTAATTCTTATTTAATTAAATAATGAAACAAAATAATATTAAATGCTATTATAGCATCTTGCCGCCCCACATGTATAATTGGGCCAAATATTATTTTCTCATTTCATTTAATCCTTTGGACTTTAAATAAAAAGGCCCACATGTGAACTAGACTCATTCTTACTAAAAGAAACAAGCCCACATGTCATCCATTAATATATAAATATAATTGTGCAGCTCATTACATAAATAATGTGCAAATTATATTCTTAATATATTAAATTGCAATTCTAGATGGACCCTAAATTGGTCCGGCAGAATATATTAAGTGATCCATGCAAGTCCGTGTGGATTGGGTATCTTGGCGGGCTATCTAAATTTAAGCTCCAATAGACATAACCTAATCACAATCAACAAATGATTCACTTAGGTCCAATCCATTAATTTTAGCTCATTCCACTAAAGAGCTAAAATTGAACTCTTAAATAAAGACAGAAAAGGAAGATGCTTCCTCATTCATACCCTAGACAATCATATTGGAGATAGTGTATCCTCGTGATTAATATCAGTAATCGCCAAGAGTTCATAGACCGCCTATAACTCTCCAAGTTACCATATTTACTCATATGACAACGTTTTGAACTTGGATATTTTGACTTGTCCAGAAGCCATGTTTTCAATAGACACTATTGAAAACTCAACGTTGAGATTTAATATCCAATTACCTCAAAACATCCATATGATGATATTATACTCTCATTTAATAAATGGAGCCACGATGTCCATATCTATAAATGAAGTCCTCTATCGATTAACAAATGAATATCACCAAACTATCGAGGATAGACTATGCGATATAATCGTACTCATTGATAGCTCAAATGATATCACCTGCAACCATAAGTCCATCATTTATCTCAGGATTAAGATAGACTCTCCGATTGTCCTGATAATGAAATTACTTTTATCTACTGACGGTTATAGATAAAGTATTTCATTGTGATCCTGTTCAATGCACCCAGTGCACTAGATTTTTTTGCTCGAAGACACTCCGATGATTTTAGACTCATCATATCTCATTTGATCTCACTCAAATGTTAGCAAAAGAATTCTACAACTTTAACAAGATAAAGGTGCCCAACCTTTAACTTAAGTTGTGAACGATATTCAAGACTAACTAAAGAATTGTGTCTACCACATACATATCCAGATGTATGAACAATTCTTCTTTTCTCATAGTCTTTAGACCTTATGATTATTTACTTTAACAATTATTAAACTATAAATGCTATAAGATTTGTTTAAAACAGAAATCACTTTATTAATATGAAAAAGATTGTTAATTACACTATTACACTCTTACTATTGAGCATAATCCTAACAATCTCCCACTTGCGCTATAGCAAATGTGTCATATCTCTCAAGGCCATGTTCTCTAGGTGCCCATCGAAACTCTTCTGAGGTAGAGCCTTTGTGAAGGGATTTGCTAGATTTTCTGCTGACGCGATTTTGGTAATCGTCACGTCACCTCTTTGAACAATCTCCCTTAAAAGATGATATTTCCTTTCAATGTGTTTACCTCTCTTATGACTTCTTGGTTCTTTCGAATTAGCCACTGCTCCACTGTTGTCATAGTAGATAGTGATCTGCTTATTCGCACTAGGAACCACTTCCAAGTCAATCAAGAATTGACGGAGCCAAACAGCCTCTTTGGCAGCCTCGCATGCAGCAACATACTCAGCTTCCATGGTGGAATCAGCAATACAAGATTGCTTGATACTCCTCCATATAACTGCTCCTCCTCCAATAGTAAACACAGCCCCTGATGTGGATTTTCTGGAGTCAGAATCTGATTGAAAATCAGAATCTGTATACCCAACGGGAATCAAATCCCCTCCAGAGTATACAAGCATATTATCTCTTGTTCTCTTGAGATACTTGAAAATATGCTTGACTGCCGTCCAGTGATCAGGACCAGGCTTCGATTGAAACCTGCTAACTATGCCAACAGCAAAACAAATATCTAGTCTAGTGTAGAGCATTGCATACATGAGACTTCCAACTGCCGAGGCATATGGAACTCTACTCATGAACTGCTCTTCATGCTCATTCTTAGGAACTTGTTCCTTAGAAAGCTTGATTCCATGTCTGAAAGGTAACATACCTTTCTTGGAATCCTGCATGGAAAACCTAGACAAGATTTTATCTATGTATGAAGCTTGGGATAATGCAATCGTTCTATTCTTTCTATCCCTTATAACTTGGATACCTAGAATAAAACTTGCTTCTCCTAAGTCCTTCATATCAAATTGTTTTGCTAACCATTCTTTTACTGATGTCAATACACCTATATCGTTTCCGATGAGTAGTATATCATCAACATAAAGAATCAAGAAAAACAAACTTGTCGCCCTTAATCCTTTTGTATACACAAGGTTCGTCAAGATTCTGAATAAATCCAAAACCTTTGACAGCTTGATCGAACCTTATGTTCCAAGATCTGGATGCTTGCTTTAATCCATATATGGATTTCTGCAACTTGCATACCTTTTCCATTTGGCCCTTTTCAATGAATCCCTCTGGTTGCATCATGTAGATGCTTTCGTCAAGACTTCCATTAAGGAAAGCTGTCTTGACGTCCATTTGCCAAATCTCTAGATCTAAAGATGCTGCAATGGATAAGAGTATCCTAATGGATTTAAGCATGGCCACAGGAGAGAAGGTTTCCTCGTAATCAATACCTTCTTTCTGTGTATACCCTTTAGCTACCAATCTAGCTTTAAAGGTTTCCACCTTTCCATCCATACCTCTTTTCCTCTTGTATACCCACTTGCACCCAATGGGTTTTATCCCTTTAGGCAAGTCTACAAGGGACCAAACTTTGTTATCGAACATAGATTCAATCTCGGATTGCATTGCCTTTTGCCAATGGCGACTATCAACATCCTCCATAGCTTCCTTGTACGTATAAGGATCATCGTCGTCCGGGAGATTCTCTACAGATTCTCCCAGACCGATGTATCTTTCGGGTTGTGTTCTAACCCTCCCACTACGACGAGGAATGGTAGGTTGTTGACCTTGTGTTGGATCGGAACTTACAATTGGGTTAGGTTGTGTAACCTCTTGTGGAATTGTATCTCCTGACATCTCATTCAGGACAATTCTACTTTTAGGCACAAAATCATTCATATAGTCCTTTTCCAGAAATTTAGCATTTGTTGAAACAAATACTTTAAGATCTGAAAGACTATAAAAATAATATCCTTTAGTTTCTTTCGGATACCCTACAAATATACATGTTTCTGAACGGGACTCCATCTTTTCTGTCTTTCCTTTTAACACGTGCGCAGGACATCCAAATATCCTTAAGTGTTGTAAACTAGGCTTGCGCCCAGTCCACAACTCATGCGGTGTTTTAGGAACAGACTTAGATGGTACATGGTTTAGAATGTATATTGCAGTTTGTAAAGCATATCCCCAGAAAGAATTAGGAAGTGTTGAATAACTCAACATAGACCTAACCATATCCAAAAAAGTTCTATTTCTCCTTTATGCTACCCCATTTTGTTGAGGTGTACCTGGTGCAGAAAACTGAGAAACTATCCCATTATCAATAAGATATTGCTGAAACTCACCAGATAGATATTCTCCACCACGATCAGATCTCAAGATTGTTATGTGTTTCTCAAGCTGATTTTCCACTTCAGCTTTAAATGCTTTGAACATATCAAAAGCATCCGACTTATGTCGCATGAGATACACATAGCCAAATCTTGAGTAATCATCTGTCAAAGTGATGAAGTACTCATATCCACCTCTAGCTTGAATGCTCATAGGTCCACATATATCAGTGTGTATCAATCCTAAACATTCAGTAGCTCTGACACCTTTGGCAGAGAACGTCCTTTTGGTCATTTTACCTTCCAAACAAGATTCACAAGTTGGTAGATCATCAACCTTTAAGTCACTCAAAGGTCCGTCACTTACCAATCTTTTAATCCTATTAAGGTTAATATGACCTAAGTGTAAATGCCAAAGGTAGGTTTCATCTGTTGATAATTTTACTCTTTTATGATTAGGTTCCGTTATTTCTGTGTCTAACGAGTGAGAGATATTTCTATGCAAGAAGTATAGACCATTTTCCAATGTACCTTTGCAAATAACTTTGTCATTCTTACTAATAATAAAAACTTTATTAAAAGTAACCGAATATCCAAAATTATTCAAACAAGAAACTGAAATTAAATTCCTCTTGAATTGAGGTACATAATAAACGTTTATTAAATCTAAATGCCTTCTAGAATCTAAATAAACTCTAATATCTCCCACTGCACTTGCAGACACTAACGTTCCGTTGCCCAAGCGCAAATTGATCTCATCTTTATTCAGTCTTCTCCTTTCTTGGAACCCCTGCAAGGAATAACAAACATGATTAGTGGCTCATGAGTCTATGATCCAAGAATCTGTAGAATCAGCCAAAAAACATGTTTCAAGATAATTCAAATTACCTTCTTCCTTCTTGTTCTGGGACTTTGGGCAATTTCTCTTCCAATGTCCCTTTTCACCACAAAGGAAGCATTTCCCTTTGATCTTGGTTACTTTCTTGGTCTCCTTCTTGGTAGGCCCAAGTTGCTTTTTCTTCTGTTGTTTCTTGACCTTTTGACGGGCCTTAACAGTAGCAACTTTACCAACCATATGAATCTCTTGACCTTTGCCTTTCACAAGGATCTTTTCAGCACTTTGAACATCTTGCATCAGGCTCTGTAAGGTGTATTCATTTTTGTTCAAAGTGTAGTCCAATTTGAACTGATCAAAGGAATCTGACAATGAATTGACAACCATATCAATTTTTGTCTCACCATCTATCTCAGCGCCATGCAGTTCAGCAATGTTGAGATGTGCTATGACTTTCATCATGTGATCCTTCACAGCCTGTCCAGGTTTCATCCTAAGATTCATAAAAGTAGTCACTGCCTCTCTCTTAGTCATCCTGGACTTCATAGCAAACATCTCCTCTAGAGACATCATTATATCAGCAGCAGACTCCATTCCTTCATGCTGCTGTTGCAACACGTCGGAGATAGTGGCCATGATATAACATTTGGCCATATCATCTGAAGTCTTCCACTGCTCATACTCATCTCTTTGCATTATGCTTGATTCAATATTAGGAGCAGGTGGTTTAGGAGTAGTTAGAATAAACTTATGTTTTTCACTTTGCAGCAACAACCCAATTTTCCTTTTCCATGTTACATAGTTATCTCCAGTTAAGGTGTTATCTTTCAGGATGTTCATAAGTGATGGGGTCATGATTTCTGAATGAAAACAAATCATATATAAGTAAATAATCATTATAAAACACTTTTAAATATTTATCTTGAATTAAATGAATAACTCAATCATAAAAATTCAACGGTGATATAACACCCATAAATGTTACGCCTCCTTTGGGAGTTCGCACCATTTACTAGTTAGACTAGGTCCCACCTAATTGTTAACATAACAACCAGCGTTTTCAATTTTAGCCTTGCAATTTTACTGACAAGAACTCTTTGGAGGATATCAATAAAATTACATTGAGTGTGTTACCAAGATATCGACCCTCAATTTTCTCTCACGAAAATCCCTCCTTTGGGAGTAGATCTCGTTTGAGTCCATTGTCTAGTCTATCCTTGTAAGGAAGTATATTACTTAATTCCATTCATGGATGCTCCTTTGGGGGATTACCAAAAATAATTAAGCTCAACTAATCTTGGAAGCCATAGGTGTTACAAAAACACCTTCTCCCACTCAATTATTTAAGGCATGTGATTAAATCCCATAGAATGATTTACCAAGTTATCTAGATGCCAATTTAGATACCTAAATCATTCAATGCATGTTCATACCAAAAGAGATATATGAGTGACACTCCTTTTCTATATGACATGTTATCATACAATAACAAATATTGTAATATTTAAGCATAAAATAAATAGCAACAATTTTGGCCCATCCTAGAAAAACAAGTAAATTACATTGAAATAGAAATACAAGATCTTCGAGTGGCCCATCAACCATAAGCTCATCTTTCGGCCTCCTCCCTTAGGCTTGCACAGCCCACAACCCCACATAAGGGGCTGCCTTGCGCAGCCAATGAGACCACACAAGGCTGCCATGCGTAGCCCACCAAGGTTTGGGCTTGCCATGCGCAGCCTAATCCATTCCTAGGGTGCGCACGGTGCTCGTTCTCGGTTCCGGTTGCTTTGTTTTTCTTCGTGTCTTCAAATCATCAACACCCAAATATATTACAGCGATATAAAATAATAAATACTGCAGTATTTCATTTATTTTTTTTTTAATCACTGCAGTATTTTTACATAAAAAAAAAACTGCACTTAAAAATAAAATAAAAAAAACTGCAGTAGTATTAAAAAAAAATACTGCACATATATAAAAAAATAAAACCTAGCAACTACCAAGAAGGAATTATGGCGATGATAGACCACCCTTCTTGTTACAATTCCATAACAAAAATACATTGAAAATCTAGGACCAAAATCGAGCAATAACAATCCACATAAAAACATATATAAATCCATACATCACATGTAATTATATATGCGAATACCTAGAGTGCCAACTCTTTCTAAAACATGCATAATCACAATAAAAAGAAATCGATCCACGTATATATACGTTAATTAATTAAAAGGGTTCAACCTAGGCTCTGATACCAATTGTAGGGAAAAATTGTACCCGCAGCGGAAGCGAGACTAAAAAAAAATAGTTTGAGTAGCTTTTAAAATTTTTCCAATTTTATGAACCTTAAACCCTTTTGATTAATTAAAGATATAAAAATAAACAAAAGATTAATACCTCTTGTCGCGTGATCCGATTGACTTGCGTCGATGGTAATCCACAAGATCTTCAATCCTAGCACGAACGTGGATCACCTAGGAGCGTGGTCTCCCTTTCTTTGAATTGCAAACCTGTGATTGGATTAAACAAACTTTTCTTGATTCGTTAGTCCCAAAAACAATCTAAAGGAACCTAAGATTATTCCGGTCACTTTTGAGTTCTCAATCTTATGATCGAAACTCGCGTGAACCTTAATCGATATAGTATATACAAGCTTATTAATGAACAAGCAAACAATATACCATCAAAGAATAATCTATGTTCCTTTTGTTTTTAGTAGAATAATAGATCTTTAACTATGAGTTGAGAAGAAGAAGAAGAAGAAAATTCTGCACACAAGCCTTAGGGGGGTGGCCGAATTCTATAAGTGGCCTTATATAGGTGGCCGAATTTCTTCTTCTTTTTACCCTAGGGTGGCCGAATTCTTCCCCAAAATTAATTAGGGTTGCCGCAAATCCTCCTACAAAAAAGGAGTATGTTTTGCACCCTAATTCCTATTTTGTTTAAGATTTCCTAACCCTAATCCAACTCAATAATCTTTTATTCCTTATTGGACTAAAATAAAAAGACTTCCTATTTGATTAAATAAATAAAATTAATTATTTATTTCCTTGTCAAACAAGTCTTTCTATTTAATTATACTACTACCAATAGTATACAAATAGGAATCATATTTCCTATTTAGAAAAGATTTGTTACTTAATTAAACAATTAATTAATTAATTAATTAATTCTTATTTAATTAAATAATGAAACAAAATAATATTAAATGCTATTATAGCATCTTGCCGCCCACATGTATAATTGGGCCAAATATTATTTTCTCATTTCATTTAATCCTTTGGACTTTAAATAAAAAGGCCCACATGTGAACTAAACCCATTCTTACTAAAAGAAACAAGCCCACATGTCATCCATTAATATATAAATATAATTGTGCAGCCCATTACATAAATAATGTGCAAATTATATTCTTAATATATTAAATTGCAATTCTAGATGGACCCTAAATTGGTCCGGTAGAATATATCAAGTGATCCATGCAAGTCCGTGTGGATTGGGGATCTTGGCGGGCTATCTAAATTTAAGCTCCAATAGACATAACCTAATCACAATCAACAAATGATTCACTTAGGTCCGATCCATTAATTTTAGCTCATTTCACTAAAGAGCTAAAATTGAACTCTTAAATAAAGACAGAAAAGGAAGATGCTTCCTCATTCATACCCTAGACAATCATATTGGAGATAGTGTATCCTCGTGATTAATATCAGTAATCGCCAAGAGTTCATAGACCGCCTATAACTCTCCAAGTTACCATATTTACTCATATGACCACGTTTTGAACTTGGATATTTTGACTTGTCCAGAAGCCATGTTTTCAATAGACACTATTGAAAACTCAACGTTGAGATTTAATATCCAATTACCTCAAAACATCCATATGATGATATTATACTCTCATTTAATAAATGGAGCCACGATGTCCATATCTATAAATGAAGTCCTCTATCGATTAACAAATGAATATCACCAAACTATCGAGGATAGACTATGCGATATAATCGTACTCATTGATAGCTCAAATGATATCACCTGCAACCATAAGTCCATCATTTATCTCAGGATTAAGATAGACTCTCCGATTGTCCTGATAATGAAATTACTTTTATCTACTGACGGTTATAGATAAAGTATTTCATTGTGATCCTGTTCAATGCACCCAGTGCACTAGATTCTTTTGCTCGAAGACACTCCGATGATTTTAGACTCATCATATCTCATTTGATCCCACTCAAATGCTAGCAAAAGAATTCTACAACTTTAACAAGATAAAGGTGCCCAACCTTTAACTTAAGTTGTGAACGATATTCAAGACTACCTAAAGAATTGTGTCTACCACATACATATCCAGATGTATGAACAATTCTTCTTTTCTCATAGTCTTTAGACCTTATGATTATTTACTTTAACAATTATTAAACTATAAATGCTATAAGATTTGTTTAAAACAGAAATCACTTTATTAATATGAAAAAGATTGTTAATTACACTATTATATTCTTGCTATTGAGCATAATCCTAACAGATTATGCTTAATATCAATAGTGTAATATTGTTTTTGACAATGTTTTCATATTAATAAAGTGATTTATGTTTTAACAAATCTTATAGCATTTATAGTTTAATTATTATAATTGTCAAAAGTAAATAATCATAAGGTCAAAAGACTATGAGAAATAAAGAATCATTCGTACATATGGATATGTATGAGGTAGACACAATTCTTTAGTTAATCTTGAATAGTATTCACAACATAAGATCAAGATTGGGCACCTTTACCTTGGTAAAGTTGTAGATTCTCTTGCTAGCATTTGAGTGGGATCAAATGAGCGATGATGAGTCTAAAATCATCAAAGTGTAGTGTCTTTGGGTAAAAGAATCTAGTGCACTAGGTGCATTGAATAGGATCACAGTTAAATACTTTATCCAGAACCATCAGTGGATAAAAGTTTTCACTTTGAGGACAATCGGAGAGTTTATCTTAAACCTGAGATAAATGATGGACTTATGGTTACAAGTCTTATCATTTGAGCTATCAATGAGTACAATTATATAACATAGTCTATCCTCGATAGTTTGGTGGTATTCACTTATTAATCGATAGAGGACTTTATTTATAGATATGGACATCGTGGCTCCATTATTAAATGAGAGTAGAATATTATCACATGGATATTTTGAGGTATTGGATATTAAATCTTAATGTTGAGTTTTCGATAATGTCTATTAAAACATAGTTTCTGGACAAGTCAGAATATCCAAGTTAAAAATGTGGTTATATTAGTAAATATAGTAACTAGGAGAGTTATAGATGGTCTATGATCTTTTGGCGATTACTGATATTTTTCACGAGGATACACTATCTCCAATAAGATTGTCTAGGGTATGAATGGGAAACATTTACTTATTCTATCTTTATTTAAGAGTTCAATTTTATTTCTTTAGTGGAATGAGCTAAAATTAATAGATCGAACCTAAGTGAATTATTTGTTGATTGTGATTAGGTTATGTCTATTGAAGCTTAAATTTAGATAACCTGCTAAGATCCCCAATCCACATGGACTTGCATAGATCACTTGATATATTCTGCCGAACTAATTTATGGGTTCATCTAGAATTGTAATTAATACATTAATAATATAATTTGCACATTTTTTTATTTATATAATGGGCTGTTAAATTATATTAATGTATTAATTTAAGGCATGTGTACTTGTTTCTTTTAGTAAGAATGAGTCTAGTTCACATGTGGACTTTTTTACTAAGGTCCAATGGATTTAATAAAATGGAAAAACAATATATTGCACATGTTTTACACTTGGGCGGCAAGGCTAATAATATTAGCCTAATATATTGTTTTATTTTATTATTTAATTAAATGGAAGTTAATTAATTTATTAATTAATTATTTATTCAATTAAAAATCAAAATCTTTTTCTAACTAGGAAATAGGTTTCTTAGTGTTATACTATTGTTGGTAGTATAATAAGAATCAAAGACTTTATTTGATAAGTAGATAAATAAAATAAATTTATTTATCTAGTCAAATTAGGAAGTTTTTTTTGATTAAGTCACCATTTAATTTATATTCAATATATTATTGAATAATACACTAAAGAGTTGGATTAGAGTTTGGATTCTAAAGTTGATAGGAATTTTGGTGAAACACAAATCCTCTTTAGGTGAGGATTTCGGCCATTCCTAATATTTTAGGGGATAGAATTCGGCCAACCCTAATCCTTTTGGTGTGAGGATTTCGGCCATCATATATATACTATCATATAGAATTCGGCTAACCCTAGTTTTTGAATAGAGAGTTTTTTATTTTACTTAAAAAAAATAATCCAACTCTAAGCATAGTGTGAAAATTTCGGCCAAGAGGAAAAATAGAGGAAGAACGTTTTTGTGTTCGAAAGTGCACTACTAGCTTTTATATCAAAAAGCTTTGTGCACAACATCAAATCGTGTTCACGCGAGTTTCGATCAAAAGGAATGAGAATTCACAAGTGACAAAACGTTCTTCGTTTTTCTCTAGGAGGGTTATTGTGACTAACAAAAAGAAAAAGTTTTTGTTTTCCATACTCAGGTACGCAATTCAAATAAAGGGAGCCCAAGGTGATTCACATCCGTGATTGGATTGGAAGATCTCGCAGATTACTATCGATGTAACATCAATCGTCATGTGGAAAAAAGTATGATATCTTTTATTATATGTTAATTAATCAAAGGTTAAGGTTCTTCTTTTAAAGGGAATTTTTTAAATATATACAAATCTATTTTTCGCTTCTACTGCGTGTATTTTCCCTATATTGGTATCAGAGCCTAGTTGTACCATTAATTAATTGATGTATATATACATGAATCTATTTCTTTTATTGTGAATATGCATGTTTTAGAAAGAGATGGCACTCTAGGTATTCTCATATATAATTACATTGGAATGTATGGATTTATATATGTTATTATAATATGATTTGTTGTTGCTCGATTTTGGTCCTAGAATATCAATGTATTTTTGTTTTGGAATTGTAACAAGAAGGGTGGTCTATTATCGCCATAATTTCCTTCTTGGTAGTTGCTAAGTTTTTTATTTTTATTTTGCTATTGTAATAAAAAAAAATACTGTAGTAATAATTGTAATATAAAAATATTGCATAATAATAAAAAAAAAATACTTCAGTAATAATAATAATAATAATAAAATTCTATAGTAAAATTTCTACTGTAATATATTCAAGTATCAAAGAATCGAAGAGTTGAAGAATTGGAAGCAGAAAAAGGAAGCAACCGGTACCAATCCTACACCATGCACACCAAAGCAACAAGTGTGCACGCAAACAAGCATGTAGCTGCATTTGTTGTGGTTTGGGGCGCACGGTTGCCCATGGGTGGGGCAGCCAAGGTGCACGAACGAGACGGCCGCTTGATGACTTGTTCGCCAAGTTAGGGTTCTTATATTTTCAAAAAATGTAATTTACTTGTTTTTCTAGGATTGACCAAAATTGTGGCTATTTATTTTTCTGTAAACATTACCATAGTTGTTATTGTTTGATAACATGTCATATAGAATAGGAGTGCCACTCATATATCTGTTTTGGTATGAACAGGCATTGAATGATTTAGGTATCTAATTGGCATCTAGATAACTTGGTAAATCATTCTATGGAATTTAATCACACACCTTAAATAATTGAGTGGGAGAAGTTGTTTTGAAACACCTATGGCCTCCAAGGTTAGTTGAGCTTTATGTTTTGTGTGATAACCCCCTAAGGGGAATCCATGAATGGCATTTAGCAAGATACTTCCTTACAATGATAGACTAGACAATTGACTCAAACGATATCTACTCTCAAAGGAGGGATTTTCGTGTGGGAAATATTGAAGGTCGATATCTTGGTAACACACTTAATGTGGTTTTATTGATATCCTCCCAAGAGTTCTTGTCAATAAAATCGTAAGGCTAAAATTGAAAGCGCTGGTTGTTATGTTAACAATTAGGTGGGACCTAGTCCAACTAGCAAACTCCCAAAGGAGGCGTGATGTTTATGGGTGTTGGATCACCGTTGAATTTTACGATTGAATTATTTATTTAATTCAAAATAAATATTTGAAAGTGCTTTATCATGATTATTTACTTATATATATTTTTTGTTTTATTCATAAATCATGACCCCATCTCTAATCAACATCCTAAAAGATAATACTTTAACTAGTGATAATTATGTCATATGGAAAAGGAAAATTGGGCTGTTGCTGCAAGCTGAAAAACAAAAGTTTGTTCTAACTACTCCTAAACCACCTGTTCCTACTTATGAATCCATGTGGTTCAAAGAGACGAGTATGAGCAGTGGAAGAGTTCAGATGATATGGCCAAATGTTACATTATGGCCACTATCTCCGACATGTTGCAGCAACAACATGAAGGAATGGAGACTGCTGCTAATATAATGATATCTCTAGAGGAGATGTTTGCTATGAGGTCTAGGGTGACTAAGAGAGATGCAGCGACTGCTTTTATGAATCTTAGGATGAAACCTGGACAGGCTGTGAAAGATCACATGATGAAAGTCATAGCACATCTCAACATTGCAGAACTCAATGGTGTTGAGATAGATGGTGAGACAAAAATTTACATGATTGTCAACTCACTATCAGATTCCTTTGATCAATTCAAGTTGGACTACACCTTGAACAATAAGGAATACACCTTGTAGGGCCTGATGCAAGATGTTCAAAGCGCTGAAAAGATCCTTATGAAAGGCAAAGGTCAAGAGATTCATATGGTTGGTAAAGTTGCTACTGTTAAGACCCATAAGAAGGTCAAGAAACAACAGAAGAAAAAGCAACTTGGGCCTACCAAGAAGGAGGCCAAGAAAGTAACCAAGATCAAAGGGAAGTGCTTCCTTTGTGGTGAAAAGGTGTTAGGTTTTTTGTTTGTCTTGGCATATATTCCATATTAAAATGATGTTTTTCTTGTATTTGATTAGTGGTTTTAGGTTGATGATTCGAAGCTTCAAAGAATGACATGGCCACAAGATCATGCACGAAGGTGTCTTCGAAGAGGAATGTGCACATTGCATATCAAAGGTAAAATTGACCACTTTCTTCTTCAAGGCATAAGCACACGCACACACACACAAATCATTCATGTGTCCCTGCATTGTACAACATTTATATAGCACATTCATATGTTTTTATATGCTTTTGCATTGAACTCAAATTCTTATACATTGTAGAATTGCATATTCTAAGACTATGTCTAGGAAACGACATACATGTGTGACGTTGTGCTTATTTGTTTATGTTTTATTATTTTTGTTCTTGAACATGATCTCTTATGATTCCTTATTGAGTCCCGGTCATTTCGGTTACTCATTCATTAGGTTTCAAGTCCAAACGATGTACCTACGCTACTTTTCATTCTTATTCGTTGTCGTTTTCCGAGATGAATTCTAAATCTTTTGTTAGAGTTTCATAGTCTTCGTTGTGCATGAGGGAGTTACAATTTGTAATCCGAAAAAGGATTCAAAATCAGAGTTCAAAGGCTCGGATACGGCTGAAGAACGCGAGCGGAGCGCGAAAGGAGCAAGATTAGCCAATGGCCAACCTTGGTGTTCCACATGTGGACCATATGTGGCACTCGGCCAGAGCAGCTCTCTGCCAACGTGTGCCACACCTTCCCTACACGTGGAGGTGACATGACACATGTTGATTGGTCCATTTTTTGCCTCTCTCTCTTCCTTTTAAATTTCCTCCATTCCCTTCCATTCATTCCAAGAAGAAAAATTAGAAATCCTTATACCAGAATTTTTCTCTCAACTTTTATTACTTTTCAAACATCATAACTTTCTCATATGAAGTTGGATTTGGTTGATTCAAGTTGAATATTGTTTGTATTCGAGTTCTCTACCTTTTCCAAGTGGTCTTGCAGCTGTTTGATCTATTTTTCTAGTGGTTCTACACAGAAAACCGAACCAGCTCGTGATTGTAAGGTAGTGTTCATATCATTGTGATTTCTTCTTTTATAACCTTCAATTTGCTTGGGGTTTCTTATTCTATATGTATGTATATGTATGGTGAATACTATTGAGAAAGATAGCTTCATAATCAAACCTAATCAAAAGTTTAATTAGAGACATATGTGAACTAGTTTCTTAGATTCTATGATTTTCATATGATTGAGAGTTGTATTGTGATTAGTTTTAAAGTCTTAGAACAAGAAGGAAGAAGGTAATGTTAATTATCTTGAAACATGTTTTCTGGCAGATTCTATAGATTCTTGGATCATAAACTCTAGAGCCACTAATCATGTTTATTATTCCTTGCAGGGGTTTCAGGAAAGGAGAAGACATAATAATAATGAAATCAACTTGCGTTTGGGCAACGAAGCATTGGTGACTGCCAGTGCAGTGGGAGATATTATAGTTAATCTAGATTCTAGTAGGCATTTAGATTTGATAGACATTTATTTTGTACCTTAATTCAAAAGGAATTTAATTTTAGTTTCTTGTTTCAATAAATTTGGATATTCTGTTATTTTTAATAAAGATTTTGTTATTAGTAAGAATGACAAATTTGTTTGTAAAGGTACATTGGAAAATGGTCTATTCTATTTACAAAGAAATATCTCTCACTTGTTAGACATAGAATCAACGTAACCTAATCGTAAAAGAATAAAATTATCAAAAGATGAAACCTACCTATGGCATTTGCACTTCGGTCATATTAACCTTGATTGGATTAAAATATTGGTTAGTGATGGACCTTTAAGTGACTTAAAGGTTGATGATCTACCAACTTGTGAATCTTATCTAGAAGGTAAGTGACCAAAAGGTCGTTTACGACCAAAGGCAATAGAGCTACTGAATGCTTAGGATTAATACACACCGATGTACATGTTAGGGTTATGCTCAATAGCAAGAGTGTAATGTTGTACTTGACAATCTTTTCATATTAATAAAGTGATTTCTGTTTGTTAACAAAATCTTATATAGCATTTATTATTATAATTGTCAAAGTAAATAATCATAAGGTCAAAAGACTATGAGAAAAGAAGAATTGTTCGTACATCTGGATATGTATGAGGTAGACACAATTCTTAAGTTAGTCTTGAATAACGTTCAAAACTTAAGTTAAAGGTTAGGCACCTTTATCTTGTTAAAGTTGTAGAATTCTTTTGCTAGCATTTGAGTGGGATCAAATGTGTTATGAGGAGTCTAAAATCATCGAAGGGTCTTCGAGTAAAAGAATCTAGTGCACTGGGTGCATTGAACTGGATCACAATGAAATATTTTTTCTAGAATCGTCAATAGATAAAAGTCTTTTCATTATCAAGACAATCAGAGAGTCTATCTTAATCCTAAGATAAATGATGGACTTATGGTTGCAAGTGTTATCATTTGAGCTATCAATGAGTACGATTATATAGCATAGTCTATCCTCGATAGTTTGGTGGTATTCATTTGTTAATCGATAGAGGACTTCATTTATAGATATGGACATCGTGGCTCCATTTTGTTAAATGTGTGTAGAATATCATCATATGGATGCTTTGTGGTTTTGGATATGAAATCTTAACGTTGAGTTTTCAATAGTGTCTATTGAAAGATGACTTCTGGACAAGTCATAATATATATGCAAGTTCAAAGTGTGGTCATATGAGTAAATATGGTAACTTGGAGAGCTATAGGCGGTCTATGAGCTCTTGGCGATTACTGATATTCTTCACGAGGATTCACTATCTCCCATATGATTGTCTAGGGTATGAATGAGTATCGCTAACTTATTCCATCTTTATTTAAAAGTGCAATTTTAGTTCTTTAGTGGAATGAACTAAAATTAATAGATTGAACCTAAGTGAATCATTTGTTGATTGTGACTGGGTTATGTCTATTGGAGCTTAAATTTAGATAGGCCCGCCAAGATCCCCAATCTGCACGGACTTGCATGAATCACTTGATATATTCTACCGGACTATTTGTGGGTCCATTTAGAATTGTATTTAATATATTAAGAATATAATTTGCACATTATTTATTTAATGGGCTGTTTAATTATATTAATATATTAACGAAAGACATATGGGCTTGTTTCTTTTAGTAAGAATGGTTCTAGTTCACATGTGAGCTTTTTATTAAAATCCAAATAGATTAAATAAAATAAGAAAACAATATGTAGGCCCAAGTTCTAGTCATGGGCAGCAACGGCTAATTTTTAGCCCATTATATTGTTTTATTTTATTATTTAATTAAATGGAAATTAATTAATATGTTAATTATTTATTTAATTAAAAATCAAATCTTTTATGATTGGGGAATATGTTTCCTAGTAGTATACTACTATTAGTATTATACTAAATATAAAAGACTTTATTTGTTTAGTCAAATTAGGAAATCTTTTATATAGTCACAAATACACTAAAGAGTTGGATTAGGGTTTGAATTCTAAGAAGTCTTTTGTATCCTATTTGGAAAAGGACTTTGGTGATCATCTTGTTGGACAAGGTAAGAATTCGGCTACCCTAAATTAACTAAGGTTAGATTTCGGCCACCCTAAATTAGCTAGGGCAAAAATTCGGCCACTATATATGTATAGTGAGAATTTTCGGCCAACTCTAGTAATTTTTTCCTTTGAAGAATTTATTTTATTTTACTAAAGAGAAAAAATAAAAAATCCTACTCTAACACTAGTGAGAATTCGGCCAAGAGGGTTTCGTGAGAAAAGAATTGTTCTTGCTTCGATAGTGTACTAGTGATCTTAACATCATAGTGACTAACAGATTTAGAAAAAGTGTTTGTTGTCCATTCTTAGGTTCACAATTCAAAGAAGGGAGACCACGCTCCTAGGTGATTCACGTTCGTGATCAGTTTTGGAAGATCATGTGGATTACCATCGACGTTAGTCAATCGGATCACGCGACAAATGTATTTCATCTTTTTGTATGTATGTTTAATTAATTAAAGGGTTAAGTTTCAATATGGAAATTTTTTTAAAATATACTAAACTCTATTTTAGTCTCACTTTTGCTGCGTGCACGTATTTTTCCCTACAGTACATGGTACTATGAGCATTCAAGCTAGAGGTGGATATGAGTACTGCATCACTTTCACGGATGATTACTCGAGATTTGGCTATGTGTATCTCATGAGACATAAGTCGGATGCTTTTGACATATTCAAATCATTTAAAGCTAAAGTAGAAAATCAGCTTGAGAAACACATAAAAATCTTGAGATCTAATCGTGGTGAAGAATATCTATCTGGTGAGTTTCAACAATATCTTATTGATAATGGGATCATTTCTTAGTTTTCTGCGCCAGGTACACCTCAACAAAATGGGTTGGCAGAAAGGAGAAATAGAACTCTTTTGGATATGGTTAGGCCTATTTTGAGTTATTCAACGCTTCCTAATTCTTTTTGGGGATATGCTTTACAAATTACGATGTACATTCTAAACGATGTATCATCTAAGTCGGTTCCTCAAATACCGCATGAGTTGTGGACTGGGCGAAAACCTAGTTTATAACACTTAAGGATATTTAGTTGTCCTGCGAATTATTAAAAGGAAAGACAAAAAAAATGGAGTCCCGTTCAGAAATATGCATATTTGTGGGGTATCCAAAAGGAACTAAAAGATATTATTTCTATAGTCCTTCAGATCTTAAAGAATTTGTTTCGACAAATGCAAAATTTTTGGAAATGGACTATATGAATGATTTTGTGCCTAAAAGTAAAATTGTCCTGAATGAGATGTTATGAGATATAATTCCACAAGAGGTTTCACAACCTAGCCCAACTGTAAGTTCCGCACCATCACAAGATCAATAATCTACCATTCCTCGTCCTAGTATGAGTGTTAGTAGACAACCCGAGAGATACATCTAGGGGAATCAGTGGAGAATCTCCCGGACGACAATGATCCCTACACGTATAAGGAAGCTATGGAGGATGTTCATTGTCGCCATTAGCAAAAGGAAATGCAATATCAAATTGAGTCCATGTTCAATAACAAAGTCTAGTCTCTTGTAGACTTGCCTAATGGGATAAAGCCCATTGGGTGCAAGTGGGTATACAAGAGGAAAAGAGGTATGGATGAAAAGGTGGAAACCTTCAAAGCTAGATTAGTAGCTAAAGGTTACACACAGAAGGAAGGTATCGATTACGAGGAAACCTTCTCTCGTGTGGCCATGCTTAAATCCATTAGGATACTCTTATCCATTGCAGCATCTCCAGACCTAGAGATTCAGCAAATGGACGTCAAGACAGCTTTCCTTAATGGAAGTCTTGATGAAAGCATCTATATGATGCAACCAGAAGGATTCATTGAAAAAGGCCAAGAAGAAAGGGTATGCAAGTTGCAAAAATCCATATATTTATTAAAACAAGCATCCAGATCCTAGAACATAAGGTTCGATCAAGCTGTGAAAGGTTTTGGATTTATTCAAAACCTTAACGAACCCTGTGTGTACAAAAGGATTAAAGGCAACAAGTTGGTTTTCCTAGTTCTTTATGTTGATGATATACTATTCATCGGAAACTATGTAGGTGTATTGACATCAATAAAAGAATGGTTAGCAAAACAATTTTATATGAAGGACATAGGAGAAGCAAGTTTTAATCTTGGTGTCCAAGTAATAAGGGATAGAAAGAATAAAACGATTGCATTATCCCAAGCTTCATACATAGATAAAATCTTGTCTAGGTTCTCCATGCAAGATTCCAAGAAAGGTATGTTACCTTTCAGACATGAAATCAAACTTTCTAAGGAGCAAGTTCCTAAGAATGAGCATGAAAAGCAATTCATGAGTAGGGTTCCATATGCCTCAGCAATTGGAAGTCTCATGTATGCAATGCTCTACACTAGACCAGATATTTGTTTTGCTGTTGACATAGTTAGTAGGTTTCAATCGAAACCTGGTCCTGATCATTGGACGACGGTCAAGCATATTTTCAAATATCTTAAGAGAACGAGAGATCATATGCTTGTATACTCTGGAAGGGATTAAATTCTCGTTGGGTATACAAATTTTGATTTCCAATTGGATTCTGACTCTAGAAAATCCACATCAAGATCTGTGTTTACTCTTGGAGGAGGAGCAATCATATGGAGGTGTATCAAGCAATCCTGTATTGTTGATTCTACCATGGAAGCATAGTATGTTGCTGCATGTGAAGCTGCCAAAGAGGTTGTTTGGTTCCGCCAATTCTTGATTGACTTGGAAATGGTTTCTACTGCGAAAAAGCAGATCACTATTTACTGTGACAACAGTGGAACAGTGGTTAATTTGAGAAATCCAAGAAGTCATAAGAGAGGAAAACACATTGAAAGGAAGTATCATCTTTTAAGGGAAATTATGCATAGGGGTGACGTGACCTGACGGTTACCAAAATCGTGTCAACAGAAAATCTAGCGGATCTTTTCGCAAAGAGTTTTGATGGGCACCTAGAGAATATGGGAATGAGAGATATGACACACTAGCTATAGTGCAAGTGGGAGATTGTTAGGATTATGCTCAATAGCAAGAGTGTAATATTGTTTTTGGCAATCTTTTTATATTAATAAAGTGATTTCTGTTTTAACAAATCTTATAGCATTTATAGTTTAATTATTATAATTGTCAAAAGTAAATAATCATAAGGTCAAAAGACTATGAGAAATAAAGAATCGTTCGTACATCTGGATATATATAAGGTAGACACGATTCTTTAGCTAGTCTTGAATAATATTAACAACTTAAGATAAAGGTTGGACGCCTTAACCTTGTTAAAGTTGTAGATTCTTTTGCTAACATTTGAGTGAGATCAAATGTGTTATGATGAGTCTAAAATCATCAAAGTGTAGTGTCTTTGGGTAAAAGAATCTAGTGCACCAGGTACACCTGACAAGGTTCTGGTTCTGGTTCGAACCATGGAACTGAGAATTAGAATAGGAACCTGAATTGAGGGAGGCTAGTTCCGGTTTCGGTTCTAAGTTTTGAGGAATTGGGCGGTTCGAACCGGCATTCCACTTATTTTTTTTCTTTTTATATATATATAATTTTTTTTTCTTTTGGGCTGACGTTGTTCCCAACGGCTTTTTTTTTCTATAAGTACCCCAACCCCACCCCCTTCTTTCATTTTTCCTCACACCAATTTTCTCTCAATTCTCTCTATTCTCTAATTCTAAATTCTCCAACTCTCCAACTCTCCAAGACTCCAACTCTCCAAGTTTTCAAGGTTTTAATATTTATTTCATTTTGCAATTGTTTTATTTGCAATTAATTTTATTTGCAATTTATTTTATTTGCAATTTATCTTATTTCCAATTTATTTAATTTCCAATTAGTCAATTGCTATTTACTAAGTTTCCAATTTTATTTATTTGCAATTACTAGTTTACTACGGTACTACATTACTACCTACTATTATTCTTCTAAGTTTCAAATTCTCTCCCAAATTTACTTTTAAATGGCAAGTGGTGGAAATGGAAGGGGTCAGGGCCTTGATGGTCCTAGGTGTTTGATTTCGATGAAAGGTAAGGGTCTTATGATCAATAATCTCAGTCATAACGATACCAACTATCACGAGTATCTGCAACACTGGGCCTATGCTGAAGACCTAGGCCTAAACTGTCCTACTCCCCCTCTAACAATTTCAGAACACGATCCCAATGACATCCCCACCCCCACCCCCCCCCCCCCCCCCCCCCCCCCCAAAATAAAAATAAATAAATAAAATCTTATCTTGGTGGTAAATTTTTTCATCAAAGATGTGCATGTCATGTTTTAAATTTATGTGTTCAAAAAGGATTAGAAACTCTTGAACATTTTATTCTACCTATTAAAAAAACCCTAATGCTTTTATGGAAAATTATTCTACAATGAAAGCATGGTCGAGATATTGTAAACAAAATGGTAGACGTGTCGTTAGATTTCCTCGTGATGTTCCAACACGTTGGAATTCTAATTATAAGTTGCTTGCTCAAAGTTATGAGTATAGGGATTTATTAGTTTCTTTTATTCAATCTCATGTTTCTCACATTGAACTTTATCATGCTCATTGGGATGCTTGTTACAACGTTTTCAATTTGTTAAAAGTCTTTTATAATGCTACTATAAATTTATCTGGTGTTTATTATCCTACAACTCATTTATTTATTATTGAGAGTTTTAATATTTCTAGTGCATTTGCTCATTGTGAATCCGACATAACAATAGAAGAAGCCGTTCATGCTATGAAGGTAAAATGGTTAGATTATTATAAGGAATTTCCAAATATTTATTTGATTGCCATGGTTTTTGATCCACATTGTAAATTAGAACATTTGTGTTATTATTTTAAAGGGTTATTATGGCATCCAAGGTTTAAAAATTGAATATAATGTTGATGCGTGTTATGATAGAGTTAAGAAATTATTGTATGATTTATATGATGAATATGTTACAGTTTGTGGATCATCATTGAACTTAGATGTTACATGAACAGAAACTGCATCTCAACCCCCATCATCCTCCTCCGGATTTATGAATTTAGGGTATAGTCTGTTATTAAAAAAAACCAAAAAACCTAGATGTTCTTCTTCATCAAGCTCTGACAAGTATTCCGAGCTTGAATCTTATCTAAATGCTTCTTTTGAGTTTATAGAAGATACGTCAGGGAAAAAATTTGATATCTTACAATATTGGAAAGAGTACGGAAGGTACTATGCAATCATGGCTATGATAGCTAAAAATATTTTTTCAACACCAGTTTCTACAGTGGCGATGGAACAAGAGTTCAGCACCGGGGGGAATACCCTAGATGAAAAACGTTCGTGCATTACTCCGAAAACACTATAGATACAGGTTTGTGTAGATGACTGGATGAAAGCGCAATATAGACAAAAAGAAATCCAGCAGGAGCTAATGTATGATTTCTTCGAAGATGACGAACCTGAAACTGGAGCAGCGGAGCCAGAATACCAGATGCGGTCATGCGGATCATGCCATCACGACAACAATTAGTCCACATCATCACCAAACATGCAATAAAAGTAAAGAGAACTACGTGGCCTTTAATTCCTCTAAACCCCCCCCAAAAGGATATGTACGCAACTTAATTGTGGTAAAAATTAAGTGCAAGGCCAATAACTTGACATTTTTTTTTTTAGTTTTATTTTAATTTAATTTTGTAATTTGGTATTTATTTATTTTATGTTATTTTCGAATTTCGGGTGACCCAATTCTCAAATACCCAATTACCCAATGAAATGTAATTTGTAATTTGTCATTTTGTCTAGTTTTATTTTAATTTAATTTTGTAATTTGTCATTTGTTTATTTATTTTATTTTCTAATTTGTCATTTATATATTTTATTTTATTTACAATTACAACTTACAACTTACAAGTCTATTTTTTAAAATTAAAAAAAAAAAAAAACGGTTCAGAATCGTCGGTTTCATAGGAACCGGGAGTTCTAGAATCGGAACCGGAACCAAAACCAACGTAGGCCAGTTCCGAAGTTCCAAGGTTCCAAGGTTCCAAGGTTTGGTGGAACCGAAATCAGAACCGAACCGAACCGGAACCTTGTCACCTCTAGCACTAGGTGCATTAAATAGGATCACAGTGAAATACTAAATCCAGAACTATCAGTGGATAATAGTTTTCACTTTGAGGACAATTGAAGAGTCTATCTTAATCCTAAGATAAATGGTGGACTTATGGTTACAAGTCTCATCATTTGAATTATCAATAGGTATGATAATATAGCATAGTCTATCCTCGATAGTTTGGTGGTATTCACTTGTTAATCGATAGAGGACTTCATTTATAGATATGGACATCGTGGCTCCATTTATTAAATGAGAGTAGAATATTATCATATGAATATTTTAAGGTACTAGATATTAAATCTTAACACTGAGTTTTCGATAGTGTTTATTGAAACATGGTTTATGGACAAGTTAGAATATCTAAGTTCAAAATGTGGTCACATGAGTAAATATGGTAACTATGAGAGCTATATGTGATCTATGAGCTTTTGGCGATTACTAATATTTTTCACGAGGATACACTATCTTCTATAAGATTGTCTAGGGTACGAATGAGAAACATTTACTTATTCTATCTTTAATTAAAAGTTCAATTTTAATTCTTTAGTGCAATGAGCTAAAATTAATAGATCGAACCTAAGTGAATCATTTGTTGATTGTGATTAGGTTATGTCTATTGAAGCTTAAATTTAGATAGTCCGCCAAGATCCCCAATCCACACAGACTTGCATAGATCACTTGATATATTCTACCGGACTAATTTATGGGTCCATCTAGAATTGTAATTAATATATTAAAAATATAATTTGCACATTTTTTTTTTTTATATAATGGGCTGTTAAATTATATTATTGTATTAATTTAAGGGATGTGAACTTGTTTCTTTTAGTAAAAATAGGTCTAGTTCACATGTGGACTTTTTACTAAGGTTCAATGGATTTAATAAAATGGAAAAACAATATATTGCACATGTTTTACACTTGGGCAGCAAGGCTAAGAATATTAGCCTATATATTGTTTTATTCTATTATTTAATTAAATGGAAGTTAATTAATTAATTAAAAATCAAAAAAAAAAAAAATTCTAACTAGGAAATACGTTTCTTAGTGTTATACTATTGTTGATAGTATAATAAGAATCAAAGACTTTATTTGATAAGTAGATAAATAAAAGAAATTTATTTATCTGGTTAAATTGGTAAGTTTTTTTATTAAGTCACAATTTAATTTATATTCAATATATTATTGGATAATACACTAAAGAGTTGGATTAGGGTTTAGATTCTAAAGTTGATAGAAATTTTGGTGAAACACAAATCCTCTTTAGGTGGGGATTTCGGCCAACCCTAATCCTCTTGGGGTGAGGATTTCGGCCACCATATATATACTATCATATAGAATTCGGCTAACACTAGTTTTTGAGTAGAGAGTTTTTTATTTTACTTAAAAAGATAATCTAACTCTAACCATAGTGTGAAAATTTCGGTCAAAAGGAAGAAGAGAGGAAGAACGTTTTTGTGTTTGAAAGTGCACTACTAGCTTTTATATTAAAAGGCTTTGTGCACAACATCGAATTGTGTTCACGCGAGTTTCGATTAAAAGGACTGAGAATTCACAAGTGACAAAACGTTCTTCGTTTTTCTCTAGGAAGGTTATTGTGACTAACAAAAAGAAAAAGTTTTTGTTTTCCATCATTAGGTACACAATTCAAAGAAAGGGAGCCCACACTCCCAGGTGATTCACATTCGTGATAGGATTGTGATCGGTCATTTATTGTATATATATTTGATCCCCATTCCTCCAATCAATTGCTTGCTACTTGAGCCTTTTAGCGCTTTAATGGGTGTGTTTGAGTGTTTTCAGGTTATTGGACCAGATTGATATATTTGAATAAATTCAGATAAAAAGTGCTATTTTGAAGAAGTCAAGGGTCTTTTCTAAAGTTGAGCAAAAATCGCTCTCACATCGCTGCTATTTTCTGAGAGAGGCGTCGCAACGTTTATTGGACAGAGGAGGTCGTTGTGCAAACCGCCCCCTCACCGCTGCCAAAGTGGCAGCGTTTTCAAAAGTGTGCAAAACCGCTGCCACACCGCTGCCAAAGTGGCAGCGGTCAGGCAGCGGTCTGGCTAAAAGATGTTGTTTTTAATCAGGTTTCTCCACCGAAGCCCGAGCAGATATAAATAGAGGGGTTTTCCTCTTCAAAGGGGTTCGTCTGGAGACAGTTCGTCAGCCATAAGTCATAGCCTAAATCACTCAACAAACTTTCTTTCATCTTACATAAAGAAGATTTGAAGACAAAGGAGAAGATTTTCTGCATCAGAGATTGGAAGATTGTCTACAATTTCCATGGGTTCTATCAACTACTTCTCTCTTCTTTTTATTTCAACTATGTGTAACTAAATCCATACTAGGGATTCAATGTGAACCTCTATGAATACTCTTTGTTAGAATTGACTATGTTTTAGTAATTCAAGTTTCGTTTCATTCAATTTGGGATTTCTTCTTGTCTATGCATGGTTTGTGCTAGTCTTGAATCTAGGGTTTATATGTTAAGGTTGAGAGATGAGTGGGTTTCACCAGTCTTAACCAATAATCAATTGAATGAATGAATTTATCGTAGCAGGGTATTGCACGTTATCTTTGGTTCTCTTGTTCTTGTGCTTAATGGATTCTCAATCATAGTCTACACGCAGGGTTTGCTAATGATTGTGATTGAGAATACTTGATTATGTGCTGTGTGGGTTGTAGGTTATAGTTGATATGCATGGTTTGCTATTTACTCAACTGAGAAACGCTTGGTGTATGGTTGATTATTTTCTGTTATAGTTTATATGCAGGGTTTGCTATTGATTGTAGTAGAAGTACTTAATTTATCTCAGGACCACATAGCACTGATTATACATGATTTAAGAACGAACCCTTAACTTGATTAACATTCTTTGTGAAAGTCAATTCGAAGCATTGAGTAAACGTAGTTGGGGATCATTGATGACCTAGTCCTCTCACCTCTTGATCACATTCTCATATTCTTGTTAATTGTTTTCTTAGTTTAATATAGTTTTTAATTAAATCAATCAAATCAATATGAAATCTCTTGGTTACTGTTAATTGCTTAGCTTTAATTAGAATTAGGTTTTAATCGATAGATCACTTTTCCTCGTGGGAACGATCCCTACTTGTCGCTGTACTTATCTCACGATTCGTGCACTTGCGAGTTAGGTTTTTATAACACGATTTTACATATCAGATTGGAAGATCTTGTGGATTACTATCGACGTAACATCAATTGTCACGTGGAAAAAGGTATGATATCTTTTATTATATGTTAATTAATCAATGGTTAAGGTTCTTCTTTTAAAGGAAACTTTTTAAAATATACAAATTTATTTTTTTCTTCCGACATGTGTATTTTCCCTACACCTTAAAAGCTCCAAAATGGGAACTCCAGCCTATTATCACTCCAAAAGTCTCACTGAGAGTTCTCGCCAATCAGCTAAATGCCTTTCTTATGGAAGGAATTGTAATTTGTCCGAAGGGAAAACCAAATCAAGGTGGTGACATACCCTTCATGATGCTTCTGCAATTGCCTAAGATACCTCTATCCCGAAGAAATGAGAAAGCAAAACCATTAGAGGTTATAACCTTCCTAGTGAATTTCCGCAACAACGAGTCATTCAGCAACCTAAGATATTTCAGAACACGACTACCTTGAGAGTAAGGCCTAAAATAACGATCCCAAGCGACCCGAACCAACTTAGCCTCCTCACAAGAACCACTCCACAAAAAGTTCCTCAACTTGCGATTAATCAACATTAGTAAAGAAGAAGGCCACTTATAATTCATGAAAGAGTGCACAAATGAACCAGTGATGACCGACCTAATTAGAGTAGCACGCCCGACCGAAGAGAGGGACTTGCCCTTCCATTTAGCAAATTTAGACAAGATCTTATCCGCAATAGGCCGTAACACTGCCTTTTGAGGCTTACTTGGAAATAAAAGGACTCCCAAATAAGAAAACGGAAGCTATCCAATCTGCATACCAATCAGAGATTGCAAACTTCCAATTCGAGAAGGGGAGACAGAAGATCCAAAATAAATGGAGGACTTACCCCAGTTAACCAATTGCTGCTTAGGTATCCCGTGCTACAATCAATTGTTCTCTAGTTGCTGTAGTGGCGCCTGGGAGCTGCTGATTGTTGTTGTTACTAGGGTTACCATCAGTATTGTTGTTGTTGTTGTCCATGTTTCAGATCTGCTCACGAGGGTTCATTGAAGTTGAGTTCTATAGTAGCCCCTTCCTTCTAGCGCCAATTGTTGAAAGTGATTTTTGGATCGTTGATGACTCGCTTTTTGTGTCATTACCAAATTGTGAATTATCAAAAGAATGTTTATAAATGAATTCTTACGCAATGTACTTTAAGTTTTTTAAAACTAGTAAAGCGGTAAGCTTAAGATTCGTTCCACAGGGATTATGTTAGATTAATCAATTTACTATCTAATCTAAGTTAGTCAAACTAGTGTGCAATAAAGTAAATCATGATTAGTGGGATAGTGTGTGGTTTGAGAAACCACCAAACAATGCATGTAAAGTAAATATACAAAAATGTAAAGAGAATATGAATGGAGATAGGAATCCAATATAAACAACTTAGATAAGAAAATGGGTTTAAACAATTAAGAGAGGTTTAGGAAAATGATAGAGTAGTTAATGGACCATTGAGCAATTCATACAAAACTTCATTAACGCACAATCTACACAATCAAGGACCGATCTCATTCGAAAGTGTTGTTTAGGTCGTCACTACAAACCCTAAACAACTTCCCACCAAAATGCCTAACTGATTAAGGAAAGGGGGTCAAGGTGGGATCGGTTAGTGACAATCGAATGGCCTAGGCAATTGGGGTGATATCCCCACCAACAACCTAACCTATTCACTATGTGCTCTAATCAATCAAGTGTGTCAATAACTTAACCAATTTTATCACAAATAAATCCTACAACATATTGTAATCAACAAGTGTGTCAATACTTATTTAATCACATAAGTGCAAGATCTAATTAAAAAGTAAATAGAACTATAATTATGCAAACATAATATCCAAAGCTTTAATAAATACTCAATGTCCAAATAATCTCTCAAATAATCCCCCTAAAATGGGGGTTTAATTACACATAATAACAAACAAAAAAAGGAAGTAAAATGTAGAGAAATCACCCTTGGGTCTCTCTTGTAAGCTTAATCCTCCCTTAAGCTTCCTTGCTTGAATCTTGTGCAAAGATTGGGTGTTGAGGATGTGTCTAGATAGGTGGAGTCATATGGAAAGTGACAAAGGAAATGGGTGGAGAAGATGGATAGAGAGGAATGATTTAGGTGGAGTAATCTAAGTGTTTATTGGAGAGGAGAATGGTAGGATTAGGAATGGTTGAAGAAGGGAGGTTTCTTGATGAACAAGAGTTGTTAAGAGTTATCAATTCTTAGCATAAAATGGTGTATTTATATGTTAGAAAAGCTAGGGTATGAAATGGGCATGAAAGGACAAGAATACCCTTAAAAAATGGCTTGAAAAACGTCTATTCTTTGCTTCTAGAAAGTTTTGCTTCTAGAAAGTGGAGTTCGCCATGGCGTCGCCCTAGGTCGTCGTGGCGACAGGGAGTGCGCAGTAGTTACTAAAACGAGCATAACCTTTTGTAGAAGACTCGGAATCATAATCTGTAAAAACCGATGGAAAGTAGACTTTTGGGGCTTTCCGAATATAATAATCTGAAATGTGGTTTGATCTAAAGAGAGAGATATGCCTATTTGAAGATGAATGATCTGCACACACTTTTTACGATTTCTGCCCCTTTTGCCACCAATATTACTCCAATGCCTCTGAACTTTATAAATACCTAAAAACACTTAATTCACACCATTAAATCATAGGATATTGCCTGAGAATCAAGCAAAAAGAGAAGGAAGTGAGGGCCAAAATCATACCAATTTTGGTTCGATCAATCGTTGAAAAGTCATGCGTCCAACAATGATAATATTAATGATGATGATACTGAAATATATGAAAATAAAGACTAAGCATGCATAACACAGATTTTATGTGGAAGACCCTAAGAAAGGGAAAAAACCATGGTTGCCGGAGATGGCGGAGAAGAATATCACTATGAATATTGGAGATTACACACTCAAAGCCCATGTTCTCTCTCTGATTTGTCACACCGTCTGTACATTGATTAAACTAGTATTTATATGGGTTGATAAGGTGTTGCCTTAATCCTTGCCGTGTAAGTAGCAGATTCATAACTAGAATCCTGATATGATTCTCGTCTTATAGCCCGGTTAGGACTTGTTTCTCGTTTGATGTTTATCCTTCTAGAAGCTTTGAGTTCTTTCCCAATTGGAATTCCTAGATTCTCAAGAGGAAATAGTGATATTTCCTTACTGGAATATGATTCTTGAATTTCGTCTCTTAGTGTATCTTTTCTTGATATGATGTATCCTAATTTGGTCATCTTTCATGTTTTGGCTGAGTAGATCTTTGTCGAGCCGAGATCTTCGACGAGCAGAGTCTTTATTAATTAACACTTCCTAGATCAATTGGCTTTACTTGGCAGGCACGTTCTAGGCTAACACAAACTTCCCTAACGCACATCCAAACCCGATGACGTGTCTCTAGTCATAGCCTCTCCAGTTGGCTGGTTGACTCTAGATGACATGGCACTATCACATCTCTGTTTTATCTACTATCTTCGCTGACGTGTCACTCAACCGAATTTGCACATATAACAGGTCACTTCCACAGTCCACAACCACCATTGATTTTGCACACCAAGGATGAATAATCGTATAAAAAAAGATATATATATATATAATCATGCGATATGTATAAAAATCATAATCATGCCAGCAGAAAAACACATGTATATTATATAGAATAACCACATGCCTTGCAACACACATATGTAAATACACCAACAGTAAAAAATTCATAACTGGTTTAGATGCACACTCAGATATGATCACATCCATCCAAAAACATCATGTGTTCAAGCGTGTTCATGGGCAATAACGTCTTTCAATTCACTTTTCATGTCAAAGTTACCTTTTTAAATTGAAATCACGACAATAAGAGGGGATATGACCGATATTTATGTTTTAGGGGACAAATTAGTCATTAATGAAACTGGACGGGAGAGTCTATCTAATATGGAAAACTACAAATGTCTCATTATTATCACCCATTTTACTACAAGAGAAGGGAGAGATGCTTAATATTTTAGCACTGTTTTCTTATTGAATAAAATAAAAAAGATGAGTTAAAGAACTAAACATAATTTAAAGGGACCGTCTCATTATTATCACCCATTTTGTTGCAAGAGAAGGGAGAGCTGCTTAATATTTTAGCACTGTTTCCTTCTTGAATAAAATAAAAAAAAATGAGTTAAAGAACTAAACATAATTTAAAGGGTTATGAGGGTGATTGCAAAAATAACCTCTCCAAAGTTCGAAAGATCAAAAATGTCCACTTAGTGAAAAGAGAGTAAAAATGGCGACTTGAAGTTTACTTTGCATGGAATGACCCTTGAGGGACTAAAATACCCTTCCTGCTTGATGAGCCGTCGTTGCGTACTCAACAAAATGATATTTAAACGTGTTCGTTTTGAAAACCGATTTTTCACCACTTAGATAGAAAATTAGTAAAGTGGCAAGTAAGATTCGTTCCACAGGGAATTAGAGTGATTAGTTGAATAAATTAACTAATCTATATGCAATAAAATAAATCATAAAAATATAGATGAGTGAATGGGTTGTCAAGCCATCAAACATACATGGAAAATAAACCTAATAAACTAATAAAAGAATGCTTAACAAATCTAGATAAGATAAATGAAATAAACAATTAGGAGAATTGCCCGGGAATTAATGGGATTACAAGTGGATTACGGGAAATGCTTCTCAAGCTACCTTAGTGCGCAAATCTCATCAATGTTAACCAATTGATTTCTAAAATGTTCTTAGACCATGACTATGAACCCTAAACAACTTCTCACTGCAATGCCTAACCGATTAACAAAAAGGGGTCACGGTGTGATCGGTTTGTTACAATTAATGGTTTAGATTATCGCGGTTGATATACCCTCCGACAATTTATCCTAATCACTATATTCTCAATCCATCAAGGTTGTCAATCCAATCAAGATTATATAACAAATTATCCTAAGCAAGAGTATAATCAACTAGTGGGTATACATGTCAATTATATAATGCATAGATTCTAATTATAAAATGAATATAATAGAACACAAATAGAGATTAAAATATATTAAAGCTTAAGCAAATCCCAATCCAAATATTCTCACATCAAAACCCTAGAAAGGGGATTTAATTACACATATTACAATCAAAGGAAAGACAAGTAAAAGATTAGAAAATCACCCATGGGCCTCCTTTTGTAAGCTTGATCCTTTCATTTCCTTTGATGCTCCTTGTGCAAAGAGTGGATGATAAGGATATGTCTAGATAGGTGGAGTCAAATGGGAAGTGACTAAAGAGATAGGTGGAGAAGATGGGAAGAAAGGAATGATTGGGGGAAGGAAATCTAGATATTAAGTTTAGGTAGAAAAGAAATGGAGAGATAAGGAATGGTGGAGAAAGGAGGTTTCTTGGTGGTCAAGAGTTGTTCAAAGAGGAAAAATGTGATGAATTTATAGGATTTTCAAATTAGGTCTTGGGTGGCAAATTACCAAAATACCCCATAACCATGGCAAATTACCATTTAGTCCAACAGAGGGGGGGCATTTTGTAATTATCCCCACCAATCAAAAATGCACAACAATGGTGGTCGCTACTTTGGTAAATGGCGACCCTAGGGCGACATAAACAGCGAAGCAATCAGGTGTCAAAACAACTCCCTATCGCCATGGCAACCTCGGAATGCAAATCGCGACCTCGATTTACGCAGCTTTATCGCGATTTGGGATTGGGGGCGACTAAGGGCGATGCTTGGAGGGTTGTGGCATGATGGATCCCGGTGTTTGGAGGACTAAGAAAGGGAATGATCAAGTTGCCACTGATCTAGCCGTCATTTTGGCACCGGAATCGATCGGAGGTAGGTCGGTTTTGGTAGCTTTCCGGTGTTGCAACAAACCTAGGGTTTGGAGCTTCAACAATGGCGAGTTGTTCATGAGGAAGAAGATGATTGAAGATGAAGATGGGGTGTGTTTAGAAACGGGCTGGGGTGTACACGGATAGCTGCTGTCTTGTTTTATTTGGGCTACACTTAGCAATATAATGGGGTGTAGGCAGCTTAGATTGAATGTGCATTTTTGTGCCCAATTTAGGTGTGTAGAAATGGGTGTGGGTTTACTAAGTAGCCCATAATTAGCTTACCTAGCCAAAATGCATCGTGTCACTTAAGTGACGTGGCGCTTGGCTAGTGGCTAGATTGGTGAATTACAAAACACTCCCTTGTTCTCTTCTTTATTTGCGTAGACTTCATTCTTCCCTCAATAATTCCACTTTTTCCCCTATATCACAAAAATTACTCCAATGCCCTTGAACTCTATAAATTCTTGAAAACACTTAATTTACACCATTAAATCACGGGATAATGCGCGAGAATCAAGCAAAAGGAGAAGGAAATGAGGGCCAAAATCATACCAATTTTTGTTCGATCAAATACCCCCAAACCTATCTTTTGCTCGTCCTTGAGCGAAACAAACAATAAGCACCAATGGACATGTGTCTAAAAATCAAATAATCAAAATTAAAGCACCAACTCTTTGCAAAATGACTCAAAAGTCAATATTCGACTTGCAAAACCAAAAGTGAAGAGATTAAACCAACGTTGTGCTCATTAGGAAATAATGCATGTAAGAGATGCTAAATAAAGATTAAAGTCATGCCACTCTAAGTACACATGGCACGCAACGCGATCCTACATTCAAGATGCTTAAGCTTCAAAAACTAGAGTGCCTTTAGGAAAAGAATGTAATTCGCCTCGACATCTAATCCTCACCGGATTCTCTCATTTTCACACAGATTCCTAGGCTTCACTCACAATCCATATGCAATATGATTTCATGTTCAAAATATCAAATATAATTGCACATGATCATTTAAAAACTCAATTTCTGAAAATTAGTCTCATGAATGGAATTGAAAACCATGAACTAAAAAGAACATGCATCAACCAAAATTTCCAAAGTGGACATCCCTAAAGATCAAATAGGTCTTTCATTTGGTTGTAATAGGGCCAAAGGTGAATGGTGAGTCAATAAATGGGAAGAATTGATAACAAACACCCAAATGTCACACTAAGGTATACATTCTAATTAAGCACACCTTACTCATTACAACTTGCATACTCCACACTTTGGCGTCTAGGCTTACAATTTAATATGTGCATTTTCTACTCTTAATTTTCATTGAGTAGCTCATTTAATTCCACATAATTGATCTAGGCACTTAGTGCCTCATTCATTTTCTTTTTTCTTTTTCTTTTCTTTCTTTTGCTATGCTTTTCTTTTCTTTTCTTTTCTTTGCTTGTCTTTTCTTTTTCTTTTCAAGCATTGCATTTCATCTTTTTAATGTGTTTGCACATACATATTTGCCTAGGTACACGCCTTACATTTTTATACTCCTTAAAGCTAACATTCAATCCCTAAGCCTTAGCAAACCATTTGGTATAAGGTAAGTCTAGTGTTTAGGTTATATGGTTTATGTTAATGTGGTTCATGAATGAAAAGTTTAATTGTGTTTGGCTTCAAATTGGCAATGGAGCACACAAATAGAGGGATAGGAAGTATTTAGGCCAATTTGGTGGTTTTTCACATGCATTGCCTAAAATCGTTTCTAAAGGTTTGTCCACAAAGTCAATCAAGGTATCCACAAGCAGTCCATATGTTCTATTGCAAACAACATTTAAGTGTGAGTGAGACATTATAAATATGCATAACATGTGTGTTTGAATGAGTGTTTAAAGAATGAAAACTTTCCCTCAAATACGCTTTTTAAGGCCGTGTTTGTGAACCTCACAGGAAGTCTCCACTATTAATTCCTAACCTTCAAGCACAATTGAGTATTCACTCCAACATCAAGAGAAAAGAACTAGCACGCTTTGAGCAATGCAACCCTAAATGGCATGGAGTTAATCTAAACTAAGCGCGGCAAAGATGCATAATTCCTTACTCGCACACACAATGGCACAATCTCAACAAGCAAACTATGCTCATGCACGGCATTATCACAAGATTTTCGAAAATTTTTGAAAAAATTAGGCTCAAAATATTTGCACACAATTTGCAAACAGGAGACGGTGTTGCACACACACCCCCAAACCTAAATTAGTTGTCCTCAATGTCTTTGGGGCATATACCGGTAGTTTCAGCGCAACACATCCTCAATCAAAGAGTTTAAAAACACATTTCAATGTCCATTTTAAAATAATCCCAAAGAATTAAATCAAACGGCTCAAGAATATACTATATGCTCATAAACAACTCAAGAGATATATCAATGCAAGTTCATCAAGAGTTATCATCACAATCCATGTGGACAAAATATGTGATCATTCAAGCCTAAATCCACTATCACAACAACTCACAACCTTATTCTAAGCAAAAATAAAATAAAGATAAAAACAAAATTTAAACTAGAAAAGAAATGTACCTAAGTGGGTTGCCTCCCACCAAGCGCACGATTTAACGTTTAGGCAAGACGTGGCATGGTGCTCCCGCACCTCGAACTTCCAAAATGTTGCTTTCTTAGGATAAGGTCCTCGCCCTTTTTATGAGCACTCTTGGCTTGCAAGTTGTCTTTGTTTCATCCCAAGAGATAAAGAACCTTACTTTAACATACAAGCAACACACCATTTGCTTTCTTAAGAAGCAATAGAAAATCTACACAAGCACTAAGCACATTAGAAAGTTCCGGCAAAATAAAATATAATCAATACACGCAATTGCCAACAAGGGCTTGGGACACCATTTATTCAAGAGAAATAAACTAAACAAATAAAGCATAAAAATTAAAATGCACAAAAGAATTTTTCTAAATTATGTACTTGTGCTAGGGGTGTCATCAACTAAAGGAGGTTTTACCAAGTTTGGAAATTGGTTCTTTTTCACAACCCAAACAAGTTGAGTTGATTTCCCTTTTTCTTTTCCTTTGGGTCTAACTTGTTCAACCAAATCTTTTCTTACCCAAATTCGCTTAACTCTAGGTTGACTCTTCCTATTCCTAAACTTTCTCAATTTTTCATGCTTATGGAATTTAAAACAATGAGCTTTGAAGTGCCCTTTTTGAAAGCAAAAATAGCAAGTAGGAGTATGGTTAAGAAAACTCCCTCTTGGTTGGTGACTATATGACCTTTGATGTTGTTGCATTGATGTTGCTGCATTTGTAGCGCCTTGACCTCTTTTTCCACCTTGTCTACATAGATAATGTAGTCACACTCCTTCACTTTTGCTATTTTTAGGGCTTCATCCTTCCTACCAAGTGCCTCATTCGTTTCTTCCAAAGCTTTTGCCTTCCGCTCCGTTTCCATAAGCAACTTCCTTGTCTTCCTTGCACATTCTTCTTTGAATTCTTTAAATAGCCTTGCAAGGTCTTCGAATTCCTTTGATGTGGAATTCCTCTCAACTTCAAGTCTCCCAACTTGTATTTCCAACTCATTGTTCTTGTTGGAGACTTCTCCTACCTTCCTCTGAAAGGTAACATTCTCTTCTTTGAGCATGTTTATTTCAAGAGTGAGCTTCTCATTTTGCACTTCAAGATCTTTAATCTTCACCTTCCCCAGGGCCTCCTTTTCTTCCAACTCCTTTACCATGTGTTGTATTTTTCTTTCCAACTCTTCCTTTCCTTAGGAGGTTTTCACCAACTTCTCTTGAAGCAAAGACATCATTTCTTCCAATTTCGTGCCTCGCTCTTGGTTCCTTGGCAGTTCATCCTTAGTTTCCGCACCATTCTCATACACTTGTACAAGAGCGTGACCATGGCTCCTTGTCCTCCCTTGCTTGGGATAACCAGATTCTAGTGATTGATCCGGCCAACTAGGTGACACATGGTTGTTCAACTTCTTCTCATGTGCTTGTTGTGCGGAATGGAATAACTCCATGGTCTTTCATTGAGAGCTCGGATGTTCTCAATCTCCCGAAAGTGATCCTCCATGAAATTTTTCCTCTCATCATCAATGGCATTTGATTGGTATGATGAGAAGGAATCTTGGTTAGTCCACCAATTTGTATTGAAGCTATTCCCACGATTCCCGTAGATAGGCCCTTGATAATCCGTGAAGAAATCCATAGAATCCTGAAACAAAAGAAATAAAAACTACCAAAGAAGTAAAAAATAACTAAAAGACTAAAAACAACTAAAAGACTAAAAATTAATAAAAACTAAACAAAGAAAAGTTAATTGATTCAACAATCGCTTCAATTCCCCGGCAGCGGTGCCAATTTTTGATGAGCCATCGTTGTGTACTCAATAAAATGATATTTAAATGTGTTCATTTTGAAAACCGATTTTTTCACCACTTAGATAGAAAATTAGTAAAGTGGCAAGTATAACTCGTTCCACAGGGAATTAGAGTGATTAGTTGAATAAATTAACTAATCGATATGCGATAAAATAAATAATAAAAATATGGATGAGTGATGGGTTGTCAAGCCATCAAACATACATGAAAAATAAACCTAATAAACTAATAAAAGAATGCTTAACAAATCTAGATAAGATAAATGGAATAAACAATTAAGAGAATTGCTAGGGAATTAATGGGATTACAAGTGGATTACAGGAAATGCTTCTCAAGCCACCTTAGTGAACGAATCTCATAAATGTTAACCAATTGATTTCTAAAATGTGCTTAGACCATGATTATGAACCCTAAACAACTTCCCACCGCAATGCCTAACCGATTAAGGAAAGGGGGTCACGGCAGGATCGGTTTGTTACAATTAACGGTTTAGATTATCACGGTTGATATACCCTCCGACAATCTATCCTAATCACTATGTTCTTAATCCATCAAGGTTGTCAATCCAATCAAGATTATATAACAAATTATCCTAAGCAAGTATAATCAACTAGTGGGTATATATGTCAATTATATAATGCATAGATTCTAATTATAAAATGAATAGAATAGAACACAAATAGAGATTAAAATATATTAAAGCTTAGGAAAATCCCAATCCAAATATTCTCACATCAAAACCCTAGAAAGGGGATTTAATTACACATATTATAATCAAAGGGAAGGCAAGTAAAAGATTAGGAAATCACCCATGGGCCTCCTTTTGTAAGCTTGATCATTTCCTTTTCTTTGATGCTCCTTGTGCAAAGAGTGGATGATGAGGATATGTCTAGATAGGTGGAGTCAAATGGGAAGTGACTAAGGAGATAGGTGGAGAAGATGGGAAGAAAGGAATGATTGGGGGAAGGAAATCTAGATGTTAAGTTTAGGTAGAAAAGAAAATGGAGAGATAAGGAATGGTGGAGAAAGGAGGTTTCTTGGTGGTCAAGAGTTGTTCAAAAGAGGAAAAATGTGATGAATTTATAGGATTTTCAAATAAGGTCTCGGGTGGCAAATTACCAAAATACCCCCTAACCATGGCAAATTACCATTTAGTCCAACAGAGGATGGGCATTTTGTAATTATCCCCACCAATCAGAAATGCATAGCAATGGTGGTCGTTACTTTGGTAAATGGCGACCCTAGGGCGATTGAAATGGCAAAGCAATCAGGTGCCAAAACAACTCCCTGTCGCCATGACGACCTCAGAATGCAAACCGTGACATCAATTTATGCGGTTTTGTCACGATTTGGGATTGGGGGCGAATAAGGGTGATGCTTAGAGGGTTGTGGCATGATGGATCCCAGCGTTTGGAGGACCGAGAAAGAGAACGATCAAGTTACCGCTGATCTAGCCGTCATTTTGGCACCGAAATCGACCAGAGGTAGGTCGGTTTTGGTGACTTTCCGGTGCTATAACAGACCTAGGATTTGGAGCTTCAACAATGGCGAGTTTCTCGTAAGGAAAAAGATGATTGAAGATGAAGATAGGGTGTGTTTAGCAACAGGCTGGGGTGTACACGGATAGCTGCTGTCTTGTTTTATTTGGGCTACACTCAGCAATGTAATGGGGTGTAGGCAGCTTAGATTGAATTTTCATTTTTAGGCCCAATTTAGGTGTGCATAGAAATGGGCGTGGGTTTACTAAGTAGCCCATAATCAGCTTACCTAGCCAAAACGCACCGTGTCACTTAAGTGACGTGGCGCTTGGCTGGTGGCTAGCTTGGTGAATTACAAAACGCTCCCTTGTTCTCTTCTTTGTTTGCGTAGAACTTCATTCTTCCCTCAATAATTCCACTTTTGCCCCTATATTACCAAAATTACTCCAATGCCCTTGAACTCTATAAATTCCTGAAAACACTTAATTTACACTATTAAATCACGGGATAATGCCCAAGAATCAAGCAAAAGGAGAAGGAAATGAAGGCCAAAATCATACCAATTTTTGTTCGATCACCGCTTAAACGAACCGTAATGACGAAATTACCCCCAAAATTTTCTTTTTGACGAAACAACCCTTCCTTCCTTTCTTCCTTCTTCATCGCCGATACAATTCAATTCTAGAGAAACGACCTTCCTTCCTTCCTCCTTCCCTCCTTTCTCAAACGTCCTCCCTCAAATGAGTGAAACCACCTCCCTCACCCCCTTCCTTCATCGCCCATACAAAGAAATCATCGATGAAATTTCTCAAATCGGCTGAAATTGCTCAAACCCACACCTAAATCTTTATCTTTGGTTTTTTCGGTGGAAAAGCTGATACGGAGGTCACTTGGGTAGATCAAGATAACACAATATTAGCTGGTAAGACTACCCTGTCTCTCTTTATTTTATCTAGGTTTGATTGAATACCTACATTAGGGTCTGAGAAAATGTTGCGTTATGATACGAGTGTGTGGTTTCTTGTTTGTTGAAATGGAATAAAACAAGAGAAAAGATGAAAATTTGTGAGCTTAATTATTTGATTGAGATATTGTTGATAATGTATATCAAGTTTATCTTTAGGCAATGAGACTGATTATAAATTAGTTTATTTGTGTTGGAAAAACATTAGGTTTATTATATATAACAAGTTTTTTTGTCATTGAAAGAAAAAAGAAACCTGGAAATTTCATTTAGCGAATTTTTGCAAGTTGTTTTTTGTTTATTGGTGGTGGAGGAAGATTCAGTGATAGTCTATGTGTGCATGTAGAATTTTTTTTTTTTTTTTAATTTTTGATATTCAATTGAGTTCATAGTATAGTATTTATTGACAACCTAATTCAATTGCAGTCATGTAAGTTTTATAACAAATTCAATACTTTTGATGCACAGTGGCTCTTACAACAGGTAAGGCAAAGCCATACAAAGCTAAGGGAGACAAGAAGAAGAAAGAAGAAAAAGGTATATTTCATTCTCTTATATGTATTTCTATAATTGCATCTCATTTTCTTTTCATTCTTAATTTTCTTGTTGGTTTTTGAGAAAAGAACTCATACCCGAATGAGTATTTCTGTTTGTATACATCTATTTGAAGCTTGTATGAATTCTTATCAAAATTTTCTAATGAATTTGTTTCTTTTTGGTGACTAAGAAAAGAAAGGAAAAAAAAAAACAACTTATTTGTCATACCCAAATGATTTATTGGTTGTTGTTGCTGGTGGTGTCTTGTTGTGGTTGTTTTTATTTTGGTGTTGTAGGTTTATCCTATCTTGGTGTATGTTTTGGTGTTTGCTTTGTCTCCTGGGCGAGTTGTGCCCTTGGGTTGTTCGTTTCTTTTGGTTTGTGCCTTTTTTTTGCTTCTGTTTGGCATGTATTGCCATTTGAATAAAATGGTTGTTCACAAAAAGACCTATGATCTAATGTGGGTCCTGTTGTGAGTGAAGAGTTTTGAGGTAATATTTGAAAGTTTGAACAGTTTTAGTTTGCTACAAGATGGGATTACGAGCACTATTTAGAGGTTGTGGGGTTGCATTGTCATTGTGTTGTCATGTTATATGTTGCATTGTCAATGTGATTTTATGTTGCTTATTCACAGTACTAGACATGGCTTGAAATCATCCCTGTATAGGGCTTGAAATCCCTTAGACATGAGCTTGATTTCCAATTCGTAGGCTCGGAAGTCCGACTTATGTGCTTGAATTTTGACTCCCTGGCTTCAAAGTCCAATTCCTGGGCTTCAAAGTCCAACTTTAATCCAAGATCGATCCATGCTAAAGTTAGATTATGTTCATGGTTAATTCAATGCATTTGTTAGGTAGTAAAGGGTGATTTATTCTGCTATTTCCACTATTTTCAAAGCAGTGTTAGTTATTTCTACATTTGATTTGTTTAGTTCTTAGTTCATCTTTTACTCCCTAAATAGGATGTTCTTTTTTTTTTTCTCGTTTTTTATTAATTCTATCTTTGTCTATCAAGTTACACTTACTAATCCCATCCTTCCCAACAAACTGATGATGATGATGATGCACTTAAACCTTTGTCATAAAAATGTTAATCAACATGTATATTTCATATTGCTCATAAAAGTCTAAGTTTTATTTGAATGTCTTCATTATGGGTTCATTATGCCGTTGTTATGCCTTTATTACACTGCTTCATGTTCATATCTGAATGAGGGTAGTTTTATTTTTTCAGGGTACACGGATAAGATGATGAGCTTGTTAGTGCACTGCGATAGACATTGGGAGGGTAACAACCAGTTCATGGGTTTGATTTCTTTCGCTTGCTTTCTAAACAATAAGGAGAAAGATACATATAGTGAATTGTCGAAAATAATATTTGATCGGATTAGGGTCAATAGCGACAAATTCAATATAAGGATAAGTTCAAAGCTTAAAACGAAGAATGGGAGATGTACATTATCCATTAAGACCGACGCTGATGTAACATGTTTGCTTACTCTTCAGCAATCAAATTGGCATGAAGTCAATGTCAAAGTGATAGAAATATCTGTACTGGAAAATGCAAATGCAAATGTATTTAAAACTCTGAAAGAGTTAATAAATACCACAATCCACTTTGCATGTACATCATCGGGTCTAAAACCTACCAATAATCCACAATCTGAAGATGGTACTCCACATTTCAAATCAATGAGTGGTAGCAACAAACCGTTTGGGTCCGTGCCTTCACCTGGAATTTCATCAGCAGAGAAAGATCATGGCACTACAACATCAACAAACAAGCATGTAGAGGTGGACGACACAAATGGTTTTAATACATCCGATAAGGAGTATGAGAGTGGTACTGACGGTGATACTAGTGATGACCCAAATGGTGTTTCGGAAGTTCCCTAATGTGCTGGGCAAGCGGAACTAGGTGCTAGAGACGCCCCAACAGATGGTGAAGAAGAACGAGGGGTCAGTGGAGCACCCAATAGTTATTCACCTTGTATGACATCAAGATGGACAATACCGAGTTCAGAACTCTACTCAATTCAACTTGTTCAATCAAAGGACTTGTTTGAAAACCAAGGCGACCAATGTCCAATATACAAAGGACAAATTTTCAAGAGCAAGAAAACCTTGAAACTTACTTTAGGGTTGTATGCATTGGAAAATAGGTTTGAGTATAAGATTAGATGATCAAATCAGTCACGATTCACTGCAACATGTATAAAGAGAGATTGTGAATCGGTTATTACTGCGGGGAAGTTGAAAACTAGGACCTATTGGCATGTTAAGTCCTTTGTTAAGGAGCACACATGTGGTGATTCGGGCAACTACAATGTTGATTTTAAACGGGTAAGTTCCTATGTAATAGGGGAACTGTTTGCAAGAAAACTTATTGATCCTGGATGCACCCTCCATCCGAAAGATATAATTTTTGAGATGAAGGATCAGCATGGCATAAACCTCTCGTATAACAAAGCCCATAGGTCAAAGGACCGCGCTTTATATAGTGCATTTGGTGATCCGTTGGAATCATTTCAGATGTTGCTTGTATTCTTGTACAAGTTGGAATAATCCAACCCTGGGACTATAACTAAGATAGAAACTGACTCAGAAAACCAGTTCACTCATGGATTCTTAGCACTTGGGGCTTGTGTAGAGGGATTCAATGCAATTATTAGTCCAGTTATCTCCATTGATGCTACCCACCTGAAAGGTAAGACTAGGGGTATTTTGTTAGTTGCTGTGTGCAAGGACGGTAATGAGATGGTGTACCCTTTGACACTTGGGTTTGCAAATTATGAGTGCACAGAGTCGTGGACATGGTTCTTAAAGCGACTTCATGAAGTGATCCTGTATCCCGAACGTGTGATGATAGTTTCAGACCGGCACGTGGGTATCTTCGCAAGAATGAAAGCAAGTTTTCTCGATGCAGCACATGGGATATATGCATACCATTTGTCACAAAATTTGAAAAGAATTTGTAAGTAACGAGACGATGTGATTAAGCTTTACTACCATGCTGCATATGTGTACCGTGTCAATGAATTCAAACGTGAAATGGCCGAGTTTAAAGCTATCCACCATAAGGCTTATGATGAGCTTGTACAGGCTAGGATAGAGAAGTTTTAACATGCACATAGCCCCAAAAAGAGGTACCATATGATGACCACCAACATCGCCGAGTCAATTAATTCTTGTCTACTTGCAATCCGAAAGTTGCCTATCATATCTATTGTAGAATTTATCAAAGATTTGTTGCAAAGGTGGTTTCATGACCGTCGGAGAAATGCACGTGAAATGCCTACATTCTTGAGTCATTATGGAAACCAACACATCTAACAGAGGGTATTAACATCGCAACGGTGTGAGGTTTACCCCATTGACTTTCATTGATTCAAGGTAGACGACAAATGGAATAAAGGTACCACTGTCGACTTGGAACAACATTCTTGCTCATGCCGTGAATGAGATCTAGATGAGTTGCCATGTATTCATGTCATGTCAGTTGCTAGGTATGCTTACAAAATTGAAGTTTCATTTAATGTTAGAAACCTTTCACTATTTAATTGTAATAATATTTGTTTCTTTGTGTCTTTTGTACCAATATGAAAGGTATGCCTATCAACGCATTATGTTCCGACTTTTTCACAGCGGGATGGCTAAAACATGCTTACACCATGATGTGAACCCTGTTCCAAATCCGAAAACATGGGTCATTCCTGAGAAGGTTCGTGATCTCATTGTTTTACCATGGGAGATAAAGAAGCAACCAGGAAACCAAAGAAGTCAAGGACACCATCTGCTGGGGAGAAATGAAAGCTACAAACATGTTCGAATTATGGACAAAAGGGATACAACATTATCCGAATCCATCATCTACCATAAGCAAATCAGCCAAAAAGGCACGTACTTATAGCATTTGCAAAAAGGAATGACATAATAGACTGAAGTACCCAGACAGGCCACCCGAGACCAGTTTGCATGACACAGACGAAGCAGTCATTCATACTTCTAAAGAACCTATCTTGGACAGTTAAATTTCACTTTGGTAGTTGTGGTGTGATGGTGTTGTCCACTTTGATTTAATATGTATTTGTATCTTCTAACTGCTGTGAATATAATGTCTTGTATGGTTAAGTTGAATTTATAATATTTTGATATTTTTGTTCTAGTATATATTTGCAAATAGGTGCTTAATTATATTTAATTTAGTAGATTGATATTTGAACACAGTAAAGGCTATGTGCTTATATGTGCACTTTATTATATAGTAGATTCATTTTGAAGCATGGGGTTTAGTTTTGAAGCTTGGGCAACCATAATCAAAAACAAATACAAATACAAATACAAATAGTATTATGAATTGATAAGGGCTTAAGTTATGAGTTCCTGTGCTTCAATATTTGATCCCCCACAGACCTCAAAATAAGGAATCCCGGGCTTCGGAAAGGGACTATTTATTTACACATTATATCTATAAGCGACTTCAATAAAGTCACTTTGGATTCACGGGCTCTCAAAATCAAATGCGCGGGCTTTAAAGTAAGGATTCCCAGGCTTTATAAATGAAGAATTGATTTTCCACCTGATTAATAAGTGACTTTAAAAGTGACTTCAATAAAGTCACTTTGGAAGTCGCTTATGGATCTGCTGAAATTTATAAATTGGTTTGGATTAACGGGCTTCAAAAAACAAATGCGCTGGCTTTATAAGCAAGGATTCTCGGGCTTTAAAAATGTAGAATTGATTTTCCACCTGATTAATAAGCGACTTTAAAAGAGACCAATAAAGTCACTTTGGAAGTCGCTTATGGATCTGGTGAAATTTATAAATTGGGAAGGATTCATAGGCTCTAAAAATCAAATGTGAGTGCTTCAAAATTAAAGAATCTCTGGGCTTGAATATTAAATTATCCCACTATAGCTATATCCCACCCCTAACCCCACAATCTCGTTTTATTACCAAAGTCCAACAAAAGAAATTCATTCCTAAAACCGCCATAACAGCTTGTATCCCACCCCCGGTGTCATAACAACTCTTCCTCACGCCTAGATCTATAGGTAAGCTTTATTGATTTTTTTTTTTTTTTTTGCGCTCTCTCTCTGCTCTTCCTCATGCCCAGATCTACAAGTAATCATTCTTCTTGAATTTATTTTTTCCTTTTTGTCTTTCTATATATTTCTACTCTCCGTCGCCGATTTTGTTGAAGTTTTTTTTATTTCTTTTTTCATACATATATGTCCTTGCCATGGTTATCAGTATGTATATGTACAACCATTGTTCAAACACTTATCAAAAACACTAACTAATAAGTTTTTAAATAGGTTTTTTGAAACATTATTTTGTTTTTTTTTTTTTTTTTTTTAACTCATTATACAACATTGCCATAGGTTTTTTTGTTATCTTTTTCTTGTTGTAGATCAAATATTATGAACATTGTTCATTTTTGTAATTTTTTTTTTTTTTTTGTTTTGATTTTCAGATATAAAGTGTATTTTATGAAATGGAGAAAAATTCCATTTATGTTGTTTTCAAAGGAAGGAAAACCGGTATGTGTTATTCTTGGCCTGAATGCCAAGCACAAGTAGATGGATTTCCAAAAGCTTCTTACCAGAAGTTTAACTCTATAGATGAAGCGTATAAAGCTATCACTGCTTACGTACATCCTCAAAATTCAATTGAAAGTTTAGAAGAGAATGTATCTGAGAAGGTTCCAAGCACTGAGAAGGTTCCAAGCACTGGATATATGTTGTTTTTATTTATTGTCGTTTTTTTTTATTGGAGCAATATTTGACAAACTTGTTTGAACGCTCATTTATATTTATGTTGTGGTGTTTATTAGATAGTAATTGATGTCATATGGTAACAGATCTTTTATGTTTATGTTGTGGTGTTGAATGATAGTAATGGATGTCATATAGTAATGGATTTTTTATGTTTATGTGGTTTAGGGTTTATTGGAGCGATTTGCAGTTGTTTTGTCAGATAGTAATGGATGTCCTATTTTTTTTAATTTTTTTTTTGTCAGAATTACATATGGTTGTCCATGTTTGGAGTTGTTTGTTTTTTGAAGATTACAGAAAACAAAACAAAATATGAAGATAGTAATGGATGTCATATAGTAATGGATCTCTTATGTTTATGTTGTGGTGTTGAAATATAATAATAGATGTCATATAGTAACTGATCTTTTATGTTTGTTTAATGTCTACATCTTTTCTATGGCCTTTATTTTCTATTGAATCAGGAGACAAAGGCGAACCCAAGAGTGTTCCTTGACCTCAACATCAATGGCTGGCTATCACTCAAGTGACACTCGCAATAGGACGAGGTTGGAGAGTAGCACAATAGTAAGTAAAGTTCGTTCCCATAGGGATCGAGTGACCGATTACCGAAATTGATTAGCCTATTTGCTATTCAAACAATCAAAAAGGTTGGTTTTCAAATTAAGTAAATTTAACTAAACTAAACTAAAATAAAACTAAAATAAAACTAAATGCTATTGCGAAAAAGAAATAACACGAAAATAAACACAAGTGTAATGATAGAGAGAAATATGCTAGGATTTCACTACACCCCACCCTATGTCGATTTCCATTCTAGACTCAATTATTCACCCAAAACATGCTCATGTAATTCATAAATTCATGCACCCTAATGTTAACCCACAATCTCGGTCGAGTAGAATAGATCGCACCCAAAATCATACCCAAGCCTATCTCTCGATTACTCGGAATATATGAATGAGTTCATTAAGAACCTTGGCACACTAGGGAATCCTATACGCTAGCCTAAGTAGGTCTACTTTTCTAGACATGTATAGAGGGCATTTTATCGAGCACGTGGCGTGCGTCTCCGGTCAGTACATAACACACCACAAAAATTCATTCAAAAGGAGATCAAACAATTGAAAAGCATTAAGCACACAAAAATACCCATACAAACCACACTTGCACAAAATGAATAAACAAAGGTCAATACATATAAATATTCATGGGTGGGGTTCATCAAATCCTAACAATGAAAGTTTAGCTCATATTACAACTAATAGCCATACAACAAATAATCTCAAATAAATACATGGCTATAACAAAGGATAAAAGAGAAAAAGTTAGAGAAAACTATAATGGAGAGCTTCCTCTTCTTCCTTTTGCTCCTCTCCTTTTTCAAGCTCCTTCAATTTTCTTTCTCCCAAGAACAAGAAAAGATCATAGATTGGTGTCAAGTGTCTCTTGGATTGTGTAGGAATTTAGGAAAGATGGAGTCTTGGTGAGTAGGAGAGTTCCCTTTCTTTGGAGAGTATTTTCTTTTCTTTTTGTGTCTCCTCCCTCCTCTCTCAAAAGATGAAGAGATGTATATATATAGGTCCAAAATAGGGCAAGAAATTCGTCCAAAACGACAAAGAGTTTGTCCAAAACGACCAAGAGACGGACTGCCGCGGTCTGGGCATTTTCACGGCTGGCGGAAGCGACAACTGAACCGCGGCAAGCTCGGAAGGTTTCTGTCGCGAGGGTGCTGCGGTTGGATGACCGCGGCACTTCAACCGCGGCGAATTACTGTCGTGAGAGTGCCGCTTGCATGCCGCGGTGGAGAAAATGGAGGTGGCAACAATGGAGGCTTGGAAGGTTTGGAGAAGATGGAAAAGTAACGCATGGAGGCCTGAAAACGGTGCCAAACGGACCGGGGGAGCGCCGGCCGTCAATCTGGGTGGAGAACTATTGGAAAACACGTCAGAAAATGGCCGAACGGGACCGGGTTGAATCTGGGTCGAGAACCGGTTCGGGCTGACCCGCGCGGGTCTACAGATGGGTCAGCAGAGGTTAGAGACGATGACGTCATCGTGACGTCATGCTGATGTCAGCAGCTTCTAAGCCAAAACGCACCGTTTCACTTATAACGTGGCGTGTGCGCGTGCGCGTGCGTTGGCCGAAAAATTACAATATGCACCCCTCAGCTTTTCTCTAATCACATAATCTTCAGTCTTTTCTTCAAATTTTGCACGTTGACCCCTGATTCTCCAAAAAGACACCAATGCCCCTGAACTCCATAAATACCTGAAACACTTATTTTATCATATTAATTACCCAGTTTTACCCGAGAAACGAACTCAAAATGATATGGAAATGGGGCTACACTTTGTGTATAAATGAAACAATCAAATACCCCCAAACCTATCTTTTGGTCGTCCTCGAGCAAAACCAAAACAAACAATCAAAAAGAAAAATAAAACAAAAGAAAGCAAAAACATAAAGAAATAAAATGCACAAGATAAGTCTTTTAAACCCCTAGGCGATCCCTAGTAGGACGAGTGAAGTCTCGTGAGGGTTTACAGTACGACACCCACAAACGTCTTTCCTGCTGAGCCAACTATAGACAGAGATGCAGTGATGGGCGAACCGAATTGAGACACATGCATGAAAAGACCCCTAAGAACAAGCTTGGGAAGTGCAAGCTAAGGTGCTACAACACGAGAGATTGCAATTCCATACTTCTTAGTGAACAAAGCTTCAAAAAGCATCGAACACAAGAGTCTCATGATAGCATTTCGCCTCGACTCTATACCTCTCCGGATCTCTCTCATTTTACCACTCAAAACCTAGGCTCACTCAACAAACATATGCGGTTGGAAATTAAGCACAAGAATTTTCAAATTTTACACGCATATGACAAATTTTTAAAAACCGCTAATGTTTAAATACAAATGGACCACAAGAACGGATTTGGACATTAAGAACAAGAGCAAAACATCATTTGAAACCTTCATCAACAAGCTAAAACTCCTCCTAAAGATCAATTAGGACTTCTCTAAAGTTCAAGTGGGGATGCGGTGAATAGGTGGTGGAGAGGCTAGGTGGGTACGGTATTATTGGCTAGCTATCGGTTATGCTTTAAACTTTTATTTAGGTGCTCATCACAATTAAAGCGCCTAGGCATGAATTATTTAATCAATTAACTTGTGCTAAACTTTAAGTTGCTTTATTTTTGCAACTTTTACACAATAGAGCATATAAGGCTTGGTTTTTTATTTTTTATTTTTATTTATTTATTTATTTATTTATTTTTAAACAACCTTAATCCTTGCACAATTTACACTTTTAGCCTAAGTACACGCTACATTTACACTTTTGATTTTTCTTGAGCTTCATTTTGATATGATAACAAGCCATAACCGTAGCACATGGGATGGTTTAGTGGTTATGTAAGATGTGGTGATGTGTATGATATGGGAGGATATAGTGATGGGGTTTAGTGTGTAGGTCAAAATAGATAGGACAATCAAGCACACACACAAGGCATGGGATGTGTTTGGGATATTTGTAGTGACTAAACACACATAGCCTACGTCATCTCTATAGGTGCGAGTTAAGCACGCAAACAAAGGCGAAACAAAGATGATGCTCTTTCAGTGATGTTCTTTAAAGCCCAAAGTATGGAGTGAGGTCCTTTTATTTATGCCTACTTATCTACAAGAAGAGTGTTTAAGATGAAACAATGAATTAAATCACACTCATAAGGACACTATTTAGGCTCTGGCCTCACGCGGGTAGTCTCCACTAATGATCTAGACATCTTAAGCATGATACCCAATTACTTAGACACTTTCGAGTCTGGTAGGGTGCGTGTAAGCAATGTGGTGTAGCTTTAACTAGCACCACCTTTGCCTAGACTCGTGGGCTCAACACATGCAAAAATTGCCTCAAAAGGCACAACCCAAAAGCATCTCATAAAGCAAGCTAATGCCCCAAAATTTTGGCTCGAAGTAAGAGAATGGACCAAACACACAATCATGCAAAATTTTAAAAACAAATTCACAAAAAACAAGCACAAACAAACAAACAATCAAAAATTGGTCAAAGAATGGCCGCACCCCCAAACCTAAACGAAACATTGTCCCCAATGTTTGCACATAAGCGGATTGGACAATATTAGATTAGAAGAGGGAGGGAGGCCAAACGCAACCCTATACAAGCACGCCGCAAACCTAAAAACTAGGCACAATACAATGCCACACACTTAATCTAAGCAAGGAAAAATAAGACAAAATTAAAATAAAACAAAAATAGCTTAAAATAATGCACAAAGAAGATTTTCAACACTATGCACATGTGCTATGAATGTTATCAACTAAGGGAGGCTTTACCAAGTTAGGAAATTCACCACTTTTTACAACCCAAACAAGTGTAGATGACTTCACCATCCTATCCTTGCTTATGTTTCTTGCTTGGTCAAGTCGGTCTTTCCTCACCCAAATTTTCCTAATTCTAGGTGGACTTCTCCTACTCCTAGATTTCTCAACCCATACCTTCCTAACGTGCCTATAATTTTCCCTATATTTAATGTTCTCTCGTGTGCCACGCCTTTCATATTGTTGGCCTATTGGTCTAATGTGACATATCTTATCACAATGGTGGCACACGGTGATAGGGTTAGGAATGATACCTTGTTGGTGGGTCTTTGTTGGATGTGGAGGTGGAGGGTTCTTACTTTTCCTCTTTGCTTTGTTAGTACTTGACTTTTTGACCTTGGAACTTGAATCTCCTTGACTTATGTTAAGCCTCTCTTCTTTTGGAAGTTGAATCGTTTTCATCAATGTTGCTTCAATCTCTTGCTTAGCCTTTGCAAGTTCTGCAAGGTGGCCAAGTTCCGTCTTCTTCGTTAACTCCAACAACTTTGCAAGGTCTTCGAATTCCTTTGATGCGGAATTCTTCTCAACTTCAAGTCTCTCAATTTGGAGTTCCAACTCTTTATTCTTGTTCGAGACTTCCCCATTCTTCTTTAGGAGTATGCTCTTATCAACTCTAAGCGTCTTTAATTCAAATATGAGTTTCTTGTTTAGCTCTTGAAGCATATTCACCTTTTCCATTTCTAAGGCTTCCTTGCCTTCAAATTCCTTCCTCGTGAGCTACAACATTTTCTCAAATTCTTCCCACATTTCTTCTTTCTTTCGGGAAGTTTCCTCTATTTTCTCTTGAAGTCGAGCCTTCCCTTCCTTCAGCTCATCCAGTTTTAATATTAATTCCCTATCAATATTCATAACATCCTCGTACATCTTGATCAACTCTTTCTTCTCTTTTTCAAATGATTTGAACATTGGTTGGCACGATGAGGTAGGTTTTTCAAAGCCAGTGGTCTCATCATAGCTCATTGAGAAGTCTTGGTGCATCTTCCAATCTTGGTTGTAAGAGTTGTTGAAGTTCCCTTCAAATGTCATCTCCATGGATTAGTCTGGCCAACTAAGTGACATATCGTTACTGAAATTCTGTGTGATTTCCCCTTGAGAGGCTATAGCATCTTGCAAGAGCTCTCTTATCTTATCTTCCGATGACATGCTCATTTGCGGGTAACTTGGCCACGAGTTTTGCATGAAAAAAAAAAAAATCTAGAGAATCCTGAAACAAAAAGAAACAAAAGCTATCAAAGAAATAAAAAGAAACTAAATAAAAGAAGAAGAAAAAAATTCAAATTAGCAATAAACTAACTAGTATCGATATCAATCATTCCGCTCAATCCCCGGCAGTGGCGCCAAAAATTTGGCTATCACTCAAGTGACACTCGTAATAGGACAAGGTCGGAGAGTAGCACAATAGTAAGTAAAGTTCGTTCCCACAGGGATCGAGTGACCGATTACCGAAATTGATTAGCCTATTTGCTATTCAAACAATCAAAAAGGTTGGTTTTCCAATTAAGTAAATTAAACTAAACTAAACTAAAATAAAACTAAAATAAAACTAAATGCTATTGCGAAAAAGAAATAACACGAAAATAAACACAAGTGTAATAATAGAGAGAAATATGCTAGGATTTGACTACACCCCACCCTATGTCGATTTCCTTTCTAGACTCAATTATTCACCCAAAACATGCTCATGTAATTCATAGATTCATGCACCCTAATGTTAACCCACAATCTCGGTCGAGTAGAATAGATCGCACCCAAAATCATACCCAAGCCTATCTCTCGATTACTCAGAATATATGAATGAGTTCATTAAGAACCTTGGTACACTAGGGAATCCTATACGCTAGCCTAAGTAGGTCTACTTTTCTAGACATGTATAGAGGGCATTTTATCGAGCACGTGGCGTGCTGATCGAACCAAAATTGGTATGATTTTGGCCCTCACTTCCTTCTCTTTTTGCTTGATTCTTGGGCAATATCCCATGATTTAATGGTGTGAATTAAGTATTTTCAGGTATTTATAAAGTTCAGAGGCATTGGAGTAATATTGGTGGCAAAAGGGGCTGAAATTGTAAAAAGTGTGTGCAGATCATTCATCTTCAAAGAGGCGTATCTCTCTTCTCAGATCAAACCATATTTCCAATTACATATATTCGGAAAGCGCCGGAAGTCTACTTTCCAGCGGTTTTTACGGATTGCGATTCTGAGTCTTCTACAGAAAGTTATGCCCATTTTAGTAACCGCTGCACATTCCCTGTCGCCACGGCGACCAAATGGCGACCCATGGCGAACTCCACTTTCTAGAAGCAGCAAAATGGATGTTTTCAAGCCATTTTTGAGGGGTATTCTTGTCCTTTCATGCCTATTTCTAACCATAGACTTCAAAACATATAAATACACCATTTTTATAGAGAATGGACAACTCTTGACAACTCTTGTTCATCAAGAAACCTTCCTTCTTCAACCATTCCTAATCCTACCATTCTCCTCTCCAAAAACACTTAGATTACTCCACCTAAATCATTCCTCTCTTTCCATCTTCTCCACCCATTTCCTTTGTCACTTTCCATATGACTCCACCTATCTAGACACATCCTCAACACCCAATCTTTGCACAAGATTCAAGCAAGGAAGCTCAAGGGAGGATTAAGCTTACAAGAGAGACCCAAGGGTGATTTCTCTACATTTTACTTCCTTTTCTTGTTTGTTATTATGTGTAATTAAACCCCCATTTTAGGAGGATGATTTGAGAGATTATTTGGACATTGAGTATTTATTAAAGCTTTGGATATCATGTTTGCATAATTATAGTTCTATTTACTTTTTAATTAGATCTTGCACTTATGTGATTAAATGAGTATTGACACACTTGTTGATTACAATATGTTGTAGGATTTATTTGTGATAAAATTGGTTAATTTATTGACACACTTGATTGATTAAAGCACATAGTGAATAGGTTAGGTTGTTGGTGGGGATATAACCCCAATTGCCTAGGCCATTTGATCGTCACTAACTGATCCCACCTTGACCCCCTTTCCTTAATCGGTTAGGCATTTTGGTGGGAAGTTGTTTAGGGTTCGTAGTGACGACCTAAACAACACTTTCGAATGAGATCGGTCCTTGATTGTGTAGATTGTGTGTTAATGAAGTTTTGTATGAATTGCTCAATGGTCCATTAGCTACTCTATCATTTCCCTAAACCTCTCTTAATTGTTTAAACCCATTTTCTTATCTAAGTTGTTTGTATTGGATTCCTATCTCCATTCATATTCTCTTTACATTTTTGTATATTTACTTTACATGCATTGTTTGGTGGTTTCTCAAACCACACACTATCCCACTAATCATGATTTACTTATTTGCACCCTAATTAGACTAACTTAGATTAGATAGCAAATTGATTAATCTAACCTAATCCATGTGGAACGAATATTAAGCTTACTGCTTTACTAGTTTTAAAAACTTAAAGCACATTGCGTAAGAATTCATTTATAAACATTCTTTTGATAATTAACAATTTGGTAACGACACAAAAAGCGAGTCATCACGTGCGTCTCCGGTCAGTACATAACACACCACAAAAATTCATTCAAAAGGAGATCAAACAATTGAAAAGCATTAAGCACACAAAAAATACCCATACAAACCACACTTGCACAGAATGAATAAACAAAGGTCAATACATATAAATATTCATGGGTGGGGTTCATCAAATCCTAACAATGAAAGTTTAGCTCATATTACAACTAATAGCCATACAACAAATAATCTCAAATAAATACATGGCTATAACAAAGGATAAAAGAGAAAAAGTTAGAGAAAACTATAATGGAGAGCTTCCTCTTCTTCCTTTTGCTCCTCTCCTTTTTCAAGCTCCTTCAATTTTCTTTCTCCCAAGAACAAGAAAAGATCATAGATTGGTGTCAAGTGTCTCTTGGATTGTGTAGGAATTTAGGAAAGATGGAGTCTTGGTGAGTAGGAGAGTTCCCTTTCTTTGGAGAGTATTTTCTTTTCTTTTTGTGTCTCCTCCCTCCTCTCTCAAAAGATGAAGAGATGTATATATATGGGTCCAAAATAGGGCAAGAAATTCGTCCAAAACGACAAAGAGTTTGTCCAAAACGACCAAGAGACGGACTGCTGAGGTCGAGGCATTTTCGCGGCTGGCGGAAGCGACAACTGAACCGTGGCAAGCTCGGAAGGTTTCTGTCGCGAGGGTGCTGCGGTTGGACGACCATGGCGAATTACTGTCGCGAGAGTGCCGCTTGCATGCCGCAGTGGAGAAAATGGAGGTGGCAATAATGGAGGCTTGGAAGGTTTGGAGAAGATGGAAAAGTAACGCATGGAGGCCTGAAAACGATGCCAAACGGACCGGGGGAGCGCCGGCCGTCGATCTGGGCGGAGAACCATTGGAAAACATGCCGGAAAATGGGCCGATGGGACCGGGTTGAATCCGGGTGGAGAATCGGGTCTAGCTAACCCGCGCGGGTCTACAGATGGGTCAGTAGAGGTTGGAGATGATGACGTCATCGTGACGTCATGCTGATGTCAGCAGCTTTTAAGCCAAAACGCACCGTTTCACTTATAACATGGCGTGCGCGTGTGCGTTGGTCGAAAAATTACAGTATGCACCCCTCAGCTTTTCTCTAATCACATAATCTTCAGTCTTTTCTTTAAATTTTGCACGTTGACCCCTGATTCTCCAAAAAGACACCAATGCCCCTGAACTCCATAAATACCTGAAACACTTATTTTATCATATTAAATACCCAGTTTTACCCGAGAAACGAACTCAAAATGATATGGAAATGGAGCTACACTTTGTGTATAAATGAAGCAATCAATGGCGATCCGGCGGGTAGACTTGTGATAGAACTTTTCACCGACAGTACCCCCATAACAACATAGAATTTTCGAGCTCTCTGTACCGGTGAGAAGGGACTCGACAAGAAAAAAAATGCCACTCCACTACAAGGGATCAGCCTTACACCGTGTGATGCCCAGGTCCATGTTCAAAGGAGGAGACATCACCGAAGAAGACAGACTTGGAGGTGAGTCCATATATGGTGATACTTTCGCCGACAAAAACTTCGTAAACAAGCACATTGGTCCGGGGTTCCTCTCTGAAAGTATACAAACAAGGTTAAATTGCTTAAGACGTACCTATAGAGGGGGGGGGGGGGGGGGGTGAATAGGTTTTTCACCTAATTTCAATCCCTTGAACCTTAAGTTTGTCCCTCAAGGTAGCCTTACATACAACACAAATGTCACGAAATCATACTAAGACAAGTTATCATGTGATCATTCATACATTATCTAAGTATCAATAAGTTGTATGAGGTATAAAGGAAATACAAAAAACAATTAACAATAATACTTGTATATCAATATATGTTCAATCGTTACGAGTATATACAAATATTGCTATACATAAAATTCTAAACAATATACAAAAAAAATGTAATTACAAATATGATAAAAAGAATATATTTACAAATCACACTTTACAAAATCTTGTATCCAAAAACATCACAAGTGAAGATTGTACTACAAGATTAAAACATACACAAAAACAAATATAAGAGATAGAGATAGAAAGAATTAACACAAGAGATTTTTTTAACGTGGTAAAACCTCCAAGGAGGAAATATCCACGGGTTGAATTACAACCATTGGTTACTTATATATATTTGGAAAGTAAATTAGAAATTTCACAAAGTGACCAATCCTAGATCACCAACCCATGTGGAGTTTATGTTTACCCAATCCCTATTGGAAGATACAAAATCCCTCAATGATGTAAACCACATATTGGAACTCATACCAAACCAACATCGTTGGAAGATTAGAAATTCCTCAAGAGTGCATACATATCCCATGTACCCCGCTCTATCGGACTCTATGTCTAACCAAACACCCGGGCCTACCAATATATAAGCCAACTCTCTATACAAGGCACACTTGCCCCTAGAAAGCCTCCCATGCATGACAATCCAAGTCCTCCTGACTCTAGCCATGACTTCTTGCTTGTTTATCCAAGATATCCCAACTCTAGACAAGACTTCTTGTTTACCTATCCAAGTCCTCAAGACTCTAGGCAAGACTTCTTGCTTGGCTATCCGAGTTATCCCAACTCTAACCAAGACTTCATGCCTTTTACAAGGACTTCCTAGTGTGATCATGTGAATGCAAATGATGCAAACAATCAAAACAACATAGAACATGTGATCAATACATTCCATGGAACAACTAGATCTAGAAATGTGAAAACACAAGTAATAGCAAGTAATAGAAATCTAGATGCAAAATCATGAATGAAAACCTAGAGCATGTGAAAGCAACTAACACATAAAACTCTTAGATTCATTCACACAAATAACTCTTGAACAATTCATATACATGAGGCACAAGTGCAAGATATTATAAACATACATAAAAAATGCTAGAATAACAAAATGTATTCAACAAGTATTCTAGCCAAAGATTTAGAGATAGGAGATATTGTTAAAAACAAATCAATCCTAGATATCTCTAAAAACACATACAAAGGCTCTAATCCTAGAAATCATCAATCAAGGATCAAAGACACATATCAAGGATTATTAATCATAAAATGAATTAATCAAGTCTCAAATAATCCTAAATGTCAATCTAATCACAATACAACTCCCAATCATGTGAAAAACAAAGAATTCAAGAATCTAGTTCACATGTGTCTCTAATTAGACTTTTCAATTAGATTGATTGTGAAGCTATCTTTCTCAATAGCATTCACTAAACATACATATACATATAGACGAAGAAACCTCAAGCAAATTGAAGGTTTAAAAAGATGAAATCACCAAGATATGAACTCTACCTTGATTTCACAAGCTGGTTCGGTTTTCTGAGTAGATCACTCCGAAAATCAATCAAACAGCTACAAGATCACTTAGAAAAAGTAGAGGACTCAATTACGAACAATCTCCAACTTGAATCACTCAATTCCGACTTCGTATGAGAAAGTTATGGTGTTTGGAAGTTGAGAAAATTGGAGAGAAAATCTTAGACGGGATTTCAAAACTTTTCTTCTTGAAAACAAATGGAGGGAGATGGAGGCATTTAAAAGGAAGGAGAAGAGGGGCATTTTTGTCCAACAAAATCAGGCCAAACCAGCCAAGCCCATGTGTGGGGTGCGTGTGCCACACGGGACCAGAGGGCTGGTTGGGCCGTGTGGCACACAGCCTCCACACGTGGTGGCAAGGCCATGGCCTTTGGCCATCTTGCTTCTCCCACGCACCTCTGACGTTCTTCAGCCGTATTCGGGCATCCAAACTCCGATTTCGAATCCGTTTTTGGACTATCAATTGTAACTCCCTCACGCACAACGAAGACTATGAAAATTTGATAAATGGTTGAGAATTCATCTCAGAAAATGACGACAAACACAACTCAATGAATGAGAACGAAAAGTAGCATAGCTACATCGTTTGGACTCGAAACTTAAAATATGAGTAACCGAAATGACCAGGACTCAATAAGGAATCAATTAAGATCAAGTACAAGTCCAAAACACAAGAAACACAAACATACAAACACAAGTTCACATATGAATGCCATTTCCTAGACATAGTCTTAGAACATGCAACTCTAAAATGTATGAGCATTTGAGTTCAATGCATGAGCATACAAAATCATGTGAATGTGTTATATAAATGGTGCACAATGATGCAATGACATTTATGAATGATTTGTGTGTGTGTGCATATGCCTTGTAAGAGGAATGAGGTCAATTATACCTTTGATGAGCAATGAAGCTAATTCCCCTTATTAAGCCATCATCTTGCAAGCTTTGTAGTTGAGTCTTTCTTTGAAGCTTTGAATCATTATCAATACAACCACTAAATAATACAAGATGTACAACGTTTTGATATGGAATATATGCCAACACATACTAAAAACCTAACACTCTCCATGGCCAATACCAACCTAGGAACCAATGGCTCCCAGTTTCTCATATGTATCGCAAAGACCAAGTGGCTTGATGGCACGAATGTCATGTTCGGTCAGGTCATCGAGGCATTTGACATCATAAAAGCCGTCGAGAAGGCCGGTTCTAGATCTGGCTTGACATCTAAGCCCATAGTAGTTGCCAATTGCGGTCAATTGTCTTAAATTATTAGCTGTGGTGACTGTAGTTTTTTAGTGTATTTATTTAAGGAGACTATGGTACTTGGAATGGATTATGCTATATTTATTTGTTTTTTTTATTACGGTTAAGCTATGTTACTTGGAATGATTGGGGCCATTGGGCTATTTGTATTTGTGTTTGATTATGGTTAAGCTATACTACTTAGAATGGATTTTGGTATTTGTATTTGTGTTTGATGATGGTTAAGCTATGCTAATTAGAATGAATTGTGCTATTTGTATTTGTTTTTTATTACGGTTAAGCTCGGGAATTCATAATTGAAGAACGGGAATCATATTTTAAAGCACGGGGATCGTCAAATCCTAGGATTAGGAGAATCATTTTTTTTTCATTTAATTAATTTTATTTTTAATATTTGTAATAATTATTCGGTTACTAAAAATGGGTGACTACATGGGGCTGCCTTCCATTGTAGATGGATCCAGGTCTCGAAACCAACTTTAAAAGACCAAGTCCTTGGTAAGCTAGGATTGGAGGTGAGATTGGAGGGTTTTAGTTAGAGGATGGATTGGTGAAGTGTGGGTGTGATTGTGATTTCATTTTTTTTATGGATATGGTGGCAAAAACAATAAAGAAATGAAGGGAAATAGGTATGGTGAAGTTTCCCACTTGTCCATATTTTTTTAAAAAAATAATGCAAAATATTTTAAAAATAATATAGTTCCTTTCCGAAGCCCGGGATTCATTACGTTGAGGCACGGGAATATAAATTTCAAGCACAGGAACCGTAAGATACTGGGCTTCACAGAACCCCTTTTTCAATTAATTACATTTTTAAAAAGATTTTTAATAATTATTCGAACACCAAAAATGGTTGACTATATGGTGTTTTCTTCCGTTGTACTTGAATCCAGGTCCCGAAACCAACTTTAAAAGACCATGTCCTTGGTAGGCTAGGATTAGAGGTGAGACTGGAGGGTTTTAGTTAGAGGATGGACTGGTGAAGTGTGGGTGTGATTGTGATTTCATTTTTTGTATGGATATGTTTGCAAAAACAATAAAGAAATGAAGGGAAATAGGTATGGTGAAGTTTCCCACTTGTTCATATTTTTTTTAAAAAACATGCAAAATATTTTTAAAATAATATAGTTCCTTTTCGAAGCCTAGGATTCTTTACGTTGAGACACGGGAATAATAATTTCAAGCACGGGAACCAAAAGATACCGGTCTTCACAGAACCCCTTTTTCATTTAATTACATTTTTTTAAAGATTTTTAATAATTATTCGGCCACAAAAAATGGGTGACTACATGGGGTTTCCTTCTGTTGTCATGGATCCAGGTCCCTAAACCAACTTTAAAAGACCATGTCCGTGGTAGGCTAGGATTGGAGGTGAGAGTGGAGGGTTTTGGTTAGAGGATGGATTGGTGAAGTGTGGGTGTGATTGTGATTTCATTTTATTTACGGATATGGTTGCAAAAACAATAAAAAAAAAAAATGAAGGGAAATAGGTGTGGAGAAGTTTTCCACTTGTTCATATTTTTTTAAAAAAAATCATGCAAAATATTTTAAAAATAATATAGTTCCTTTCCTAAGCCTGGGATTCTTTACGTTGAGGCAGGGGAATATTAATTTCAAGCACCGGAATCGTAAGATACTGGGCTTCACAGAAACCCTTTTTCATTTAATTACATTTTTTAAAAAGATTTTTAATAATTATTCGACCACCAAAAATGGTTCACTACATGGGGTTTCCTTCCGTTGTGCATGGATCCAGGTCCCGAAACCAACTTTAAAAGACCATGTCCTTGGTAGGCTAGGATTGGAGGTGAGAGTGGAGAGTTTTAGATAGAGGATCGATTGGTGAAGTGCGGGTATGATTGTGATTTCTTTTTATTTACGGATATGGTTGCAAAAACAATAAAAAAAAAAATGAAGGGAAATAGGTATGGAGAAGTTTCCCACTTGTCCATATTTTTTTAAAAAAATCTTGCAAAATATTTTAAAAATAATATAGTTCCTTTCCGAAGACCAGGATTCTTTACGTTGAGGCACGGGAATATTAATTTCAAGCACAGGAGTCGTAAGATACCGGTATTCACAGAATCCCTTTTTCAATTAATTACATTTTTTTAAAAGATATTTAATAATTATTCGACCACCAAAAATGGTTGACTACATGGGGTTTCCTTTCATTGTACATGGATCCAGGTCCCGAAACCAACTTTAAAAGACCATATCCTTGGTAGGCTAGGATTGGAGGGTTTTAGTTAGAGGATGGATTGGTGAAGTGTGGGTGTGATTGTGATTTCATTTTTTGTATGGATATGGTTGCAAAAACAATAAAGAAATGAAGGGAAATAGGTATGGTGAAGTTTCCCACTTGTTCATATTTTTTTTTTAAAAAATCTCAAAATATTTTAAAAATAATATAGTTCCTTTCCGAAGCTTGGGATTCTTTATGTTGAGGCACGAGAATATTAATTTCAAGCACGGGAATCGTAGATACCGGGCTTCACAAAAACCCTTTTTCATTTAATTACATTTTTTTAAAAAGATTTTTAATAATTATTCAGCCACAAAAAACGGGTGACTACATGGGGTTTCCTTCCATTGTACATGGATCCAAGTCCTTAAACCAACTTTAAAAGACCATGTCCTTGGTAAGCTAGGATTGGAGGTGAGAGTGGAGGATTTTAGTTAGAGAATGGATTGGTGAAGTGTGGGTGTGATTGTGGTATCCTTTTTTGTATGGATATGGTTGCAAAAACAATAAAGAAATAAAGGAAAATAGGTATGGTGAAGTTTCCCACTTGTTCATATTATAAAAAAAAAAATCATGCAAAATATTTTAAAAATAATATAGTTCCTTTCCGAAGCCTAGGATTCTTTACGTTGAGGTGTAGGAATATTAATTTCAAGCACGGGAATCATAAGATAATGGGCTTCACATAACCCATTTTTTATTTAATTAAATTTTTTAAAAGATTTTTAATAATTATTCGGCCACCAAAAATGGTTGACTACATGGGGTTTCCTTCCGTTGTGCATTGATCGAACCAAAATTGATATGATTTTGGCCCTCATTTCTGTCTCTTTATGTTGGAGACTCGGGCATTTTTCCCGTGTTTTAATGTTGTTTTTTAAGTATTTTCAGATATTTAAAAGTTGAAGAGCATTGTAGTAATTTAGAGAAAATGGGGGTAAAACCGTAAAATATGAGGAGAAGATTGAATATTTCGTAAATTTGGAAGAAAGGAAGGGTGCTGTCGGTAAATTGCCAGGCGAATCAAGCCACCTCATCTTATTGAAACGGTGCGCTTCATTAAGTAGGCCCAAAGTCAATGTCTAAATGCACCCCAGCCCATCTCTTTGTGCAGCAAAACGGTGTGTTTCAGTGCATAAAGCTAATCGGGTTTGGGCTTAGTTTTGCCCAAGTGCATGCCCAACCACACGTGGCCCATATGCCATATTAGCCAAGCCTATGCGTGCCCCTGATCAGTTCTTATTGCACCCCATCAAAGACAAAAATGAGACAGCTGCGTGAACCCAGCCCGTCTTCTAAATGCACCCCTTTTAAACTCAATTAAGCAGCTGCTGCGCACACCCCACGCAGCTACTAAATGAACCCCTTCTCTTCAATTATTCACCTTCTTCCTCACATGAACTAATAACCATGGAAACCTTTTGTCCCAATCGTTGCAGTCGTCGGAAACCACCGTTTCCATCCTCATTTTCAGTTGAATTCTTGCCCGGAAGACTCCCAAGCTCAACGCAAACATTTGGGCATCCTCCTTTTGGTAGGCTAGGATTGTAAGTGAGAGTGGAGGGTTTTAGTTAGAGGATGGATTGGTGAAGTGTGGGTGTGATTGTGATATCCTTTTTTGTATGGATATGGTTGCAAAAACAATTAAGAAATGAAGGGAAATAGATATGGTGAATTTTCCCACTTGTTCATTTAAAAAAAAAAAAAATTATGCAGAATATTTTAAAAATAATATAGTTCCTTTCCGAAGCTTGGGATTCTTTAAGTTGAGGCACGAGAATATTAATTTTAATTATGGGAATCGTAAGATACCGAGCTTCACAGAACCCCTTTTTCATTTAATTACATTTTTTTTTTTAAAGATTTTTAATAATTATTCGGCCACCAAAAATGGTTGACTACATGGGGTTTTATTTCGTTGTTCATGGATCCAGGTCCTAAACCAACTTTAAAAGACCATGTCCTTGGTAGGCTAGGATTGGAGGTGAGAGTGGAGAGTTTTAGTTAGAGGATGGATTGGTGAAGTGCGGGTATGATTGTGATTTCATTTTTGGTATAGATATGGTTGCAAAAACAAAAAAGAAATGAAGGGAAACATGTATGGTGAAGTTTCTCACCTGTTCATATTTTTAAAAAAAAATCATGCAAAATATTTTAAAAATAATATAGTTCTTTTCCGAAGCCTGGGATTCTTTACGTTGAGGCAGGGGAATATTAGTTTCCAGCACGGGAATCGTAAAATACCGGACTTCACAGAACCCATTTTTCATTTAATTACTTTTTGTAAAAGATTTTTAATAATTATTTAGCCACGAAAAATGGTTGACTACATGGGGTTTCCTTCCATTGTACATGAATCCAGGTAAACCAACTTTAAAAGACCATGTCCTTGGTAGGCTAGGATTGGAGGTAAGAGTGGAGGGTTTTTGTTAGAGGATGGATTGGTTAAGTGTGGGTGTGATTGTGATTTCATTTGTTGTATGTATATAGTGTCAAAAATAATAAAGAAATAAAGGGAAATAGGTATGGTGAAGTTTCCCACTTGTCCATTTTTTTAAAAAAAAAATCATGCAAAATATTTCAAAAATAATATAGTTCCTTTCCGAAGCCCGGGATTGTTTACGTTGAGGCAAAGGAGTATTAACTTCAAGCACGGGAATCGTAAGATACCGGGCTTCACATAACCCCTTTTTCATTTAATTTCATTTTTAAAAGATTTTTAATAATTATTGGGGGGTTTTCAAATATAGCCACTTAGAAGATGCCAAAACGTCATATAGCCAGAAGTTATTAAAAACCCAATTCTGACCACTTCACTATATTTAAATAGCTGATCTTACTATTGTACCCCTATTTAACTGTTCGGACCTGACATTTAAGTGTTCTTCTAAATGACTAAATCACCCCTTGTAATGGATTCTCGCTTGAAAGGGAAAACGGAAAGCCAGAGTCTGTAACAAAACGGATGAAATTCAAAACGGGAAAGCCACATTGAAGAACGACGACCGCAGGTGAGGGAAAACGGGAAATCCTTGACAAGGGAAAACGGGAGTGAAGAAAGACGACTGCAAGTGAGGAAAAAGGGGAAAGCCTTGAAAAGGGAAAACAGGAAAGGCGATACCCCGACGACCACAGTGTGCGAAGACGAGGTAGGATCGAATTAGCTATCCTCTTAATCGGCACGATCCCGAATTATTTCCGTAACATTTGACTTGATATAAGGGACTTATGTCCTCTATCCCTTTTTCTGTTGTGTTAATCCCTAATGTTAATCTCTAATGTCGTAATAGGGTTTTTTTGGATATCTGGAATTACTTGAAATCTGGAATTCCAATATGGAATTAATTTGTGTTACTTGCCCATTTGGGTCTTGATTTTTACCATGATCATGATTTACCCCAATAGGGCTCATGAAGATTTCCTCTGATGTGCTGATGATGCATTCGATACATGAAGTTTTCCATGATGTGATCCATAGATCCAAGACCAAGATTACATGAAAGTAGATATGCCCCATGACTTTACATGGAAAGTCTTTCTTTACTTACATCCCATATGACTTTCCATGAGCATATCAGGGGATTTCTCACGGGGTTTTGGGGTTTTCCATCACATATTGTCAAGACTTGGTTTCATGTTGCTTGGACTTTCCATGATGTGATCATGATGATTTCGACTTTCCATGATGTGCCCCATGACTTTACATGAACCTTATGATGATGTTTTTATATCCCCCATGATTTCCATGATGCCAATTTCCATGTTGCGTATATCCATGACTTTACATGAACCTTATGATGATGTTTTTATATCCCCCATGATTCCATGATTCCCCTTACATGAATTTCCATGACTTTTCCATGATGTTGGTATGACATTCCATGATTCCATGATTCCCCTTACATGAATGTCCATGACTTTTCCATGATGCCAATTTCCATGTTGCGTATATCCATGATGTTGCCATGACATTCCATGATGTTGGTATGACATTCCACGATTCTATGATTCCCCTTACATGAATTTCCATGATTCTCCCTTACATGAATTTCCATGACTTTTCCATGATTCAATGATTCCATGATCCCCCGTACATGAATTTCCATGACTTTCTTTCCATGATGCTTTCGATTCCATGAAGTTGACATGAATTTCCATGACCACTCATGACCTTCACTTACTTTTCATTACATGTTCATGTTAGCTGGTGATGAATATCTAATATTTTTATTTTACACCACCTGTATATTATTTTCAAATGGTAACCTTTCAGTTACTTTTTCATCACATGTTCATGTTAGCCTATATTTTCTCCTTTCTGATTTTCCATGCTTTGATGAATATCCAAAGGACTAATATGTTTTTATTTTTATTTACACGACCTGCCCATTATTTTCAGATGTTAACCTTCTTATATCCGGATCACGAGGGATGGAAAAATGCAAGGATAAACTCCAGAAGTCGGCATCACTGTAACATTCTTGTTGACATTGAAAAAGTTTTAGGCAGATTACAAGTTTTAGAGGCGTTTAAGGAAGGACCTTTTGGCCACTACTTAGGTCTGCGATTGCCCGTCACTATACATGAAAAGGTTTTGCATAGTATACTGAAAAGGCAGATCGAATATACCAGTAGGTCCGGTAATGCATCACCACCTCGAGATGACAAAATGTGGTTTGGGCTGGGTATGCAACAACATCGTTTCGGTCAAGTTGAGTTTTGCATATGTTCTGGGCTTAAAATGGGAAAACTGCCAGAAGGATTAATAAATGCGAACTATAGTCCAACGGAGAACAGACTATACGGAAGACATTTCCTGAGCCAACCTACGTACATTTCTTTGTTCGAGACTTTTAAACGAGTCACCAACGATCAAGGTGAAGATGGCTTGAAGATGGCAAATCTGTTAGTCATAGGCTATATCTTAAGCACTCTTGACGAACGTGACCGTGTACCGCTATGGATGTTTGCATTAGTGGATGACGATGTAGCTTTCAAAGGTTTTCCATGGGGTTCATACGTGTATAGTTTGACTTTACACTGGATAAAAAATGCCATACCCAAAAACCGCGACAAACTCAAACCATCAAACAAAGCAGTTGTTGAAGGTGAAGGTGAACAAGAATCACATACTGTAGGTCCTTCGAAAGGGAATGCAAAAAAAAGAGGCAAAAAAAAGACCGAAAGCAAACCATAAACGAAAACTACCATCACTTACAACCTTTCTGGGCATCTTCTATGTTTTCAGGTATGTACACCGACCACTATGGCTTAGATACCGATTGTCTGGAATCATTTCCTAACACATTTTCATAACGCTACTTAATGAAAACCTTAATAGGTTTGGGCCGTTGAAAGATTTCCTTTTCTGACCGGCGTAATTGGCAAGCGCCACAGTTCGAGTTATCCACGGTTCAAAAACTGGGAGTTTTTCAACACTTCGACTGGGTTCGATGAAAACTTATTCGACAAACGCAGTGTATGTGTGTATATATATTACCCATGGCAGTTGCAGCCTTTAATTGTAATGTTAGATTTTGATCTCAGTTTAACATTAACGGTAATCCTCTGATATTTGCAGTTGGCAACGGTGGACATGAAACCTACTCCAGCTGAAAAACAGCAAACCTACTTCACATCAATCGACATGGACTTCGTCTATGACAGTTTTATTTATATGGGATGGCCTGCCCAGCCGAATCGAACTGAGTTTATTACTGATGATCAGTTAGGGTGTGAATTGTTTGGTGGTATTCCGGAGTTGGACAACCAGGAAACCGAAAATAAAAATGAACAAATCGATTCCCATCACAACAGGGCTCCACCTTCGGTTCAGAGGAAACTGTTTGCCAACAACGAATCTCCTAAGACTACACCCAATCCAAACGGCATGGATGACCCTGACTCAAAGGAGGTTACATATGAAAGTATGTGTGGGATGATGACAAAGGTCTTGTTTGATGTTCTCCCCAAGGTGCTTCCCCAGGCAGCAGTGAAGGATGTGTTGCCTAATGAGGTTAGCTAAAAAAATACTTCTGAGGTGATAAGGAAGGTGCTGTATGACGTTCTACCGAAGGTGCTTCCTGAGGCACTTAATGATGTGCTCCCTAAGGTCCTCCCTCAGGCACTAAATGACATTCTGCCTAAGTTGATGCCTGGTTATCTGGAGAAGGCGATGCAAGAGAATCTGTACAATGTGCATGGGACTGCCTCTGACTCTGCCAACAGAACAGACAAAACTGAGGCAAATGATAATAAGGACTCCGAGGCTGCAAAACTGGATGGACATGCTCCCAAATTCAATGGATCTGAAGAGAATCGGTACAATGTGCATGTGGCTGCCTCCTACCCTGTTGACAGAACAGACAAATCCGAGGATAATAAGGACTCCGAGGCCCCAAAACCGGATGAAGAAGCTCCCAAAGTCGATGAATTTGAAGTTGCAGTTGAGGTAAACGTACATATTCTGATCGAAGTCCTTACATAGTACAATATTATATTGGTTTCTTAATACTTATTCCGCGTTACCCATTTATAATTTTTTGCTTTCTTATTACCTATTCCGCGTTATCGAAATCGGTACATACAAGTTACGGTTTAGTCAGTCTTCGAATTGATGTGATCATATAGAAATGTTTCTTTCATCATATAGCAATGCTCTTAATTGCATTAGTTTTGACACAGGGTCATACAGGGTCCCCTATAGGCCGCAAAGGTACGATCCATCTCGAACCTTACAGATCTCCGGATCCCAACTTGATGGTCTCGGGAGAACTGGAAGGAAGTATAATTCTGTTGGAAAAAATGCCAGACAACTACCCAATAAGGGATGTAGAAACCGCGAGGAAGCGGAAGAGAGCCGATTTTCTGAACACCGTTTGGATCGATCCCGAGAAAAGGAAGAAGCGAAAGCGAGCAAAAAGAGGACTGATCCTTGATCTTAGTGATGATGACGATTTATTGGACACCGAATATGCCGGTTTCCTGAAAAGCACCAGCGAAGATATTTCGTAAATTTAAACTTTATTTTTTGTAACCTCTTCATGCCCTTATTATCTATCCTTTTTACTTGCATCTAATACGTGTCGTGTACTACCACAGTCTTTATGTGGGTCAAGAAGAGCGATTTACTGGGCAACATTTTCTCGACATGAAGAGCCCGTCGGTGCCGTTCTCCAACCTGGTAATTATAACTGTTTTTGTACATGGTATTTATATTATATGCTACTTATCCCCTTTATGTTTTGGCCGAAGACCTTAAACAATCCTTTTTAATACAAACCAAAATTCCATCAGCATGTGGACAGCTTTATGGATGTTCTATGGAGGCGCCGTTGTTCCAGATATGACGAGTATGCGCAGGACATCACAATGGTTGACTGTTCTTTCCACGTAAGTATATCTGAGTAACTGCGTATCCAATTCAGTACCTTAATGAGTACAACACATCCCTGTCTCCGACAAAGTAACACGAAACCTTTAAACAGTGTTACCTTGCTAAGAAATGGGACTCGTTGAAGGCAACATTGCAACTGAAGAAAAGACCGGTACGAAAGAAGGGTAGAAAAACACAGGATTCTTGGATCGATTTTCCGGACATTGATGTCATGTCCTTCATCCACGACCAACAGTGTATAGATGCTGTGAGAGGCGGTGGGTCAATTGTAGTTCGACCCGAATGGTAGAATATGAATTCGGTGGGCTATCTTTCCTGTACTAATTCCTTTTCCTTATTATTAACGTTTCATGACATCAATTGCTAAACCCGTTTCTCATCTTTGGATCACCTCCATAGGTTCTCATCCCCTGTAACGTGGGCGACCACTGGGTTCTCTGCCATCTCTTCCCTGAAGATGGGGCGTTCACTTTTTATGACTCACTGCATGCCAAGAGCAAGTCAATGCTGAGGGTAAGGGAAATGGACTGTATTAGCTACCTAATGCCCTCCCTTCTCCAGCAGTCTGGGTACTATGAGCATAAGGGGATAGACGTACGTACGAAGCCATTCCAGCCTTTTGAGTACATCAGACAAGATCTTCCAATCCAACAGGATGGGTACGTAATTAATATTCGTTTCTGCCATATCCCTTTGCAACGGTTGCAAATATATGTATTTATTTGCATACTTTCTGTTTATGTTTTCACTTTTCAGTATCCAGTGCGGCGTCTACATGTGCCAGTTTGCTGAATTTATATTAGACAGAACGCCTCCACCTTGGAAATTATACCATTCGGGCGTGCCGTTGATTAGGACATGGATGGCACACGAGGTTTACACGAACACAACAACGTAGTTAGTGAGCAGCTTAATCGACCAGCATTCATTATTTACCATTTGCACATATGTCCTAACCAAAACATATTATCACTGGGAGAGTGCTCCCCTCTGTAACATTTACATTTTCAAAACATTGTCAACACACCATTCTAACACGATGACCACCATTACTCCAACCTAACACGATAAAAACAAAAATTTGTTATACATTGTTAGTTTACATCATTCTCTCACGATGACTACTAGTACTCCAACCTAACACTATATAACATACATTTTCAAAACATGCTCAGCTTACATCATTCTAACACGAAAAAAACATATATTCTCAAAACATTGTCAGCTTACATCATTCTTTCACGAAGACTACTATTACTCCAACCTAACACGATATAACATACATTTTGAAAACACTGTCAGCTTACATCATTCTCTCACGATGACTACTATTACTCCAACCTAACACGATATAACATACATTTTCAAAAGAGCTAATTACACAGAACCTCCCTGAGATTTGCCTATTTACACCAAAAAACAACTTTATCGAAAATTGACACTCAACCCCCCTGACGTTAGTGTTTAACTGTTAACTTAACGGTTGACCACATCAAAATGCCAAAATGACTTAAATACCCCTATTACCCTTTATTTAATGAAATTAAAATTTAAAAGAGTAAATTAAATAAAGAAAAATTAAATAAAAAATAGATGATCTTCACAATTTTTTAAAAAATAAATAAATTTTTAAAAATGGAAAAAATAAGAAAATAAAATTAAAACACGTTTTAAAACAAAACAAAAAAAAAAAAACAGAAAAATAATGGAAAATAATTTAAATTTTAAAAAACAAAATAAAAAATGAATGTAATTTTAAATGAAAAGAAACAGAGACGGATGAGATCTGGTGGAAGAAAAAGTATTAACTTCATCGTACAAAACTTCGTTTTCACATCAAATGTATATTAACTTCATCGTACAAAACTTTGTTGATACTTTTTTTGGTAAAAGAAACAAAAACGAAGTTTTGTACGATGAAGTTGATACTTTTTCTTCCACCAGATCTAATCCGTCTCTGTTTCTTTCCATTTAAAATTACATTCATTTTTTATTTTGTTTTTTAAAATTTATATTATTTTCCATTATTTTTATGTTTTTTTTTTTTTTTAGTTTTAAAACGTGTTTTAATTTTATTTTCTTATTTTTTCCATTTTTAAAAATTTATTTATTTTTTAAAAAATTGTGAAGATCATCTATTTTTTATTTAATTTTTCTTTATTTAATTTACTCTTTTAAATTTTAATTTCATTAAATAAAGGGTAATAGGGGTATTTAAGTCATTTTGGCATTTTGATGTGGTCAACCGTTAAGTTAACGGTCAAACACTAACGTCAGGGGGGTTGAGTGTCAATTTTCGATAAAGTTGTTTTTTGCTGTAAAGGGGCAAACCTCAAGGAGGTTCTGTGTAATTAGCTCTTTTCAAAACATGCTCAGCTTACATCATTGTAACACGATGACCACCTTACTCCAACCTAACACGAACAAAACATACATTCTCAAAACATTGTCAGCTTACATCATCTTTCACGATCACAACTATTAGTCTAACCTAACACGATATAACATACATTTTCAAAACATTGTCAGCTTACATCATTCTCTCACAATGACTACTATTACTCCAACCGAACACGATATAACATACATTTTCAAAACATTGTGGGTCCGTTTGGTGCGCGAGATAGTATAGGATTATTTTTATAGGATAGGATTGGATTGGATTGGCTTGGATTTGCTAGGACTAAATTATCCTATGGTGTAACATAGGATACAAATAATCCCACGTTTGTTCCAACATGAGATAGGATTGGATTGGATTGAATTAAATCTTACATTTGTAATATCTTCTTCAACAAAATCTTTTCCAACAAAAATCTGGAAGAAAATAAAAAAATCACAGATCTAGGAAAAAAAAAAACTCACATATCTAGAACGAAATAAAAAACTCAAATATGTCTAACAAATTACAACATGAAACTCAAAGAACTGGAAAAACAAATAAATAAATAAACTCATAGTCAATTGTCTTCTTCTTCCAACTTCTCACCAAACTCCATTCAAATCTAATCGTCTTGTTCTTGCTTGTTTTCTTTTGTTTTTTATTTTTTACTTTTTTGCATTTCACTAATATAATCTCATCATCTCACACTCACTCCTCTCTCTCAATCCTCATGCCACACTCTTTTCTCTCTTTTCTTTGTCCTTTTTTTTTTTCTCAATTCAATTGAAAATAATGAAAGAGCTCCAGCCTGTTTCTTGTGGTCATGGCTTCCAATCCCAACCAGGATATTCCATCCGGTAATTTAATTATGTTTTCTTACTTATTTTTGAACTTGTTTTCTGGGGTTTATTGTTGATTGATTGATTGAATATGTGGTAAATTTTTGATTGCAGAGGAGAAGACAAGTGGGTCAACTGAGACATCATCTGGGTCTAGGGTTGCACATTTTCCCCCGGATCCCCGTTTCCCCGCTTCCCTATAATCTATGGCATCTTCTTCTGTTCATCATTCCTTAGATTTTTTAATTTTCTTCCATGCATTATAATTTCCCTAATTAGCTGCCAAAGTGCCAATTAAACAAAACAAATGCCAGGAACAAACATCATCATCATGAAACCCTCTCCCCAGATTACCTGAACCAATCTCTTTTTTTTTTTTTTTTAAAAAAAAAAAACCCTTTTCTCTCTCTCTCTCTTGAACCCCTTTCTCTCTTGCCCTGTTCATTCTCGAACCCCCCTCTCTCTATCGAATCCCTATATCTCTCTCTTTCACCAGTTCATCCCTTTTCCATCGTCTGAAAGAAAGGTTTGAGTGAGATTTGAGTGGCTGATGGTTTCGCGGTTGGCGGCGGCCGTGGGTTTCAAGTGGGTGATGGTGGTCGGTTACGACAGGGAAGATCGCGAGAGATAGATTCGAGTGAGTTTTTGACGGATGGATTTCGGGTTTTGGGTTTGAGTGTTTAGGGGGTGCTAGACCGGTTTGGATTTTGTGTTTGACTGGTGGTGGGTCGTTTTTGTTTCTGGTGGTGCTGGTACGGTTCAAGGTCTGGTGGTGTGGTGTTATGGGTTTGGGTTTGTGTTTGGGTTTGTGTTTGATGAACTGATGATGGTGGTGGTGTGAACCGGTGATTGTATTGATGATGATGAACTGATTCTGGAATTCATTTCCACTTATTGTAATTTGTTTTATTTTATTAATTCAATAATTTCTGTTTTAATAAATCATTAATGTTTATTATTTATTTTACTTGTTTACCCTTCCAAATTAATGAACACTTTTGGTCACCCCCTTTCAATTTTTTTTTTTTTTTTACCCCTCTTCTTAAATGGATGACAAGTGTCATAAAGGATTAATTTTGTAGACAATTTTACCCTCCATAGACACATGTCATGTGTATGGAAGGGGGGTAAGCAAGGGGGATGACGAAAAATGCACTCCAAATTAATCCCATTCATATTCTTTACCCTTCCAAATTAACCAAGTGTTATCGGAATCAAACGTTTGTTTTTGTAAACCACATGTTTGAATAATTATTACGTTTGTGGGGAATTTCAACGGTTGTGACCCTCAACAGGTGTTATTTAATGCGCCTTAATGAGTTGGGTATTTATACCTTCACGAAGTCCAAAATACTCAATTGATAGACATGGCGGATAATGTGGGTGTGGATGTTGAAGGAGAAGGAGATGCCAGTAGCACCACAACTAACGTTGATTGGTCGTTGCAGTCGTCTCGTCGCGATTCTGAACTGTCAAAGGTGGAGTCTGTGTTCTGTGCGAGAGAGAACTCGATGAAGACTGAGATAGCCCGCCTGAAGAACGATCGGAAGGTTCTGGAAATTGAGGTCGCTATGTGGAGGAAGAAGTACATGGAGGTGGAGGATCGGATATCCAACCTTGAGTCGTTGGCCGTTGAGTTAACACAGGCATGCAACGGCCAGAGGTGAGGCGATACATCATGAATTTTTTAAGATCGGTTTTATTAACTGTTCTATATGTTATGTTGTTAGAATTGTGTTTAATTTGGGGTAGATAGAGGTCACATGTAACTGTGTCTTGGTATGATATGTCCTGATCAAGTTTGAAGTGTTGAATACATGGCTGAACTGTTCTATATGTTATGTGTTTGGAAATTGAATGTCATATTATAATTATGTATGGTTCCAATCATTTACACCGATCGGCCTCCTCAAACCGATATATAATCGGTGACCCAGTAGATACTGGGTATGATTTGAATTCGAAGTCCTTTAGCATAAAACCTTACTTGTAAAAAGGCTAATAACAAGGTTTTCACTTTTGGCAACAACTTACGTCAACTAACGTCAAAGGTAATCATAAAAACAAATATGATTACCTCTATTACGGTCAGAACTCACAATGTAGCAGCTCACTTAAAAACAAGGGAGATAATGGGTTACCTACGTTGCAGGAGAAAATCTTGCCTGGGACTGTCCCATACACAGTTATTTCTTTATATATATTCTTACCCGATGAGTACAAATTTGAAAGTCATTGTGGGGAGGTCTTGGTTTGTCAGGAATTCTTCCATTTTGGTGATAAAAGGGTTGACTCAAATTCTATTTTTAGCTGGAGCAAATCTTTCCTCAGTTTCTGTAATTTTGCCAAGGATAAGCCCTCCTTTGCTGCTGTCTTGCCTCCTCCCAGGGTTTGGTCCCCTCCTGCTCCAGGCTCTTACAAGGTCAACTGTAGGGCGATCTCTGACCTTCGTAACAAGCGTACGGGCTTTGGCTTTGTCTTGAAAAATCATGATGGTCTGGTCATTTCCTCTTGCAGTTTATTTCTGAATTCTGGGCTTCACTTTTCCACGGCTAACCTGGTGGCAATTTTAAGGGGTTTGAAATTTGGCAATTTGTGTGGCCTTTTCCCTCTTTTGGTGGAGTCAGATGTTGCTTGTGTGGTTGATATGGCTAATAAGAGCTCCCACCTCAACTCTTGCAGGGGGCACATCATTAGTGATATTAAGGGCCTTCTGAATGACATTGGTTCCTCTGCCATTTTATTGGGGAAGTTGGGTTCAAATTCTGCTGCCTTAGATCTTGCCAAGAGGGCTCTTCGGACTAGAAAAGATCAGGCTTGGAAGTTTGGGTGCTCCATCAATGTTCCTACTGTTATTTGTAATGACCTGCACAATTAAGTTGTGGCTTCCTTGTTTGTGTCTGTGTTGTTTGTTCCCTGCTTGTCTGGGTTCTATTCTGTCTGTCCTGTTTCTGCTCTATTTGAGTTGTCAAAAAAGAAAAAAAAAAAAAAAAGAAAGTCACGACCTGGCAAGTCGAATTTGAAATATTGTTGTAATTTTGAACAAACGAAATCACTTTAACATTTCGTAAATTTAAAATTGTGGATTGGAATAATATAATGTTTATGTATTGTGAATATTGTGTGGATATACCACCAATTGTATACACCACATAACACTTGATCCAACCTCTTGTCATACTTTAATACAACTACCTTCCACCTTCTCCTCTTCACAAGTTATTAGGCACACGTGGAAGCTCCAGTTTGTTTTGCTGCATGCATAATTAGCTGATTAGGTGTTTGAATATTACAATATCCATCCCTCATTTTGTTGCCTATATGGCTATATATATATAGATGGATTTAAATATAAACATGATGTAATTTTAATAATCTCAACTCTCAAGCTAATGCTCTTTCCATTCAATATCAATATAAAAAATAAAGAGAACTCTCTCTTGTGTTCTCTCATCTCTCGTGACTCGTCTCTCTCCCTTGTTTCTCTGCTTCTATCTCTTTTATTTACTATTGTTTATCTATTCTTTAATTAATCCTTGTTCATCTTAATTTTGTTATTTAATTTTATTACAACGTTATGAAATATTTCAGATGCAAGGTTGTAATGCTTTTTATGTCCCCACCTATTTTTACATATTATTGTTTAACCAACCAATGTTGAAAGTATACAATCGAAAATGGCTTGGTTTGAGAAATCGTACAATCCTTATAATTTAGATATCCATGGCCCCATTTTTTTTCACAATTTTTGACACAACTTCTTGGCCATTAGATCTTCCTTCTTTTAATGGATGAGATGTATTCTCTTTTTCTTTCCTTATTTATTACAGATATTATTTCTGTCACCTAATTAATAGCTTACCTCTCCAAAATATTATTATTTGATTCAATTCTGTCACCTTATTTAATTTTTTGTCTGTTTGATTATTTTATTTTACCTGAAATCAGAATATCATTAGACTTTCACTCTTCAATCTTTAAAATCTTTCATTTTCCTGTCTTCATTTTTTTTTTCTTTCATTCGATTAGCTTCAATTGATTTTTATCATATCCAAAAATGTCCAAAATTTTGGAATTAGATGACTTGTCAACAGATGCTCATGGTTTATCTAAAGTATTTTTTTTATTCTTCGAATTATAATATTTATTTAATTATTTATGTTATCTTGTTTCTTCTTGTTTTCTAGTTAATAATGATAAAAGAAAGATCGAAAGAACAAATTTTTTGGTTCTTTTGGACTTGTTTATATAAGACTGTTACAATCTTATTAAATTTTCGTTGTACGATTTGACATGTTAGATTTCTTTTAAATTTTTTGCTTTGGAAACAAATTGATTTAGTTACTTTTTCTTCTTTTCAAATATATGTGATGATATCTATTTTTATAACAATAATGGTAAACATCCCACCTAAAATCCCACCTTTTCCATCCCACTACATGGCCCATGTGAGGTGTGAAATGGTGAGTGGATACATGAGGTAGGTGAGATAAATGATCATTAATGTGTATCCACTCACAATTTGATACCTTACAAAAAAGTGGGATTTAATTAAGGTGGGATGTTTACCATTATTGTTTTTACAAATAGATTTTATGATATTAAATCTGTATACAATAGTCATACCAAAGCAATTTTTAAGACGAGACTGATTACATGTATAAAATTATTTATTTTAGATGAAGTAATTTGAGAAATAAGAATAGTAAATAATTACAGAAATAAATAAAGGGATTTAAAAGACTTCAAAGTGCGAGTGATCTAGTGTTAGAAGTAAAAAAAAGAAAAAACAAAAAGAAAAAGAAAACGTGTAAAGGATAAAATATTAATTAGGAGAGAGACAATGTCTGTAATAAATAAGGAAAGAAAAAGAGAATAAATCCTATCCATTAAAAGAAGCAACATCCTATGGTCATGAAGTTGTGTCACAATTTGTGTAACAAATTTGGAGCCATGGATCTTGCCCCATATATATATATATATATATATGTGGAACATCTATTTTTTTGAAAATAATTACAAATACAGTATATTTCATGGTAACTCCTTTACTATATATTACACGTACTTGTAGAGTTGTAGTCTGTACAAGTAGAACCAACAAAACGATCCATCTAGGCATCTACTCGATCGGTGCTGTTAAATATTTAACCTGTACAATCGATTATATATATTTCACCTTTCAAAAATTGAGTTGATGCATCGATAAAAGTCAAAGGACGGTTTATATCTCCAAGTCTCGAAGTCTCCAACACTGCGTCCGTCAGGAACGGAGGATATCCTTCTCTTCCCAACGCAATTATGAAGATTACCTTTAACGTGACAGCAATATCTATCCATTGGATTACATTGGGAACTTCAACTCGTGTATTGTTTTCTTTGTCAACATGAATGTATAATACATTTCCATTGGATTACATTGGGAACTTCAACTCGTGTATTGCTTTCTTTGTCAAGATGAATGTGTAATACATTTTAATGTGAAATGTTATGCGTCAGCGGTACGTATAAATTCCACCGAAATTCAATGCCAATCAACGGGTATTGCAGTATCCGATCAGAGAATTCAATCGGAGGATCGAGTTCACTAATAAAGCTTATTGTCAGTAGAAATAGGAATGAGGTCATGATGAACCATTGTATATAATTGGTTTTGGTTATATGTTTCCACACAAAAAAAATTTCCTGGGCTGTATGATTATTGCATATAAGTTCATTGCATCATCCGGGTTAGAAAATCTTGGCTGGGACAGTCCCATACACGTGGCCGTGGGACCGTCCAATCAAAACGTGCCACAAGTGTGCCACATACTCTGACAACAGTCTCCCCATGGAGTGCATTTTTGCTCACCCCCCTTTCAAGGGGGGTAACCATTACCCCCCTCCCATACATATGGCATGTGTCTATGGAGGGGTAAAATTGTCTAAAAATTTACTCCTCTATGACACATGTCATCCATGCAAGAGGGAGGTAATGGTTACCCCTCTTCAAAGGGGGTGAGCAAAAATGTTCTCCTCCCCATGTGTATGTGGCACGTTCTCATTGGACGGTCCCACGGCCACGTGTATGGGACCGTCCCATGCCAAGATTGAATCCATCCGGCTAGGGTTTTCCACCCTTGAAGGACATTTCATATTGTCATTTTACAATCAGCGTTACGATATATATCAATTCCTATATGTTTACTACACAAAGCTGGGCAGAAAGTAAATGATATGATCCATAATGCTTCCTTCTGTTCATTAAGGAACACAAAATAATTATACCTACTTTAATATACTATCATCAAATTGAACGATGACGGAAACACACCCCCAAGTTTAACATGCAGACGCCATCCACGTACGCTATTTTCTTGACTGTAACATACTACCAAATAAAAGCTATATACTAATTACTAACACAACAGATTCCCTAACACAGCGTTCCATTCCCGTCCTTTTGCTTGAGTCTGTGTCAGTTTGTACATCTGTGAGCCTTCTCTAGTTCTTTAATAAGTCGTTCCCCATTTCGCTTTATCAGCATATACGTCTTCCCAATCTTATGCATATCCGCGGTAGACGCAACCGACGACCCACGAGAAGACGTAGACGCTACCTTCCCTTCAAGTAACTTAGAAAAAAACTCGGCTAGTTTTATGTGCCTATGCACCTGATCTAGCAAGACATTATTAACCTCCTCCTCATTCCTGACGGGATGAGCTCCGGTCGTCGCCATAAAGAAATAAGATATAAAGCTGCGTAGTTTTTGAACGAACGTTTTGTTTCAACAACCTGCGTATTTCAGTTTAGCATACAAACATTTTAAAAATACGTAACAGGCTAAAAGACCTACGGTCCGAGAATGGGTGGACGAACATTATAATTCTACCAACATGTTGCTCTACCAATAAAACATAATCATAACCAAATTTATAAAGTTCAGTATCTAACCAAAAACATACCTATAAAAAGCAACCCAACGGTTACACATAATGGTGTGGTCGTTATTATGACCTAATTATGTGATCGATCAGCACAACACACAAACCTATACAAAATATTGGTCGCCAATTGCACTATCTGTTGTAGAAAAACCCATTTCGATCTCTTAGGCCAAACGAACAACAAAACTAGGAATGTGGCCCTAACAACGTCAAACGTACACAACCTAATCAATTAGAGCAAACAACCCATGTAAAACAATATCGATCACTTCATTCCAGCAACAAATTAACGGTATGGCGGGTATAGATAATTCGTTGAATGTTATACACGCAATACCCAGACTGATTGACCGAAACCCATTACAAATGAACACACAGCAACCCAGAATAGTGAAAGCGAAACAAACAAAAATATGCTAAAAAACGTCATTTGTATCAAAACAGACAACGCCATACCCAGACTCAAAACTATTTCCAATGACTACATACCCAGCCATAATAATCAAATAGATACAAACAAAAATCTGCTCAGAGACAACATTAGGACCTACACAAAAAAGGCCATACCTTCGACACGAATGTGTGGGCCGTCGATTAAAGATCTTGTTACAGGTACCGTCTTCCGTACAGTTCCCCCTTTTGATACACGGTAGAAGTTCTTGTTAAGCTAGTATACACGAATAAGCAAAGTCTGTTATATACATATATTAAAATCTGAAATTGCAACCAAGGACCCTGAGGTTTGCTCCTACACAACTATAAATAACTTTCCATTTTTTCACAATCGCGTCCCTCCACTTCCAAAAAATCATTTCACTCCAAAACTTAACCATTTCAAATTTTCATAATTACTGAATTACCCCTAATTCAGTTCTCCAAGTCTTGGGTTTTTTTTTTTTTTTTTTTTTTCCTTTTTTTCATAAATTATATTATTTATATTTCAAATTTTAAATTTATTCAATCTGATTTATAAATCAATTTAATATATGCTATTTTATTATAAAATTTTTAAATATTTTTTAATTAAAACTTAAATGTTATTTTATTTGAAATGAATTGTATTTATTTTTAAAAATAATTTATTTTATTCAAATTAATAATTTAATAATTTTTTTAACCAAATTTAATTTTAAATAGTTAAATTTTTATTTTCTTTGAATTTATTAAAATGATTTTATTTATTACATATAAATTTATACTTACCTCTCACAAAATAAAACAATTATTTTCAACTATATATTTTTTATCCAATCCTACGTTACACACTTACACCAAACAAGAGACAGTATTATTTTAATCCAATCTGTACTGCACCAAACATGTCTAAATACTAATTTAGTCCAATCCAATCCAATCCAATCCAATCCAATCCTATAAAACTAGTCCAATCCAATCCCGCGCAACAAACGCAACCGAAGAGTATGTTTGGTATTCCTTTTCAAGTACAGCTATAGTGCATGTTTGTTTAGTAGAGCAGTAGAGCTTATAATGAGTCGAGCTTTAATTTATACAAAAGGGTACTTTTTGGTTGGGAAATCACAAAAAAGAAGGTGTTGCGATGTATTTTAAAAAATAGCTTTTGATTAAGTGAATTACAAAAAAAGTGTTCACAATGTCTTTATAATCAAAGAGTAATGGTGTAGACTTCAAATAAAGTGTAGTTATTCATATGTTGTATAAAAGGTCAAGAAAAGCCACACTTTTCGGCTTCTCCTAGTTGACATAAAATAGCTTTTATTAAAGGTAATTCAGACAATTCATATATAAAAAAGAGCAAATTGCAATCACCCTCTCTGAGGTTTGGCTCACATTCAATAACTTGTTCACTTTTGGTCACCCCCTCCCCAACACTTGATACGTGTCATGGAAGGGGTATTTTTACCATAAACTGTTATGTGTTTAGACAAAAATATCCCCTCCCTGGACACATGTCAACTGTTAGGTTGGGGAGGGGGTAAGCTTCGAAGTGGGGTGACCAAAAATGGAATCTTCAATAACCTCACGAAGCATGAAGTTATATATTTAATTATATTGGAAAATGGTATTTAATATATATATATTAATAGACAAATGTTGTAGTCAATGGAGCTCACTTATAATATATATATATATATAGGAAATTGCACCAAATGATATATATATATATGTATATATAATTTTAATTGTGGTCCGTGGAGCCCACTTATAGGGGTTCAATCCACGGGAAAACATATATGCACCCCTTTATTAATGGATTCAGCACTCAGCAGTGAGCTTTACCAAAACAAAATTTTAGGCACCTCTTGGAGATGCAAAAAATGATACTCCTTATTCTTAATTAAGGTTAGGGGTCTCCAAAGGAGACTCTTAGAGATGCTCTCACTCCCGTTTTAGGGCTGTTTGGTGTCCATGTCCGGACTTCGGTGACTTAGCCCCGTCTGCTAATCAAACTGTGTCATTCACACGATCTTCTGTGTCCTGCATATCAATGCTAGCTACTTCCCTTCATCCTTTCCTACTTTTTTCATTCACAGAACGTTCGCTTCAGAAATTTCAATGTCTCATCACCATAACTTACGATGATGAGGCATTGGAATGTCTGAAGTTATCGTACGGTGAACGTGTTTACTTTTGACCTAGGGTCCAACTTTGATTGTATATATATCGTTTTTTCATTTGCAACCGACCTTGCGAGTTGCGACACTCCAATCCGGCCCACTTCCACTATCCAAACACTAGACGGGAACGTATATAGAGCATCAGAACACGAAGGTATTGCTTTACAACTCTTTATTGCACCACATTATTTATTTGCTGTGTTGTGGAACATATAGCTGGATTTGTTCTGTAACCATTTAACTAATTTACCTTCACGATTATGTTGTTCAAACAAATGTACAGAGCAACCAGATATACGGCAAAAGGAAACAAATAGTGTCGGCTCCTTGTGTCCGCCGTTTTCTTCTGTATTCTATAATAATGTACTTCACTGTTCGGCTTTATGTTGGCAATTGTAATGAAATTAGCAGTTTTGAAATATTTCGTGTTAGATCGTTTTCCGTTATACAATTCATGTATGCGGTCAGTTCATTTAAATACATAGATTTATATATAATTCCTCAGATGATCAAGGACGTCCTAATACAACGGATATTAGGATAATCCTAAATTCCTAATGTGACCCACTAGTTTTACATCAAGGTAGCACGTATATGGATACGGGATACGGATACGGCACGATACGGGGATACGGCAAATCTCCAAAAACTAGGATACGGATACGACAGGATACGTCAATTAAAATAATATATGTTTATATTTTTTAAAAATAAGAATATATAAAAGGATATTTAATAATTCATTCAAAAATCAAAACATATTCATATCCAATCATCCAAATAAAACATGTCACATAACAACCTAAGTCATAACAATGTAACATATTACAATATCCAAATTAAGTCGTAACATATTACAAAATTGAAAATCCAAATAAAACATACGTCACATAAGTTATAGTATATTACAAAATCCAAATAATACATAAAATAAACTCATAAAATAGATACTAAATTCCTAATTAACTTCATTATCATCATTCACATTGTTAAAGGATCTAAATAATTCAGCATCTAACCCTGGTTCATCAAGTGAAAGGTTTGCAATCTCAAGTATCCCGTTATTCTCCATGTTAATGGAATCAAAGCTAAAATTTCCTTACAATTTCATTTTGACCCCTAATATTTTGAAATTATAATTTGACCCCGTTTTATACTAAAATAATTATAATATTGCCCCAAACGTATCCTCTAAGTATCCCTCAAGTATCCTCCAAGTATCCTCAAAGTATCCCTCAAGTATCCTCTAAGTATCCTCCAGTCAAACTTGTGAAAAAGTCAACGGATAAGCCATTTGATGTATCGGATACGTATCCTGGAGTATCCGGGAAGTATCGGAACTGGATACGAGTTCGATACAAGTTACCTCCATCAAATGAAGTATCCGTGCTTCCTAGTTTTACATGTTTTGACTCAATTGTCTGTGCACTTGTCAAAACATGCAGTGACACACATTCAATATCCTCTAGAAGTTATGTCAGGACTCAGGACGTCCGCATGCTTTTCAATATTTCTGTATATATATCTACATTTATATACGTCTTGATATAATGTATATAATAAATTTCATTTCGTTTAAGTGTTTATTTATTTTTATTTTTTCTTGAAATAAAAATTCATTTCGTTTAACTTACACTAACAGTGGAAGTTATCAACCGGTTGATTTTCTTTACTGTTATTGTTATGGAGTTATACTGTTATAGAGTAGTGTTTTTTTGGATTTGGAACAAATAATCGATGAAGATTGTTATAGATTCACCTACTTTTTTAAGTCAGCCGTTTAAGAGACCTTTTTTTTTGTTATTTTTCTTGATGACAAGTATAATTGTATAAACAAAGTTTCCTGTGCTTAAATAGTTTATTCTACTATAAAATATGAAGATGTGGAAAATTTAAAGGTTGACGAACTCACGTTTTTGGTCATTAAGTCACGTCAACTCGTCCTACGAATCTGACAGTCGGTCTTAAACGCAACTGCAACAATGGGAAACAGTAAACATATCGATTCGACATGACATTGACGTAGGGGTTTTAAATATATTTTTCTTTACAGTCCCTACTCGTCACATCAAGCCTTTAGGTTAACAGTGTGTGTCAGTCTTCATTGCATTTTGACGGTCAATATCTAGGATGTACAGCATGGAGTACCAAACCATTGTTATTTTATATTTTTTTGTACAAAAAGCGGAAAAGTAAACATGATGAAAAGTATTATTTATTCAAAACGAACAACGTAAATGAATACACGATGCAAAGTAACCATGGTTCCTTGCTAAACTTAATGTATCGTGCAAGGAGGATTACTTTCCATCGTGTTATATTTTACATTGTATCTGCTTGTAATTATTCGACATTCTTTCATGTTGAATGAAGTTTTCCTCGCGTAATCTAAATTTACCAATAATTTGAAGATTACAAAATTTTAAAACATGTCTACTAATAGTTATTACTAAATAATTTTTGTATAAATTTAAATTGAATTTATTATAAATGCAAAACAAAATTTTTTCTTATAAATGTATATTGTAATTTATTCTTTTAATTTATTTTCCTTATTTATGTTGTTTTTGTTGTTATTATTTAGTTTTTAAATTTTTTTCTTTATTTTATTTTCTTTTGAATGTAAGATTATTTAATTCATCTGAGTAAGTGTTCTATTTATTTTATTTTATCTATATATATATTTTATATATATTATATATATATAAAAAACTATTTTAGTATGATCTTCATTTTTCAGTGTTTTTTCATATAATTACGAGTTTAATGTATTTAAGTGCCCTATACCTGATTAAAATTCCTGGGTCCGCTGCTGCCTATATGGGACCGTCCAGGGAGAGAGGCATGTGAGGACGAGAAGGGGCAGTAAGTTTTACAATATTTGTTATTTATCCCCTACTTGTTAAGATTTTTATGTTTTTACCCTTCTTTTATATTCCTTCAAGTTTTACAGTTGTATAAATTAATCCAATAAACTTTCAAATTTTTGTTTTATACATTAAGTGTTAATAATTAAAATATTTCTTACAAATAACAAAAATACTAGGATAACTTATTAACTGTTGTAAATTAAATAGAAAATAGGATAGGGAATAATAATCAATTAACAAAATAAAGAATAAAAGAAAAGAACAAAGAAGAAGAGATGAACGCGATAGATAGAGAAGAGGAGAACATTGCCTTTATATTGAATTTTGGAGTTTCCAGATTTCAACAACATTTTATTATTGAAATTTTAGAGCATCAGCTAGTTTTTCTTACAAGAGAGAGCATATATATAGGCAAACAAAACAAGGGGTAGTTATTGTAGTTTTCCACACAAATTATGCCACCATGTGACACGACTTCTCACTTTATAGACACTTGCCAAGCCATGCATAATGGTGGAAGCCACCTATTTACAACATTAACTTTCAACAATGAAATTTCATCATCTTATTTTTCATCGCTGCACAAATTAAGATAATTTATCTCACTAAAATATTATTATTGATTTAAAATAATTATAGAAAAAAGTAATGTTTTAAAATATAAACAACATTTTTTGTCAAATTTGAAAGTCACGACCTGTCAAGTCCAATTTGAAATATTGTTGGAAATTTGAACAAAGGTCCCCAACCCTGGTGGGAACATAAAATGTTCACTTTCAAGTTTGAAATAGCAAAAAAGTCTCCCTATTGTTTTTCTTGCATTTCTGTACCCTTGGGAACATGGAATTCCAGAAATACCCTTAAGTTGGATTTTAAAGAGTTAAAACTTTTAAAGACGAAATTCCGAAATTGTCCTAAAACCCCAACCCCATTAAGCGTCGTTACGCATTTCCCCTAACATATTTAAATTGAAAACCAGAGGGTCGTGCGAAACTGAAATCCATCCCCCAAATCAAGAACTCCAAAACATAAAGAGAGAGAAGAAGAATTGAAGAAGGCATCGAATAGAAGAACAAGCGAACGAGAGAGGAGAAGAAGAACAAACCAGGTTTGACAAGAAAAATTCTTGAAGAAGAAGAACAGTCAGTCGAATACCGAGACCCAGCCCCGAAGAAGACGCCTTTGTCTTAACTCACAAGTAAAGGTATTCATTCGTATTCTCATTGTCTTGTGGCGTTTTAACCTCTGATATGTTTGTTTGCATCTGTGTTTGACTGTGCATGGATAGTGTGTTATTAAGTTATAAGTATTTGTTTCAGAAATGAGTAGTTATGTTGCCAGGGGTTCATGCAATGGCGGGGAACAGGTGCTTTTGTTTAGTTTTATGTTAAGGGAAATTCAACTTTTGAAATGTGGCCCCATTTGTCAGAATATGAAGCCCTCACAAAGGGATTTCAAGCCCTGTAAACGATTCCGAAGCATAGTATTGTAGTTGTTAATGGTTTTTGTGATGTTATGTTATGAAGTGTTGGATTTTGTTAATTCAAGTGTTGAAATGTGGCCCCATTTGTCTGAATATGAAGCCCTCACAAAGGGATTTCAAGCCCTGTAAACGATTGTGAAGCGTAGTATTGTAGTTAATGGTTTTTGGGGGATGTTATGTTATGTTAATTCAAGTTTTGAAATGTGACCCCATTTGTCTGAATATTAAGCCCTGTCAACAATTGTGAAGTGTAGTATTGTAGTTGTTAATGGTTATTGTGATGTTATGTTATGAAGTGTTGGATTTTGTGTATTCAAGTTTTGAAATGTGGCCCCATTTGTCTGAATATGAAGCCCTGACAAAGGGATTTGAAGCCCTGTAAACGATTGTGATAGTATTTTAGTTAATGGTTTTTGTGATGATTTTGGAATCGGTGGATTTTTTGGTGCCTTGTTATGTCTTTTTTTGTGTTCACATGCTGGGTATATCTTATCTATCATGTATAGTGGTGGGGATGTCCATTTCATTTCATTGTTTATCAAATCTGGGCTTGAAATCCCATTGTGGGGCTTGAAATCCCATTTTGTTTTTTAATTAAATTTTTATTTTTTTGTTTTGTACCAGATGCCGGCTGATCGTTTCAAAAAACAATGGAGGTATCCAGACCACAGAACCTGGGTACACACGAGAATAAACTCGCACAACAAAAGTATTTGTCTTCAACAGCTAGAGTTAGTGTTGACACGTTGCAGCGTGTTGGATAGATTTAAGGAAGGCCCTTTTGGGCAGTATTTGGAAATGGTACAGCCGATTACAGTGCACGGGATGCTCATCTACAATATGTTGAAAAGACAGCTCATTCGTCCGAATTCAAAGGAGGATGAGATTTGGTTCGGTTTGGGGCAAAAGGAGGCTCGGTTTGGGAGAGAAGAATTTTGCTTGTGTACTGGCCTCAACATGGGCACACTCCCCGAAGGCTTCAAAGAACAGAAAGAAGTCGGTGAGCAATCTATCTTGACACGATATTTCAATGATGAAATGCCATCTATGGAATTGTTGGTGGCAACCTTTAACCGGCTGATGGAGCCTGCAGCTGGTGATGATGCGTTGAAGATGGGATACCTATTAATGGTGTCCTAGTTCTTCGGGATTAATGAAGCACGGACAGCCATACCTTGTTGGCTGTTTTCTTTAGTAAAGGACATCGATGGTTTTGAGACATTTAGTTGGGGATCATACCTTTTTGATGTCACATTGTGGTGGCTGAAGAATGCAGCCGATACACACCTCAATAAATTCAGAGGAGGTGATGGCCAGAAGAATAGAGAGATTGACCAAAAGTGCCAGAAGAAGGAAGATAATAAGAAAAAAAAAAAAAGGAAGAAGAGAAGAAAAAAAAGAAGAAGGAAGAGGAGAAGAAGAAGAAGTCGAAGAAGAGGAAGAGGCAAACTAAAGTAGAATATGGAGAAGAAGAAACAGACAATCAGAGTGAGCAGGTGGAGTTGGACAATGCGTAGAACAATGCTGAGGCGAAGTATTACACATTCCACTGTTATGGATTTCTGCTAGCATTTCAGGTATTGTCAATAAATGAATGTGTAAATCAACCTTATGCTAGGATTTCTGTTATGGATTTACTTTTACAAGATTTGTTTCTTAATTGTTTAGGTTTGGGCTGTTGAACGGATTACCCGTTTAGAAGGTAAAATTGGGATACGAATAGGAACAGGGTTCCCAAGATTTAAGAATTGGAATTTCAATACAAGGGTTCTAAAAGTTGAATCCTATTTCAGTTCAACGGTATGTATTTTACCATTTGGTGTCTACTTGTATTTTGATGTGTTGCCTATTTGTCTTGATTTCTGTGATACATTAGATTTTGTGGTTATGTGTTATATTACTTATTACTGTATGAATTGTCTATGAATTGTCTATGAATTGTCTATGAAGGTCATTTCCAAATATGTATTATAGTGGGTTGTAGGGTACACTTTCTTATTATGAATGGTTGCTTGAATATTATACTGGGTTGTAGGGGGGGGGGGGGCTTGAAATATCTTAGTCAGAGCTTGAAATTCGTGACTAGGGCTTGAAATTCGTTACTAGGGCTTCAATTTTGTTATTAGGGCTTCAAATTCCTTTGTAGGGCTTGAAAAGCCTTTGCCTGCTATTTGGTTTCTGTTTCAAAATATTCATTAACCTCAATGTTGATGGGACTATACATGCAGATGGAATTGTTCCCATGGAAGGTTTATGATCATGAAAAGTCAAGTGCTTACTACAAATCTTTGATGTTGGATGATCTGGAGGACCGTGCAGATGCAATGGAAGAGGGTGGTGCTTCCATTTAGCACACCAAGACTGTCCGATCTAAAAACTCAGATCAACCGGCGTCTAACAAGCGGCTCTTCCATGGAGATGTAGAAATTCCGAAGGTAAAAATTCATAATATACATAAGTTTTGTTATCCTAAGTTATGTTACTAAGTTCTTTTGCATGATGTAATCATTCATTTTGGATTTTGAATTGGATTTGCAGTCAAAATTGAAGACATCGGTTCTGTATACAATTCCTGAATTGTATACATGTATGGAAAATATGATTACACAGCAAATAAAAGAAAGCGAGGGGAGGATGAAGCGTTGGATAGCAGAAGAAATTGCAAAGATTGCAAAACAAAACAAGGTTCCAGATACATCTTCACTGAACAAATCAAGAGAATTGAAGGACAAAGGTTTTGATAGGGTAAGCTTCAATTATTTGTTAGTTTACTCTTAACATTTATTACATTACATAATAAGAGTCCTTCGCCAGGGTAGTCCTTAAAATATATTGTTCTCATTGTAGGATGATAGCAATAGGTTGGATGAGAAGGTCCATTTTGTGAATGACATTCATGATGATGAAGTTGATCAGGAGGGTGACAGACTGCCAGGTGTTGAGAATGAATTGAAGGATCTTGAGGTTGGCAGAGAGGCAGGTGTTGAGACTGATGTTGATAGTGATGTTCAGAAGGTCGAAGATAAGATTGTTGTTGAGAAGCCCGAGGGTGATAGTGGCGTTGAGAAGGCCGAGGATAAGAGCAGAAATGAGAAGGCAGAGGTTGAAAGTGTGGTTGAGAAGGACGACAATGAAAGTGTTGTTGAGAAGGACAAGGTTGATACAGAAACTGAGAAGGCCGAGGATGAGAGTAATGTTGAAGTTGAGGTAGTTGGTAAGAAGTCTGAAGGAGACAATGCGGATGTTGCTAAAAAGCCAATTTGTGTGGATGATTTCCCATCCCCGAATTGCTTGCCTGTTAATGTGCTTCCATCCAGTATGCCCAGTGTTATATGGGTTGAATCTCACCCCTCAGTGGTTTACAAGAATGAAGACAAGGAAAGGGGCCGAAGGCGGTCAAGGTTCCTCCTCACCCCGTATGTTGACCCCATGCCGGAAACGAAGAAGAAAGGAGAAGCAAATCAGCATTCCAAAGACTTCACAGCATTTTTGAAGGGAAAAAATGAAGTCAGGTAATGCTTTTTTCCTATCCTCCATTAACCGTTGCTAGTTCAATTTATGGTGTTGTGATTTGTTAAGCCATAATTTAAAAATCTCGTTGACAATGAACAGAATATATACCGGGCAGCCCGTAAAAGACATGACGCGTTCCGAGTTCAAGGACTTCATTAACAAGGATCAATGGATTTCAAACTCGGTAACTTCTTTTATACTGTTCAATTTTGTTATTATATTGTTAACATGCACACTTCTTTTCTAATTCTCTGTCGATACATGTAATTGTAGCATATAGACAGCTACTTCGATGTGCTTTGGAAGAAGCGTTTGGGATTACAGTTTAATTACCGGCAGGATATAGGATTGGTCTCTCCCACGTTTTTCGTAAGTTCACTTTTATTCTTGGATTATGGAATATGTATTTGCTTAAGATGGTTGGTTTTTTGTATAACAAGGTTGGTTTTTTTTTACACAACTCAATTTGAAGATTGAGTGGGAGAAAATAGCGTTGGAAATACGAACCCAAAGGGAGCTAAAAGAGTTTGAAAAGGAAGATAGGATAAGATAAGAGGAGGCCGGAAAGGCTGGGGAAGATGGATCAGACAAAGAAGTTATACAGCAATGTGTGAAAAAGAAGAAAGGTCCTTCTCCACCATCAGTGTGCGAAACGAAAGAAGTTTGGGAAGATTACCCCGAGTTCAATCCATTGGATTTCCACCCTCACAATGATCTTTTACATCACGTGCGGGGTAGTGATCTGCTTTACAATGAACCGTGGTGGAAGATGAATTCGGTAAGTTTGTATGTTTTGCATGAATATGGATTCGGTGGATTTGGTATGTTATGTTTCACTCCCTCTGCCAGGGCTTGAATTTCCATTGGCAGGGCTTGTATTCCCGTTTCTAGGGCTTGAAATTGCTTTACAGGGCTTGAACTTCCGGAACATTCCTTGCAGGTTTTGATTCCTTGCAACGTCGGAAACCACTGGGTTATTTCAGAAGTGTTTTTAAAAGAAGGACAAGTGAGGATGTTTGATTCCTGGTGGGGAAGAAAACGAAGGAACAATCGAATAGGGGAAATCCGACCATTACTATATTTGTTACCCTCCATCTTGAAGGCATCAAATTATTACGAAGAATTGAACTTACCTGTGCCCACAACTCCATTCATTGCCGAAAACGTGGATTCACTCTTAATTCCTCAACAGGGCGATGGGTAGTTAATTTACATTGCTATATAACTTGGTGTTTTTTACATGTAATCATCATTATCTTACCATTATTTTCATATGATGCAGTAGCAGCTACGGAGTTTTCATGTTAAAGTTCGCTGAATTAGTACTATCCGGAGTTGATTTACCATGGATTCACGAATTTGGTCAAAAGAATATACCAAGCATCAGGAACGCAATGGCACTTGACGTTTTCGTTAATGGCGTGATTGTAAACCCCACGAAATCAATAACAGAATAACACATTTCCACAGAAATAGGAAATCCCATGAACCATTTTATTATTGGTCTGGGTCCTTTGCATTACAAACCCGATAAACAATATGAGAATAACACATGACATTTGAGATGATGAACCCCAACCCAACTAAGTAAAGAAAAGGGCATGGAGGTTAATTTTCCAGGCTATGTGAATTTTGTCGATGGGCATGGAGGTTTTCGGAAGAAATCGAAGTTACAAGCAAGTATAGCTTATACCTCCGATTTCTTCTGAAAGACTTCTATGCCCTATTAACAGTGCATTGAAGTGTTTCTGTTTAATTTTTGTGTTTTGGACTGTTATCGAAAGATTTACTTTGTTGTTTTGCCATTATTAAAAAAAGATTTTCATCTGATATTTTCGTTTGTTGGTTGTTTGTTTATTGAAGTGTCATACAGTGTGTTGTTTGAAATGGCGAAGAAATCGGTGTATGTCGTTTTCAAAGGGAGGAAAACCGGTGTCTTCAACTCATGGTCGGAATGTCATGATCAAATTGATGGATTCAAGGGTGCTTCTTACCGGAAATTTAGTACGGTTCAACTAAACATATCAAGCTCTCCTAAGCCGTGACGTTCAGCGTGAACTTTGTATTCATACTCCAGCTAGGTCAGAAGACAACGAACCCGTACAAACTAGAAATTTCCTTCCATTTCCACTATACCTAATTGTTGTGTTTGTTATTGGAATAACAGTGGGTAAATTTATGTGAAATGGTATGTTAAATGGTGTTTCTGGTTGATGGTTATGTATATTGCCTTCTGTGCCTTTTTTTAATATGAATAAAAGATAAGTTTGAGGGTGTTTCTGGTTCATTGTTATGTATATTGCCTTTTCTGTAGATGTTCGTCATATATTTTCTTACGGAAATGCATGGGCAGTAAACTGTAGGGCAGAAATAATTAACACAAACTTAAAACGGAAAAAAATATGAAATTAAGATTAACAAGGGCATTACAAGGGCATAACAAGGGCATAGCATAACAAGGACATAACAAGGGCAGCAAACTGTAGGGTCTGTGAACGGCATGATAAGAGGCTTTTCTCTAGGGAGATGGTGGAATATTGAAGTCCAACATCTTCTTCTGCAGTTTTTCAACAAGAGTGTAAAGACCGTTAAGTTCATTGTCTCTTGCCTCCATCTGAACATGTAAATTGATTATTTCTGCTTCCAGGTTTTCAACGTTTCCCATCAAAACTGCATTGTCAACAGTCAGGCGTCCAGCATTTGCTCGCTCATCACGGATGGTGTTCTCTGCATTTGCAATTCGTTGCCTCAGACAGTCAAAGATTGATTCCAGCCTGTCTGTCTCAGGAACTTGCCTGCCAACATGATTACCGATATTGTTTGCTGCCATTGTATGACAAAAAATAAAAAAAAAAGATGAACAAATAAAAATGAGCAGTGAAAAGGATATGTAACAGGGACAAGGTATTTATAATGGGATGCAAACGTTCACCATTACTGAAAAGTCACAATGGTAACCTACCAGTCATGATTGTTTTGGTAACTGTAAAAGTCTTCTGCATAATTGCATCTGGATGCCTGTTCACTACCCAATGCACCGATTATCCTGTTTCTCAAATGGAAAAGACACCATTAATATTTGTTAAATTTAAATTTCCTTTTATTCCATTTAATTTACTTTCAGAAATCAATTCTTTTGGATTTAAAATAATTAATTACATTCAATTTGAGTTTATTTATCATGGGCTTAGGCCTTAACATTAACGACCAAACAAAAACCTCGGCCCGTAAGCCTTAACAAATCAATGTTCTTCAGTCTAGTCTGGGTAATTAATGTTCTTCCAGGGCTTGCAATTCATAGGTCAGGGCTTATGGAAATATAAATAAAGAATTTGAAGCCCTGTCATCCCTGAAACAGACAACAAATTTCCTGGTCTTCACACATCAATGTTATTTAACGGGCTTAACATTTGTTAGTTCAGGGCTTATGAAAATAATAATGATATATCCTATATAAATTGAAGCCCTGTCTTGCACGAAACAGACAATGAATTGCCTGGGATCAATAATGACAAGGCCAGTATGTATTCACTACAACGAACAGTATACCACAATATATACTAGAAATTACAAGATTGTATTATTCCATCACAGGGCAAGGCCACAACAAATATTCCTGAATACACAATTATTCCATTATCATACATCAACAGAACAATTGAAAAACTATTGTAAACACATGCTGGGCTGGGGGCTCCTATTTTTCAAGTTAATGTTAGTTGTAACAACATAAACAGCATCACCTAAAATGTTGTAAAATGTTGTACATATTGTTAAGGCTGCACCATCAGCACAGCAACAACTTCCTTGCAGTCCTGAATTTCAACCTACAATGAAGGTGTATGTGTATGCAACAGCAAAAGTGTAAGCAACTGCTATGTCTCCAATATTTTATTTTTTAACAACTATTACAAGGAAAGGATGAGTCTCACCCATACCTAATAATCAACGTCTTTTTCGTCTGTGTTAGTGTCATCCGAGCTGAGGTGGGGTGCCAAACTGGGGTCGAGTAGGTTATCCCTATCTGGGCATGTAAGTTTGTTATGTCCTTCTTTCTTGCACACGCTACAAGCACGTGGTTCTGGTTTCCCTGTGCTACATGATGGGTTCGAGCAACTTTGCAAAATTGTGTCCCTTATGGCCATAATTCCCACACGTTTGTTGCTTTGGTTTCTTCCCAACAGAAGGCATCCGATTTTTCTTTGGTCTTCCTGTCAATCGCTTTTTTTTCCATGGCAAGACAACGCGATTACGAACATCATCACCAATGTCCGACGCTTCAGGTTTTGGACCAGGGTTCACAGACATGTCATATGCCAGTTTCAGCCATCCGGTTGTGAAAAAGTCAGAACATTATGAGTTGATGGGCATACCTTTAAGCCTGATACAAAACACAAAAATAATAAAAAATGACTAACAAATAGACCTTGTAAATGCAGTTAAAGTAATCAAGATATGCAAATGAAGAAATATAACAAAATGACATTAGGAAAATCTATAACAAATTTCATAACCTTTACTGATCAAATCTAGAACAAATTTCAGAACCTATATTGAAGACATCTAGAGCATATAATGAAGACATTTACCTCTAATTATACAAACAACAACTCTCATTTGTCTCCCATGGACAATTAATTTTAAAGCCCTGTAAAAGGACTTGATGTAGGGAAAAAATAACGTACCCGCAGCGGAAGCGATACTAAAAATAGTTTTTAGTAGCTTTTAAAATTTTTCCAATTTTATGAACCTTAAACACTTTTGATTAATTAAAGATATATAAAGAAGTAATAAAAGTTTAATACCTCTTGTCGCGTGATCCGATTGACTTGCGTCGATGGTAATCCGCAAGATCTTCAATCCTAGCACGAACGTGGATCACCTAGGAGCGTGGTCTCCCTTCTCTTTGAATTGCAAACCTGTGATTTGATTAAACAAACTTTTCTCTCTTGTTCGTTAGTCACAAAAACAATCAAAAGAAACCTAAGATTATTCCGGTCACTTTTGAGTTCTCAATCTAATGATCGAAACTCGCGTGAACCTTGATCGATGTTGTATACACAAGCTTATCAATGATTAAGCAAATAGTACACCATCAAAGAATAATCTATGTTCCTTTTTCTTTTGTCTTAGTTGAATAAATTCTCTATCTATGAGTCAAGAAGAAGAAGAAGAAAAAATTATGCACCTTAGCACTAGGGCTGGCCGAAAATTATATGTATACATATATAGGTGGCCGAAATTTTTCTTCTTTTTTTTTTTTTTTTTAGGGTTGGCCGAATTCTCTTCCTAAATTAATTAGGGTTGCCGCAATTTCCAAACAAAATTAATTAGTTTGAATTGCACCCTAATTCCTATTTAGAAAAGATTTCCAAAACCTAATCAAACTCATAAATCTTTTTATTCTCATATTTGACTAAAATAAAAAGACTTCCTGTTTGAATAAATAAAACTAATTATTTATTTCCTTGTCAAACAAGTCTTTCTATTTAATTATACTACTACCAATAGTATACCTTTAGGAAACATATTTCCTAATGAGAAAAGATTTGTATCTTAATTAAATAATTAATTAATGAATTAATTAATTCTTATTTAATTAAATAATGAAAACAAAATAATATTTTAGGTTAATATATAACCTTGCCGCCCCATATGTGTATTGGGCCAAATATTATTTTTCCTATTTCATTTAATCCATAGGACTTTAAATAAAAAGCCCACATGTGAACTAGACCCAATCTTACTAAAAGAAACAAGCCCACATGTCATCCATTAATATATAAATATAATTGTGCAGCCCATTACATAAATAATGTGCAAATTATATTCTTAATATATTAAATTGCAATTCTAGATGGACCCTAAATTGGTCCGGTAGAATATATCAAGTGATCCATGCAAGTCCGTGTGGATTGGGGATCCTGGCGGGCTATCTAAATTTAAGCTACAATAGACATAACCTAATCACAATCAACAAATGATTCACTTAGGTCCGATCCATTAATTTTAGCTCATTCCACTAAAGAGCTAAAATTGAACTCTTAAATAAAGACAGAAAAGGAAGATGCTTCCTCATTCTTACCCTAGACAATCATAGTGGAGATAGTGTATCCTCGTGAATAATATCAGTAATCGCCAAGAGTTCATAGACCACCTATAACTCTCCAAGTTACCATATTTACTCATATGACCACGTTTTGAACTTGGATATTTTGACTTGTCCAGAAGCCATGTTTTCAATAGACACTATCGAAAACTCAACGTTGAGATTTAATATCCAATTACCTCAAAACATCCATACGATGATATTATACTCTCATTTGATAAATGGAGCCACGATGTCCATATCTATAAATGAAGTCCTCTATCAATTAACAAATGAATACCACCAAATTATCGAGGATAGACTATGCGATATAATCGTACTCATTGATAACTCAAATGATATCACTTGCAACCATAAGTCCATCATTTATCTCAGGATTAAGATAGACTCTCCGATTGTCCTGATAATGAAATTACTTTTATCTACTGACGGTTATAGATAAAGTATTTCATTGTGATCCAGTTCAATGCACCCAGTGCACTAGATCCTTTTGCTCGAAGACACTCCGATGATTTTAGACTCATCATATCTCATTTGATCCCACTCAAATGCTAGCAAAAGAATTCTACAACTTTAACAAGATAAAGGTGCCCAACCTTTAACTTAAGTTGTGAACGATATTCAAGACTAACTAAAGAATTGTGTCTACCACATACATATCCAGATGTATGAACAATTCTTCTTTTCTCATAGTCTTTAGACCTTATGATTATTTACTTTAACAATTATTAAACTATAAATGCTATAAGATTTGTTTTAAAACAGAAATCACTTTATTAATATGAAAAAAATTGTTAATTACACTATTACACTCTTGCTATTGAGCATAATCCTAACACTTGAAGCCCTGTAAAACTATTTCAAGCCCTGTTAATCACAAGGGTTTCAAGCCCCAGAGTCGAACTTCAAGCCCTAGAAAGAGTTATCAATCCCAACAAAACTACGCCACACAGCAGCAGCACTTCACCAAATGACATAGAAAACAAAACAACAAAAAAGGCCACACAACTACCAGAACTTGAACAAATGCCTCACACCAGCAGCACTTCCCCAATTTGGCATTCTGAATCTCTAGAACAAATTTCACACCATATGATGAAGACATTTCAAGAAATCAAGGAATGGACAGACTTATCAACCCCAAAATACATGCACCCATTCATTAAACAGTCCACACAGCCCACACACCCGTTCATCACAACTAAATACTCATCACAATCAAGCAATTTCTCTATCCAACAAAAGACAACACCAGCAATAATTGGGGAGCACAATAAACAAAGAATCGTCTTTCATAGGTTCTAATGGACAGATTAAAAGAAACACTAACCTGCAGCAGATGGGTTGATTTGACGATTCGAACCTTGAGAAGAATCCAATCATTCCTTTCTCAACCGGTTTCGTTGCCTTCGATTTATAACCCACAGCTTAGGGACCCTTCCCTTCGATCTATCGACGCCATGACTCAAACTCGAGAGAAACCCAAACACAATTGCAAACTTGTGAAGATTGGACAGACAAACACATTATCCCTCATCGTCCTCGTCGCCTCTGTCTCTCTCTATCTCTCTGTTTTAAGGGTTTGTAAATGGTTTTCCCCATCGCCTGTTCAGTTGAAAACAGTTCAGAACGATTTTCAGAATAGGAGGAATATTGAAGCCCCAAAGATGGGGAGGACTGAAGATGAGGAGAACTGAAGATGGGGAAGGAAGAAGGAAAAGAAGAAGACGGAGATGGAGGACTGTGGTCGGGTCAGGACTCAGGATATGTTCGAAAATGGGGGAGGGAATTCAATAGGGGTCGTTGAAAGAAAGGGAGGGGAGGGAAGGGGAGAGAAGGGTAATTGTGGGAAAGTTAAATGCTTAAGGGTAGTTATGACATTACAACCCCTTGGAGAGGGAAGGGTAGTTTAGTCCAACAGGGGACATTTTATGAAAAGTAAACTTCAGTAACAGACAGTTTTGCAAGGAAAACAATAGGAAGACTTTTTTGCTCTTTCAAACTTGGAAGTGGACACTTTATGTATTGTGAATATTTTGTGGATATACCACCAATTGTATACACCAGTAGTCTAGGGATGGCAAATGGGGAAATGGGGATGGATATAGGTCCCCCCATCCCCATCCCCAATTTCCAAACCCTCCCCCATCCCCCCCCATTTCCCCATTTGGGGAAAATGGGTATGGGGTAGATTTTGGGGGAGGTCTCCCCACCCCTATCCCCATTTCCCCGTTTTCCCCATTTCCCCGTTTTCCCCATTTTTCCCCGATTCCCCATTTCCCCCATTCCCCCATTTTTGCCTATATAAGTTAGGTTTTAAGTTATAAATATGTATTTATAGTTAGTAAAATAGAAATAATAAAAATAATAAAAATAATAAAAATATAAAAATATATTATATTATATTATATTATATTATATTATATATTTGGGAGAAATGGGGAAATGGGGGTGGGGGTAGCTTCCCCCATCCCCATCCCCATTTACATAACTTTTTGGGGAAAATGGGGAAATGGGGATGGGGGGACCCTTCCCCATCCCCATCCCCATCCCCATTTCAATTTGGGGATAAAATTCATCCCCATCACCCCCCATTTCCCCATTTTTCCCCCAAAAAAAATCCCCAAATGGGGATGGGGGAGCTGGGATTTGGGGCCCCGGGGCCAACCTCTTTTCATACTTTAATATAAAACTACCTTCCACCTTCTCCTCTTCACAAGGTGTAACTGTGGTGAGAGTATGTGGCACCCTCGTGGCACGTTTTCATTGGACGGTCCCACGGCCAAGTGTATGGGACCGTCCCAGCCAAGATTTTCTCCTTTACAAGAAGTTATTAGGCACACGTGGAAGATTTGAGTTTGTATTGCTGCATGCCTGCATGCATAAGCTGCTTAGGTGGTGGAATATTACAACGTCCATCCCTCACTTTGTTGCCTATATATATGGATGGATTTAAATGTAAACATGATGTAATTTTTATAATCTGAAGCTGATGCTGTTTCCATCCAATATCAATATAAATGATAAACTCTCTCTTTTGTGTTCTCTCATCTCTCGTCACTCGTCTCTCTCTCTCTCTATCTATCTCTCTTGTTTCTCTTCTTCTATTTTATTCACTTTTCAACTTTTGTTTATCTATTCTTTAATTAATCCTTGTTCATCTTAATTTTGTTATTTAATTTTATTACAACGTTATGAAATTTTTCAGATGCAAGGTTGTAATACTTTTTATGTCCCAACCTATTTGTACATATTATTGTTTAACCAACAAAGCTTTGAAATCAAAGTTGTAATGGCTTTTGAAAGGATCAAAACCTTATTGTTGAAATGTTATAAGCGAAATTTGAAGTTGTTTTAGGTTGTTTGGCAAAACTAAAAAAACCTTTTTTTCAAAATCGTCTTAATTAACCTTTACAATGCCATTTTATGTCTGTTTGGAGAAGCCCAACAAGCTTTTTTCGGTTTATTATTTTTTAATACATACGAATTGGCTCTAAAATAAGTCAACATTATAATTATAGTATAATTTTATTTGAACTTCTGCAAATTTGACCGAATGAATGGAAACAAATCAAAGAATACAATACAATTTAGGGTGTCTACTTAGGAAAACTAAACCCTAAATAATAATGGCGTAGTATTTGTATATAAACAATCAATTCAAGAAGATTTAGACCTATTGACAGTGGGACAGGCTTCGAGAGAATGTTTAACAATTAAGTTGACTTGCTATTGGAACGACTTAAGGTTTTGCTTCTGAATTATTATTTTTTTCTGTTCGATCCTTTGCTTCGCTGTCTACTCTGTTTGTTTGATGCTCTATTTGAATTCTTATACTGTTTTTAGTTGGGTTGTATTGGTAGTATGGGAATTGTTGAAAGACTCTAATACAATGAAACAAATGTAAATATCTTATAACTTGGAATTTTAATTTAAAAAACCAATCCCAGAACAGAATAAGTACCACACACGACACTGATTACAACCAAAGATGACAAACAAAACACACGCATAGAACATAATAAGTAATACTTGAACGAACAAACATGCATTCCTTAGTATGTTCATTTAATCGGCCCTTGAACCCACTGCTGCTTCAGCCAACTCCCAATTAACTTCGTCCCACTCGCCTTCCGGGTAAACCATTTTGGCATATGCTTTCATGAGGTTGAATCCGGCAGTATGACCGGCTTTAAATCTGACCACTACAGCTTTCAACTTCGCTTTCGAAGATTTGTCAACTTGATGTGTAAGAGCCAGTCCTTTATCCTCCAACTGCTGAATCCTGTCCTCCACCAGCCTGATCTTCTCCAAAAGTTCCTGCTTGCTTTCCTCATGTGGAGATGAGGAAGCGGTTTTCTGCGATTTGTGACTTTCTTCCATCTGTAACATAGAGCAATTTATTAATGATGACCTTTTCAATGTTTATACAATTTTCCAGAGAGAGAGAGAGAGAGAGAGAGAGAGAGAGAGCAACGATCATTTTCATTTCAATCTGTAGAAGAAAATGACCCTTTCTATCTCTTCAGAAACCATGACAGAGAAATCGAACAACTTGGTATAGGCGATTTGACAAATATAAAGCACTTAAACTTACAACCGCTGGTGGTGGTGGTGGTGGTGGTGGTGGTGGCGGCGAGAGAGGAGGGGGTGTGCAGAAAAACGTGAGAACTTTAGAGTACAGTAAGGAAAAAGATGGAACTCAACAGAGAGGTAAGAGACATTTATATAGTCAAATAACAGAACCGGTTCAACTGGCTTATTTACTACTATTACGTACGTGTTTCTATATAATTAATGCTAATTAATACGTTGGATGAAGTTTATAATCATCCAACCGCATGGTCATATCAATAGTCACGCCTGATCGAATGTCGATGCAGTGTTTTAAATCCATCTTTACTCGCCAAACCCCTTGACACCTTGAGGGTTGAGCCTCGTCGAAACAATAGATAAAGAAACCCCTCGTCTTACAAGAGTAAATGATTTGGATATTTAATTTTTTTCACTAGAGACCAGTACGGGAGGGGCCCACTATACATTCGAAAAACAGTCTCATAGATGACTCCTTGCAATGCCTCTTATTGCCTCCTGCCCATCTCCAATGCATATGCCAATGCTAATGTCAAATTTAGCACAAAAAAGTGTAAAATGTTATATTGGGCACATTAATTTAGCCTTGTGCTCCAATGCACAATTCTATTTAAAATGCTATTTTTATTATTTTATTAATTAAAATTGTAAAAGTAAACACTTACCATTAATACATTTATTATTTCTTTTAATACTCCAATGTAAAGTTCCATTAATGCATTTATTATTTCATTCTTAAAAATACATATAATGGCATTTTTGTAATTAAAAAAGAAGCATTTATTGGTGTGCTAAATTTGGCATATGCTATATTGTGTGTCAAATTTGACACACAATATAGCATATGTCAAATTTGTCACATCATTTGACATTGCATTGGAGGATGGTTTTTGCACTTTGTGCTAAATTTTAGCATTGGCACAAGAATTTAGCATAGCATTGGAGATGCTCTGCATTCCATATTTCCATGTGGTGTGGACAACTTTATCCCTTCTATTCTATGGACACATGTACTGTTTGTAGGCGGGAGTAATGCTGTAATGCTAAACTCTGTTCAGATGTATCGATTTATTGTTTTTTTTTTTTTTAAAGGAGTCCATTTACTGTAGGTATAACTATAAAAGTTTGAGAACAGGTCCACAATATTTACATGATAGAATAAAACAATGAAATGACTTAACAGGGTGGGGTAGTTTAGGTATAATATGTACCTATCTATCTATCTATCTATCTATCTATAAACATTTATTATAAAATATTGTGAAACAAAAACCATGGATGGAAAGTCCTGCCATGTGGCTCATTCAGAAACTATGTAATTGATTTAATCATTTGCCATTTCTTATGTGGCACGGGTTCTGTATTACGTAATATTATTTTCAAAATTAAAAAATAAAACCCCAAAAGAGAAAGTAGCATTAATAACTCTTCTTCTCCCAAAACAATGATATTGTCATTCTCTTAACAATTAAGTGTGGGCTTAATTCATTCAATAACGAAGGATGCATTCATGGATGACTAAAATACTCTATGCCAAACTATTCAGAAAGTCAAAGAAGAAAACTCCTTGATCGTTTCAATATTAATTACTTCAGGAGTTCATATTCTTAATTACCATTGTACCTATTTAATAATACAGGGAAATAATCATTTTCTCCCCTATAGTTTTCCATATTAGACACTTTGCCCCCTTTAGTTTCAGTAATGACCATTTCCCACCCTAATAACCAAAATATATTCCAGTAGTTTCTATGACATGCTTACAGGTTACAATGTAGAAAACATATAAAATTAAACTAATCATTCTGTTTCCTCATTATGTTTTTTACTTTTGTCAATACATAAAAGTATTCATAGAGACTTCCTTATTCACACAGTTGCTTGTTCACATATCCATAAACCATAATGCAATTACACTATGATACTTTTGATTCGTAATATTTTTATTTATTTTATGAAAAATACATTTATTTGAATTTCTGACATTTCATTCATTCTAATTGATTACTTTTTTAATAAAAAAAATTACATTCATCATTTTTATGTGATGGAAAAAACTTGTAGGCATCTAGCACAGCAAGCAAAGTAACATCTAACATGGACTGAATGATTAATTCAATGTATATACCAACCTGGACATAATATAATATTCTAACCGCTTCCATTACATCCAAGTAATAACACCTAACATGGAAGGAATGACTGAGAATCTTTACATTTTCGTATATAAAACTAGTAATTACAACGCATATACTGAAGATGATGGCAAAGTTGGGAAGATGATGGACGTAGAAAGTTGGTTAAAAATGGGAGTATGAATTAGACGTCATTCTTCCACTTGGAAACGATGATGAACTTTGTTTGGGAAACGTGGGAGTGACTACGCAGTTGTATCTGTTTCGATAGGTGGAAATGGTTGTCGGGAACGCCGTGCGGAAGGGGAAAACTGGGGACCTTTGGATATATGAACGTCAATATCCGCCCAATAATCCTGTTCTGCCTCATGTCCGTTGGGTGCACTAATGCCAACTTTAAAGCATCACCCCGGCGCTGAAACCTCTCCGCCAAAAAAGTATCAGGGTCAACAACTGCTATATAATTGGACAGAACAATCAGGGTCAAGTCGACTAATGCCGATGAGTTGTTCGTTAGTTGGCCTGAGATTTCTCTCCTGTTCACCCAAAAAAAATCAAAAAGGGAATTATTAACACTGTCAGAAAACAACTAAAAAGCAAAGCAAAATAGATTAAATAAAAATCAAAATTGATTACCAAGAAGCCTTCGGATGGACCATGAGAATGCTTAGTCGAATTTGAAGTCTGGTAAATGTTGATATAGAACTAACAACTACAAGAAAATAGATTAAAAATCAAAGCAAAAGACATTTATAGAAAGAAGTTTTTCATTTATGAGAACTACTACTTTTCAGAGGACAAGCACCACAAACCACTGTATATAAGAATCACTTGGACGGTCCCACCGTCACTTAAAAAATAATATCTTTTCACTTAATCCAGACTGGCGCCCTCGAGAACACTTTTACTGACCCCCCTTAAAGGGCGGTAACCATTACCGCCTCTGAAATGGATGACACATGTCATACAGGAGTAAATTTTTAGACAATTTGACCCCTTCATAGACAAATGTCATGTGTATGGGAGGGGGGTAATGGTTACCCCTCTTGAAGGGGGGTGAGCAAAAATGCACTCGGCGCCCTCTTGTCCCATCAATGAATAACCTTTTCAGTTCTTGTTGGAAAATGAAATCAACTTTGCATATTCCCAAGTTTTGATGCCGATAACACTTGGGTTTTCCCTTTTTTTTACAACAATACCCTTGCGGTTTTCTAACATGTCACAAAAAAATAGCGTACCAAATTATATCCTTTTCCCTTTCGCAACCTATTAAATTACTGTATAATAATTAATAAAATTTCAATTATAAATTTGATTAACATAAATATAATCGTGCTTCGTATTTATGTCCATGTATCGGTGAAATGGTGAATGGGTGACGACTGGGCACATTTTCAAGTCAGATCTACCTTTTCTTCGTGTATTGTTTATTCAGCCATGCATAAATCGTGTATTGGTAGAAAGTACAATGTCAACTGGCGAATGCATTTCCTGAAAGACCACGTGGCAACACCCCATTGGTGGGGTCATTCCTAGGGATGTGACTGGTCACTACCCAAGTACAATGTCCTTTTTGATATTTGAAGACAGTTATCTGAGTTGAACACGTGTTGGCGTTGTTCCGACTACAAATTTACAGCCCCTGAATACAACCGTTGGGACTCCAACGGCTATATTTCTGTCAATTAAAACCTGCTGTTTGTAATTTGGATGTGCACGTTCATAGACATCTTCTATTCTGCTACTGATCTTAATCGTAGATTGCATTGGTTCCCTATCTGTTTCCCATAATTAAACTGTCACACACAATTCTCTTACAACCAACAGGCATGGAAGGTAGTTCAGGGTCAGCAAGCAACATTAATGGTGGATTGGGAATATTCAGGAACAAATCATGCAGATGTGGGAAGAAGGCTGCTGTGAAGATATCTGAATCCGGAGAAAATCCTGGTAAGTTGTATTTTGTTTGTGCACAACGCCAATGCAAATTTTTTAGTTGGTGGGAGGCCGTTTCACCAATTTTGCAGGGACGTTCCCTAACCACTGGTGATGCCAGTAGAGAATCTACATCTATTGGTCGAGATCTATCCATCGACAAAGAAGTGGAAATGCTACAAGCAAGGATGCACTACCTCGAAACAAATTTAAATGGACGAATGCATAATTTGGAAACTACTGTAAGTGGAAAAAAGATGATGATGCTTGTTAACATGTTATGCTTTTGTGTCTCAATATGTGTGTTTTTTATTAGTTTGATGCAACTGTACATGAATATTTCACATAAAGCACTTGTACCAATTTCCAGAAATTAAGTGGAACTTGTAGTATTTCAGAACTGACGGTCAGCCATTGCTCTCTTAACAAGTATACTTCAGCATTTTAAAGAGTGCAACTTTCATAATTCTTATACACTCCGATACAGGTCTCCAAACATTGCCAGTGCCACAATTCGGTTTAAATGTCCATAGACAACAATTCCAAGAATTCGAACCCTGCACGTCACAGGCTTTATAATTGTTCAATTGTTGTCGATCAACAAGTGAGATAGTAATACATCTAAGTAGTTTGCTAAGAGCATCTTCAAAAGACTCTTCTATTTTCACTCTTCAAATGTTTATTGGTTTATCTATGTGGCAATTTGAAGAGTGAAAAAAGAGAAGCCCCTCCAAAAGACTATTCAATTAGAAATAGGTTTATATTATTTTAATGAAAGCACTCAAATTCCTCACCCAACAAATCTAATTACCCTTCATATTTTTTTTCAAGTTAGATATAATAATATGTTATTATTAAATATTCAATATTAGTCTCATTTTAAAGATCTAAATGAGATCTTTCTAATGGTATAATTTTTATAATGATAAAATTTATAAATTAAAACTTATTATATATTAATGGAATTTAATTAAAAAGATAAAAAGATATAGATGTCAAATATTAATGATGATATGATATAAAAAATAATATAATAATAATTGAAGAGGGAGAAGTTGCTCTTCAATATTGAAAAGAGATAAGCAAAATCTCATTTGAAGAATCTCATTTGAAGAGTCTATTGGAGCAAAATATGCTGATGTGGCTCTTTTGAATTTAACAAATATCTCATTTGAAGAGCCTTTTGGGGATGCTCTAAGATGTATTACTCTTACCGTCCTAAGTAGTTTGCTTTTATATTAGTTTGACAATTACAATGAATAATGCAACTGCAACTTCGGGAAACGTGGAAAAATCCTCATTCGGTTTTTGATGCACCTTTTACATAATAGTCATTCTGCGCCAACTGGTCACATCAACCCTCTTTTTAGGGTAATTAATTTTTGACGTCTCCGCCCTGGACCGCCCATACGCTTTGGATAATTTCGATATCTTGAACAGTGAATTGACTGATTTGACGGACGGTGACTATGCATTAAGTACTGTATAAGGAACCCAACCAATAAGTACTGGAGTGCAATTTTGCTCACCTCCTGTAACTGGAGGTAACCATTACCCCCACCCTAAGTGTTTGACACGTGTCCCAAATTTAACCTAAAGTTGAAAGTTAACTCAAGGTTTAGGACACGTGTCAACACTTGGGATTGGGGGTAATGGTTACCTCCAGGCTCCAGTTAAAGGAGGTGAGCAAATTTGTACTCATAAGTACTGGTGGCATTTGGTTAGTGGAATGGTAATGGGCATTTGAAATGAAGGAATGGGAAGCTGATTCCTTTGTTTGGTTATTATATGAATCGGTATTGTTATGTTGGTTAACAACCCATTGGAATTTTCAAAAAAAACAAAACAAAACAACCCATTGGAATGGAATTCATTAGACACAGAACAATTACCCCTAATTACAAAACACTTATTTGGTTAAACGACGGAATGGTAATCGGAATGGTAATGGGAATAGGAATGGGAATGGAATGGAATGGAAAGCTAATTTCTTTGTTTGGTTGGGACTTTAGAATTAGCATCTGAATCAGTATTATTTTGTTTGGTTAACAACTGAATGGAATGGAATTAACTGTATTTTGACCAAAATACCCCTAATTATAAAACATTCATAATAACATGATATATTATGGATAATAATAATAATAAAATATAAAAGTATATATAATATTAATATTAATATTATGATATATTATATAATATGAATATTATATATTATTATATATAATATATATTATATAATATAATAATATATAATATATATTTTGGATAATAATAATAAAATATAAAAGTATATATTATATATATTATTATTATATATAATATAATATATTATATATATATTTTTTATTATTATCCAAAATATGCATTATATATTATATATCATTAATATAATATAATAAATAATATAATATAATATATATTAAATTATATATAATAATATATTTATATAAAATAAATAATATATATTATTTAATATATTAATATATAATATATAATAATATAATAATATATATTATATTATATTATATATATATATTTATATATTATATAATAAATAATATATTTAATATACTAATATATAATATATAATAATATATAATATAATATAATATAATATATATTATTTAATATAATAATATATACATAATATAATATGATATAATATATATATATAATATAATATAATATATAATAATATATTTATATAAAATAAATATATAATATATATTATTTATATATTATATAATATATAATATATTTAATATACTAATATATAATATATAATACATATAATACATATAATAATATTATATATATATGTATTATATATTATATATAATATAATATAATATATAATGATAATATATTATTTTTGGAAAAGAGGGTATTTTTGGAATGTAGTTTGTGCATATGAGGGCTTTTGTGGAATAAATTTTTTACAGTGGAATGGAATGGGCATTCCATTGGTTTTTGGATGGAATGCCCATTCCACCAAAATGGTGGAATCACCATTCCAATGGAATGCCCATTCCATTGAATTTTAACCAACCAAACATATGGAATGAATTCCATTCCTTTCCATTCCTTTCCATTCCAACCAACCAAACACCAAACAATAACATGATATTTGAAAGTAAATATATATTTAAAGTAATGAAAAAAAGAAAAAAAAAAGTAATAGTTAAATTTTTATTTTCAATTACATAAACTTTGGGGAAATATTTGTCATATATATAACATGTTATATATATATACATATGTATATTATATCAAATATGTATATACATATGTATATTATATCAAATATGTTATTATATATAATATATGTGACATAATAATATATAAAATATAAATTATATGTTTTGGAAAATAATAGTTAAAATACAAAACTATATTATCATGTAATAATCGATTTACTGTTTTATACATGGAATAGGCACTTTCAGAACAATGTGCGCGGTATCACATTGAAAGAGTAAAACCAACATTTTGGGTGAGAACAACAGTCGGGCAACTGCTGGATGAACGAGTCTAATATATAGATAACATGTCACTGCTACCAAACGTTGTAATGCTAAGAAAATTCGAAGAACATAAATTGTATAATTTATTATATCAATTTATGGTACACAATATAACTTAAGTATACGGCAATGCAATCAAGGATGTTCAATGTAAAAACATCCTATATATACTACCATGTACCCAGACCGACCACATCAGCTCCTTAATGCAACCGATGGAGAAGACGGTTCAGGTTGATCACATATTCACGTTTTTATGTTTACGATATAAAGAAATAAAATTAGACCGTATAATTTCATGGAAATATGTTTTGCTCCGAAACTGTACCATTGTACCCAAATCTAATTAACCACATATCTCTGAATCACCGGCTTACCGCTAACCTATCCTTCCCATCTCAGTATCTCACTTATATTTGTTATGCACGTTTACAACTGTACGATCATAAAAAGGACCCTCGCTGACACGATACACGAACTAAAAAATGTTACACGATAGAATTACCTAAGTTACTGCATCCCCGCACTGTGGACTCTGACAAATTTCAATTATGTTGACCTTTTTTAAAAGAGTACTCATACTCCACCCAAATTCCCACCAATGACACTTTCCTTGTGAACATCACACACACCTCACATTTGGTTTGGAATTTGGGTCTGATTTTTTGGAGTAACATCAGTGCATAGGGATGGAAATTTCCCCCATAGGGGCCCCGCCCCCAAATGGTGTTTTGGGGTGGGGCCTCAAGTACCCCATTCCCCCATATATTTTTCATTATTTATTTATATAATTGTAATTTTATTTTCTTAAAAAATAAAAAATTCCTATTTAACTCTATTACTCTATTACTCATATTTTGGAATGATCGAAAGCTTTAAATCTGACTAAACTTTTTTGTGTAATAGTGTAATACAGTAACACTATATTATTATACTTATTTTGTATTGATTTTGGATTATATTAAATCAATTATATATTTTTTATATTGTATATGTTGTTATTTATTGGATTGGATATTGACAGATGATGAAACAAAAGTTTGATCCGATCGAATTCCAAATTCCGAAATATAATTTTGGAATTTCGTATTGAACAATGTTATTGAACAATTTTATGAACAAGACAATGAGTTATCTCTGCCACGTGCAATGCACCCATTGGTTAGAGTGGGTTGCACCGTGTGCATGAAAGATTCTCTCTGTATGGACAACCACTTCAATTAAATATTCAGACAAACTCCGGATACAACTCAAACCCATTCCAGATATGGCAAAATGTTCCATGACGACGTACTTAACAACCGTAACTCTGTTGATTATCAACTTCATGGTCCTTTCTGGTGAGCCAAGTTGTCCTGTGGTCCTCAGCAGGATTGATGAAGTCCCAAGGTGCCGGTCAGAAATATCTTTATATGGAGATGCAATGGCTGTGAATGGTGGGTCTTCTGTTCAGCTCACAACCTCGGATCGTTCAAGCGCTGGACGACTGATGAACAAAAAACCCATCAAGGTCGTGGAAGTAAGCATCCGACATTTCCATCTTTTTCTACGCTTTTCTCGTTTGCGTTGTCCAACAAGAGTGGTGATGGTTTGGCCTTTTTTATGGTTCCGAAGGGTTATCGTTTTACTCATGTGGGTAAGAGGTCATTTGGTCTATCTACGATGGGATTTAACAGAAGCAACTGTAGGGTGGTGGTCGTAGAATTTGACACCTCTTTAGAGCCCGAGTATGGTGATTTGAATGGAAATCACGTCGGCATTGACGTTGACAGTCTGTTATCGGTTCAATGTAGCAACATATCATCTCAGAATATTTCCCTTAATAGTGGTAAGAAATTGGATTCATGGATCGATTATGATGCTAGTGCAAAGAGATTAGAGGTAAGATTGAGCTATTCTGGTAATATAAAACCTGTGAATCCTCTCCTATCTTACTCAATTGACTTGTCGACAATATGGCATGACACCGACGTTTTTGTTGGATTGACCTCTTCAAATGGCAACACTACGCAGACGTGTTCTGTCTATGCATGGACCTTTAAGTGCTGGGTTTGGCCACCATTGATGCATTCACAGCCTCTGGATCCTAATACATTTGCCACTTACAAGAATACCCCCCAGGTAATATATCCCAAACAGACTGATAGCATGTGGCTAGGGCTTGCCGCCCTCTTGGTAGGAACTGTCTGCGTAGCCATTTTAATCTATACCATTGGGTTGTATTTGTGGTCCACCTATAAGGAGATGCGAAACGTGGTCCAGCACGAGGGGTTTGTCCATACAGTGGTTTGTCTGGACCAGAAGTAGTTGAAGTTATATGTATGTTATGGATTAGGTTTGTATGAGTTGATACTAGGGCTTTCATGTTTTCTTTTGTAAACAAGGGTAATGAAGGGTCTTTGTACAAGCTAGTAACCGTAGTGTGTTATTGTTCCACTGTGTGTTTGCAAGGGATCGACTGCTTCTTTCATAGTCTGTTTTTCTTATAATTTCTGGTATCACGGTGAATCCTATGCTCTAACTTATATTTAACTGTGCGTAAAACAATAAATTTCCAACCCAGCTGCAACTCGGCTTGTCTAACTTATATATATATTATATAACCTGTTCATTAAAACTAGAATTATGTGTATAATTGTAATCATTTAAATATTTGGGTTTATTTTTTTTTTATTCGAAATAACACATAACATTACAGAAAATTTGAACTTAACAAAGTTCTAAAATCCAGCCATACAAATTATGTAATTCACATCAATCTGTTCATTGAACTCACTTAGGTTAAAGGGTAGTTTGTTAAGTGAACACCTTTAATTTCTAACATCTGTTAATATATTGCAATATTATATATCATGTGGGGAAATGTTAATTCTGAGATATTTGCTAAATGGGAACACAAATAATATTGTTGGGAATATCCGGTTAGTGACTAGTGTATACGTAGGTTTGAATGGGTTGCAAGCTTATGAATATTGTTGGTCTGTTTTTCTTCAAAAAAAAAAAAAAAAAAAAAAACCCCTACTGTTTTTGACTTTTTGGGTTGGAGTCTTGGATTTTGGGCTGGAGTATTGGAGATGGCCAATATACCACATTACCACAGCAGTGCATTCCAGTTCAACAACTATACGTCATGCACCTAACCCGAAAAAATCGTCAACAACCATACGGATGAAAGCGACACTGGCAAACCCATCCACTCCCATAGTCCCATACTGCAGACCATCATTGCTTGTACAATATTGAATAAACTAATAAAAATAAAATACTTCCACTTGTACACTTGTAACCACCCTAACCAATGGGTGCATGCCACGTAGAATCCTTGCTACTGCGCATGCACCAATTGGATGGGTTTTAATGCACCGGGTGCATGCTATATTCTTCTCCGAGGAGGAACGAGATCGTGCGTTGACATTGAATCATTACCATTATTTGTAGGTAACTAGGTATACCAATACTGACGGTTGCTGTACATAGCCGATCAGTAGCCCAATTTTAACATCGAGCTTAAATAATAGGGAAGAAACATGTAATCACCATTGAAAGATTTTCTGCTGAGTATACTTCACCCTCTTTGGTTTAAGCCCAGGAAATGGTTCTGTTGATAGTGAACTATGATGGGGTGTGGGAAGATGTACAGTTCAACCCAAAATCTGTATTCTTTTTGGCTGTGACACCGAACGATACACTCAAAACGTTGGCGGATAAGATATGCGTTCGGTTTGGGTTGAAGCGCGATGCAGTGGATATGAAGTTCAGTACCTTACTTTCTGGCACCGTTGTTGAAATGAGTTTTGACGCTGATTTTCAAATCTTCATTTCGTATAACAAACATAATCCTAAATGTTATGTTTCGGTTTTGCACAAACATGTCCCTGGAAATCACGCTCAGGTTCTAAACCAGAATGAAGACTCAACGGTAAAACCGCCACTGGATCCAAATCAACCCAACGGTTCACCTATTCACATCACCACACCACACCATTTTCAACGGTGTATGAGTCGGTTACGGAACAGATAAATAAGAAGGCAAAATATACAGTTACCCCAATTGGTTGTTCACCGCTAACAGTTATGTCAGATTATGGAGGCAAAAAAAAAATCCCAAATCGATGTCCCGTTGATGAGTCCTTGTCTCATATAGCTATCAAGCGGCTTTTTTTTGACGACATACCACTGGACATAGGTTCTAACACAATATCAAGCGGTACCCACTGAATGGCTGGTAATGATAGCGTGCATCCTTTGTCTTGCGGAGATCGACCTAAAAGTAATGCAAAGGTTGTTCAGTCCAATTCAAAGCATTCTACAAATTACAATGTTCGTTGTACAAATGTACACACTGGTGAAGATGATGCCGGAGGTTGTGGAACACATTGCAGTGCATCAACGGTTCCCATTACTAAACAGGAAACACATCGACATCCTTTACAGCATCATCACAATCATGGGGATACTGACAGAGAGGTCCATCCCTTGCCCGTGCCTAACACGACTAACATTTCTGTATCATGTATTACAAACAATCTACCAGATGATGACCTGGATAACAGGACTTACGTTCACACCCCTCCTGACCTGGCTGACCATAATCCCTCAAGGCATAAAGTGCAAGGGTTTGACCATGTATGTTTTCAAAATGTAAACGAATGCAGTGCATTCAGATCCGACCCGGGAAACACTTCCATTCATAAAGGCAAGATATTCAAACACAAGGGTCAAATGAAGAAGGAGTTGGGTCTGTACGCAATGCAAAACCATTTCTGGTACAGGGTTAAGCGGTCGACGACAACGCGGTATGAGGCATCGTGTACCTACTTAAATTGTCAATGGTTGGTACGTGCGGTGAAGAAGCGGCATGGAACCTACTGGTACGTCATTGTATATCGAGATACACACACCTGCAAAGTCAAAAATTATGGCCTTCACTTTACCCAAGTGAGTGCCTATATCGTTGGGGAACTGTATGCCCAAAGATTCGCTGATCCGGGATGCAAAATCCGAGCTAAAGATATCATATCGGAAATGGGGTCTCAGCACGGGGTGCACCTGTTGTATAACAAAGCTAACCGGGCCAGACTCCATGCTCTGAAAATACAGTACGGGGATCCACTGCAGTCTTTCCAAACGTTGCCGGCGTACTTTTACATGCTGAAGCAATGCAATCCCGGGACCCTAACAAACATCGTCACAGACTCGAAAGACCGATTGAAGTACGGCTTCATGGCACTTGGTGTTTGTCTCCAAGGTTTTAGCCGGGTTATGAGACCAGTGATTGCCATCGATGCAACCCACTTGACGGGATCTGTCAAAGGGGTGCTACTTACAGCGTCAGCCAAAGACGGTAACGAACAAGCATACCCATTGGCATTTGGTTTCGCTCCCTCGGAATGTAAGGGATCCTGGACTTGGTTCCTTTTTGAATTGAACAAGGGCATTGGATCTCCTCAGGATCTGGTTATCGTTTCTGATCGTCACAGAGGTATTATATCAGCCATGATAAAGGTTTTCCCAGATGCACATCACGCGTTCTGTGTGTTCCACATTGCACAGAAATTTAGACGGTCATCCAAGAATCGATGTATGCCAAGAGAATTGTTTTACGAAGCATGTTCCAAATACCGTCGCGATAACTGTGATAGCTACCTTCAACAGCTAGCTGCTTGCAACCAGAGGTACTACAACGACGTCATGGAAATTGGGTTAGATAAGATCACACGAGCTTACTGCCCCAAAAATAGGTACCGGATGATGTCTACCCAATTAGCCGAGTGTATGAACTCAGTTCTTGTAGATCTCCGGAAGTTGCCTATCGCAGCCCTTGTAGAGCAGATTAGGGATATGATGCAGAAGTGGTTCCACAAGCGTCGTACTATTGCAAATCGTCTTAGGACTGATCTAACTCCTGCAGCCGACAATCACATACATAATAGGGTTGAAGCTTCTTATAAATGCATCATTCAGCCTATTTCATACCACAGGTACAACGTCACGGAGAATCAAAATAATTCTATTGTTGATATTCAAGCAAAGACGTGTGCCTGTCGCGGGTGGGATCTTGAAAAGTTACCTTGTCACCATGCCCTTGCTTGTGCCAGGTATGCAAGGGAAGTATACTGTCGTAAGTTCGTCAGTGACCACATCTATTTTCAATGTCTAACATCCAGGAATTAATTTTATGAACAGATACGCATCAATTCCTGTTCCAGAAATGTGCTCCGAGTACTACACCTCTGATACGCTGCGACAGGCATATCGGGGAGAAATCAACCCGCTTCCACATGCAGAGAACTGGGTCGTACCGGATCAAGTCTGGAATCTACTTGTTCTTCCTTGGAAGGTGCGTGTTCTGCCCGGAAGACCGAAAAAGTCAAGGTACTGTTCTTGCGTCGAGAAGGCTAAGCAAAAGAACTGTTCTAACTGCGGCCTAAAGGGACACAACAAGAGGAGCTGCAGGAAACCACCGTCTGATGGTGCTAACAAAACCAAGCATCCTCGCAGTTGCAGTGTTTGCCACAAACAGGGACACAACAGACAGACGTGCCCGGATAGGCCATCCACTGACCTAACCTGTGAGGCTTCGGCTTACACCGACACCGGCACCGACACAGACACTGACTCATAAAATTTCCACAATGTGCAAAAACAGAGGTAACCTATCTCTGCCAAAATATAGTGTGTTAATGTAATGTTTGGTATCCATCTATACTTGTAATCGAGTTTTCAGTCCAAGGTCGATTTCTCCCTGTGGGATTAATCGTGTAGATGTGGACCCTTCCCCCATGTTCGTGTATGAAGTCCAAGTTTTATATCCATATCATCGTGTATTGGTTTAATTAGGAGGAGGATATTCCATATACACGATTATATTTTGGTCAGTTAATCGTGTGTTGATTACCCTGCACAACAATTTAACAAGTACTGACACGTGGAAGTCTCATTAATTGAAACCGTCTTCCTAAAGGTAACTTTGTCCAAACAGTGTTGCCCATCAACATCATAATAAAAGTGTTTTAGAGGATTCACATGTGAAGTTCCAACACCGTCTTACTTATAGGATTTCGTACCCTAGAAAAATATGCACGAGTTTGTCATGTGATATATACAACAATAATTAATCGGTTTTCAAATAGGGCAAACACCTCAATATTTCATAACCAGGTTCACATTATGTCATAAGTGATAACCAGGTTAATGACATGAACATCAAACATTCTGTTAATTAACATTCCTCAGGTAAGCTGTTTGTAAAAAGTTCATACGCGATTTCCTGCCTATGGCTCCTGATATCCGCTTCAAAGGACTTCATGCTTTTCAAACCTCTCAGCAGGGAACGTATCATTAACAGGACAAAGACTCCATTACTTTTCGGACCTATTTGTTTTGGAACTTTGTTAACATCCATCCGACGAGCCTTCATAGGAGCGAGATCCGGTCTACTCCTTCCCGTTCTGTTAAAATAACCTGCCTGCAAGCAAATAACCGGGAACAGACGTCAGAGTGGTAAAATCTGCCGGAGGATCAAATGAGCGCCTTTGGGTGTCCAGTGTGCGTTGGGATCATATACCACGATCTCCCATGCCTGCAGATCAACGACACAAACAACCCTGTGGCCGTCTTCAACCTTACAGGGGACCACCACCTGGAAAGGAAAAGTTATATCAAATATTTATATAAAAATCAAGCCGGAACCCATGTCTGCGCACCAGAACGTTACTAACCTTATCACAGGAATCCCATGGACTGCCCCAGTCTGGTCGGTCGCCGTGTACATATTGTTTCCATTCCAGAGGAACACGATAATCGGAGGGGTAGAAGGGTCGTACTACAGGCGCATGTAAATTCGGCTGCCAGCCTGCCCACGCCATTGCCAGTTCGTCCTGCAAAGGACATTTGCATTTTACCCAACTGCACAATGCCTAGTATAAACATAGCCTGAAAGTTACAGACGTACTTACAAAAAAGTTGCAATCAACGATCCCCATTCTTTCCTTGAACTTGTAAGGGCTGTGCTTGCTCCCTCTCATCTTGTTTAACAAATTGAGGTAGGCATCCATGTGTGTATCCAACAGAAGGCTATTAATGTCCTCTAATGATATGAAAAATTCCTTTGTCTGCAGCACCTCCAGGCCAACGTTACGGCTGCACCCATTACATTACAAGAATGATATTATAACTGGTAATTGATTGTATACGGGCGATGGAATCTAAAATGCATAGTTAGTAATCATCTTACTATAACACTGTCGAATCAATCTTGAACTGCGCATATATCTCCCGGCTGGGGCCAGTGGAAAGAATTCCTCTACTCAACGGGTTGCTATAGGGACTGCGGAACCATAACTCCCGTTGACGCTGTCTTACTAAAGCGGTATCATCTAATACCTGCTGGCACGAATCACCCGTGTCATTGGTATGCACATCAATTACAGGTGGTTCCCAGTTCGGAAGTGTTTCGGAGATTATCGCAGATAGTCTCCGTTTTCGTTGATTTGTGGGTGTACACGTCGATTGCTCTCCTGAAGAACGTGAAGCTGACACCGACGCTCGTGCTGAAATCGGTCTACAGGAAGGGTCGGAGATACTATCTGTGACACTCTCTTTAACCGATTCCGTTTTCTGTTACATTTACGTTTGCATCTGTTATGTGGATGGGCCATTGCCCATGGAGGTGAACCTTCAGGGACTCCAAGATCTGGGTCTGACTTAATCGGCACACTAAGATGTGAACTGAATGTGATGGTGACAGTGGATGTGGTGATGGACTTTGTACCGCAGAAGATGATGCATGTGAGGCTTCACGTTTGTCCTCATCTACCCCATTGTTTTCCGAGTCCCATACATCCGAAACTGGACGACACTCTGTAATTTGGGCTAACATCAACGTCGCACATGTTTGATCCTCAGACGTATCATCTGGACCAGATTCTGTGTCCACTACTGGACAAGGCGGATCATGCAACGAAGGATCTACCCACAACACTAACGGAAGCAAGGAGGCATCTTCTTTGGGTATGCCCTCATCGTCGCCATATATTTCCAAGTTCCCGTCATCATAAACTGGACATGACGCTGTAATATTTGCTCCCACCAACATCGGACATGTTGGATCCTCAGACGGATCATCTGTGCCTGATTGTCTACCTTCTACTGGACAAGGATGATCGTGCAATGAAGTATCTTGCCACAACACTAACGGAGCCAAGGATTCATCTTCTTTCGGTATCTCCTCCTCCTTGCCATCGGTATCTATCTTCCCTTGTTCAGAAACTGGACATGAATCTGTATTTGGTGGTGCAACCAACAACAGACATGTTTCTCGCATGCTAAAAGGACTTGATGAATCCAGCGACCATTGAGTTACATCAGGGTCCTCAGCTCCAGGTGCTCCTGGATGTACTAGACCTGGTATACCAAACACAGACAACAATTTACCTACTTCTCGGCGCCAGAGGTATAACGGCATATGAGAAAATAATTTGTCAACTGGACTGGGTGATCGCGAAGCCAATGAAGGTGCTGCAGCCACCTCCAGTCCACCCGCCCGTTGCAAGGACGATGAATCCTCACACAAGACTAAGGGAAGGTTTGATTCATCAACTTTCGGGATGACATCACCAGGGACAAGTTTTTGATATTGTTGTGGTTCATCATTGACCATCTCATAAACGCATCCCCTATCATCCTGCCAATCTTGGTCGTATTGCCTGTCCTCATCGTCGCCCACATCATAACGATCATCGGTAGCCTGATCATGCCCCAATCCTTCTTCCTCCTGCTCCACACTCTCCCCGCGCTGCGACTGATCTCCAGAATTACCGTCCCCTACATTTCCCTTGGGGATGAAAGTGTCACAGTGTAAATGGACATGAATACAAATTAAATCAAATAAAGAAGACTTCAACGGTGACAGTTGTGGATATATACGTACTTGAAACCCCAGCATCCGTCGTAGCCCTTCGATCTCCCGCCTCAAACCCTCATTGACGATATTGCATACACGGTCCACCCCAATTTCCTCATGGACGATACTGCGTACACTTTCCGGTATGGCATTCACCGCGTGCAGCACTCTTTCCAGTACTTCTGGTCCCACATACTGTCGAGGTACCTCCAACTGTTTATGTAAACGGTATACGTAAAACACTAAAACGTTAGACACGGTGCGAAACAATAGATACACAAACAAATTGGGCAACCAACATCATAGACGTATAAACCATTGATCCAATATTACTTCGACAGTTTACCTCATCGGTTGTGTGACCAAGCGAATGTCACCCACCGTTTGAACCTGCCCTCTGATATAAGTCTTCTTGCATGGTATCATCAACCGGGGCTGCTGCACCTTGGTCAGCCGGAGGAGGGAAAGATCCGTGTCCATCGCTGGATGGTTGTATATCTGGAAGGACCATATCTGTGAGGTCCGTTGTATCTACACGGTCACATCCTCTCCGCCCACCGTTAGTTTTCTTACTTGGCCTGTGTTTCCTCTTGGTGGGTTCCTCAGCATAGTTACTCCCATTTGGCTTCCACTGGGGTCCCTCGGATAGGTCCACATCAATATCCCTCCAGTAATGTTTCTGCAACTCACGTTCGGTGGGTACAAGCTCCAGAAGCCCAGTGAGCTTAAACATAATGGAACTAATATAACTGTCCACTGTCTACATAACCAAAAAGATACAAAACTATACCAAAATGAGATAATTGTAAATTACCTTCCTGCTTGTCTCCGCTTTGGTCCAGGCGTTGACCATGTCCGATCCCCTCTGTTTGAAACAGTACTTCCTGTACCGTGGGGCTCCGTTGGGATCCCCTGTTAACTTACCACATTTGTCGCGCATCACAGGTATAGCCTCCGCAGCCCAAAACTGTACCTTGTCAAACCGAGGGATCGGTTTTAGAGGGTGTAATTAGCATTACTAATCATGGAAAAACGAATAATCTAATTTACAAACATATGAAAAAAGGTCAAAGGGATTAACGCTTATTAAAATAACCTGTAATCCCCAAATGAATCCGTATAGGTTGTATCTCTTAGTCTGCCCGAGAGGGTCTGCCGGTACCTTAAAACCTTGACGGATGTAGTGAAGGGTCATCTTGAAAACGTAGTGACCCCAGGCAAAGTTGTTGAACGATTGAACATCCTCCACTAGCGAGAACGTCCAGTATGCCACCTAGCTCCGGTCGTCCTGACCGAAGAGGACCCTGTTGGCAAACAGGAGCAATGCCAACTTAAGTGCATCGTTGGGCCGTTCGAAACCCTCCGCCATGAAGGGAGCTTTCAATTCTGCGATCACAACTTTTTTCCTTCCCTCAAAGTACCTTACGTGAATACCACCCGGGACAACCTCATACTCTCTTGACGGTATGTCTGACAGGCGGCCAAATTTTAGGCCAGTGCACAGACAGAACTCCCTCTTCCCAAATCTGACCTTAGTTTTTCCTAAGGCAAACCATAACTCGTCCTCACTACCTCCAGGAATGCATATCTGTCTCAGCAGCAAGATATGGATGATTTGTGCCTGAAAATAACCCCCTTTAGGGAAATCCAAGAAGTGGCCAAAACATCCTGACTCGAATTCTGCCCTTTCTCCGGCACGGTCAAGAATCTTGTCTATATCGGAAATCAATTTGTGAAAACAGTGTGTGTTGATGGTGATGTTATAATTCCAAGTGGCCCTCGGGTGTACCAACAAATCGTCCAAATTTTCCTCCACAGCCATCTGTTCATAAAATTTACAATTGCAAGAGTAAACGAACTAAGAATTGAGGCAGCATCAACATATATCCACACTCAGTATTTAACAGAACAAAACCCATCCTTGAACTCTTTTCCGGCTGCGAGTATTTCAGTCGAACACTACAATAACATTCAATATATAATCTATCACAGTCGTTCGAGAGAGTAATTGAGATTTCATTTCAATCATCAGCCTGCTGTGAAAAATTACAGACTGAAACCCATCAACAACAAACAAATTGGGTAAACTTTATTCCTTGAATGTTCAACAGGCCATACCTAGACTGAAACCCATTACCAATTTATACATACCCACCCTTAATAATTAAATCGAAACAAACAAAAATATGGTAACAGAAAAAATTAGGATCACAACAGAAAACACCATACCGTCGACACGATTGGGTGCGCCGTCGATTAAAGAAGTTCTTCCAGGTGCCGGATTCCAAAGAGTACCTCCTTTTGATGCTTACACGGTATAGGTTCTTGAGTAAGTAAGTATACACGAATGGTCACAGTCTGTGATTTAGGGCTTTATGACCAAATTACAACTAACCTCCCTGTGGTTTGGTGATACACGAATAAATCGCAATTACAGTGTCCACGTAATGGATTATAATACAGCTGACTAGTTTTGATAAAATTCCAATGAAAGATAACTATTTACAAAGTGAAATAGACCGTTTCATTCCTTCAAAAACAAAAAAAAAAAAACAAAAAAAAAAAAAAAAATAGACCGTTTCGGTTGCCTATGAAGTTGCCTATGAAATATTCACAGATAATGATGTCATTATTATATGAAATGAAGCCATGCATTAATGCAGACTATTGATTTGATCTGTACAGTGAATACAGTCCACTAATCAAACTTATATCGGAATTTGAACTTATTTTTTAATTTTCTTTTTAAAAATGGTTTAGTTTTGAAATTTTCATTTTCTTTTATATTTTAAAAATTCTAATTCAAAAACCATTATCGATGTCCGCATTTCAAAATTCCAATAACCGTAACTAACTTGTTTATGGTATGCTGTTTTGTTAAAGTGGTCGTGGACTCTGGAGTATTCAAAAAGCAGTGCAGATTATTGCACCCATATAAAAAGGTTATGGCAACCCTACTTTTATTTACACCCCAAATTAATTTTATAAAAACTGATGGACAAAAATGAATATGTTATTGTTATTAATTTAATAATCTTATCACTGAATACTAATATATAATCTTCGTTTAATGAATCGCCGATACCAAGTGTAACGCCTTTGTCCCCTAAAATTTATATATACTGGGAATGCAATACCAGAAAATCTCTGTGAGTAATAAATTAAAACAAACAATAATTCTGTTAATGAGTAGAACTGCCTGGTAGTAAATGGACGCGTGAAGACAGTTTAAATGCATGTGTCGTGTCATTTGAATTGTCTTCCTCATGTAATCGTAAACTCATACAAGAACTTGACTACGGATGCAAACATTTATGTACGACATTTCATTTCTAAACCACTGCACATAATTCAAAGAGCAGGACATAGATAACACAAGGTCTCAGAATTTTTTTTACATATTCGAAACTTATAAACATCGCATCCCAACTTCCACCGTAATATAAAGTAGCTCAACCCAGAAGTCAAAATTTCGATACGTAACAGTTGAAAACTCGGTGAGAACAAAAAGCATACATGTGTTATTTTACAGTAAATGTGCATAACCTAATGGGAAGGATGAGACGGTACTGAGCTTACAGGACGACCCATCTCCCTCTCAAAGTCCGCGATCAGTCTCTGTGTGTCATCAATTACCTGGATGAACTTTGTCCATAACAAAACCACGTCAGTGTTGAAATTCCCTGAAAATTGAGTTCGCACGTCCTCCAATTCACTGAATACTTGTAAAATGGCGTCGAGGAAGGAGTATATGCGATCTCGGGTCACCGCTGGTTCACCTTGCGAATTCCTATCCATTCCGAAAAAAGATGGCGTCAAACAACTGTGTGGTTACTGTTCTGACTGTATTTGAAGTTTTCAACTAAGTTCAGTTAGAATGTGTAATGTCAATCCAATATTACGATAGAAAATACTTTTAGGCAATTACATATATATAGAGCATCGGCAATGGGCAAATATGGCTTTTCGAGTTTGTAAATAATGCCACATCAGCGTTTCTATTGATTATGGGCAAAAAATTTTAACACCTTGAATGCATAAGCCAATCGTTTAGATTATATGAGTTGATTAATGGTGTTTTGAAATCCTCATACTTTTAATTTGTAATTAACATTTATCATCCGGAACGAGTTCATAACTAAATTGTTATTATTATTTAAACAATAATGCTAAACATCCCACCTAAAATCCCACCTTTTTAAATTAACATGTCCAATACGAGAAGATCTTGCCTGGGACGGTCCAAATCATCTAAAACTTGATGGCCGTAACATCAAGTTATCGGACAATGAAATGTTATGTGTAAATTAATGAACAGTTTGGGATTGGATGAACTGTACGAGTGTACAGGAGATAATTATTACAAGATATTGCGTTGGGAGCTTAAGGATTTGGTGAGGCAATTTATATTGCGTAACATAGATTCAACCGTCCATTCCTGTTTTGTAACGCTACACGAAGAGGTAATGAGTATTCTTGTAGACCGGCATTGCGTATCCCCATAATAGCGTGCCCATTGGATTTGGGTTGTCAATATCACAATGGCCCATCACATCAAATGTCATTATGGTCAACAGGCAGGCAAAAAACAATTATGTCAGCAGCAATTTCGATTTTCGGTACTTTAATCCCTATCCAGAAGACACGAACATAGAAAGATTAAAACAAAGCATTCAGATTGAACCAAACAAAATGACTGATGTCGAACTTGAAACCGGATTGATGTGTTAAATACTAAGTTGGGTACATATGGTAAGAGAACCTCAAAAAGAATGTGAATCTGACAATTGTTTGAAATGAATTTCGTAAGCTAACCTCTTTAATGACTGATTGACTGTGCTGGAATTGGATTGCCACAGCTCAATGATATAACCTGGTGTGGTAGTTTTTTGTAATGGGCCACAATGTGTAATCAATTCGGAAAATAGATGAATTTAAGTAATATATAAAACCATTCCGAAGATAATCCTTACACGATCAATATTCAATACATTACTGTCATAACACGGTATGTTAGTAATAAGTCCAAGAAGTGATGGTGGTGATCAACTGATGACGGTAATTTTGACATTTTTGCAGTTGTTTCCTCTTATAGTAATTTTCATCTTCAATTGATTTCCGACATTTGCAATTTCTTATCTACCCACGACCCCACGTGTTAAGAAATATGATTTTTTTTTTAAATGAACAATTAAATAGTCAATTAGCATTAATATGCTCATCTTCTCCCAAAGCATAGATATTGTCATTCTGTTAAAGGGTGTGGCTACTCATTTCCGAATGGTCATTTATTATTATTAATTAATTTCAGCGGGAGTTGTGTCAGGTGTAAATGTGTGTTTTGTGAATCGAAAAGGTTTGGAACTTTGGATCATTAATTTGTTTTTTTTAAATCCATTTTAATTGTACTTACATTAATCAATTGTTTGGGTTACCAACAGATAAATAGAGTGGTGTGTATCTGTTCAAAAACATTCCTGTGAAGAGTTGTTGGTATTCTTCGTCTTTCATATATAATGAAATGAATAAATACAAAAAAGTCAGTAGGTTATAGGTAGTATATAATGAAATTAATAAATATAAATAAGTAAGTCAGTAGGTATTAAATAATTGAAACGGTGATATAATATTGATTCCACATGGTGACCCTTCTGTGTTCAGTGCACTTACATACAATAATTCTTTATTTCTTCACAACTATTAACATTTTAAAATTCGAAACCAGACAATATTTGTCTGTCATGAACGAACTCTATATACCGTACAAAATTTTTATGAAATATGTTAGTCCACCTCCCAAGTACTCCAGACCTCCAGTAGTGTGAAATTATGAAAATTGTGAAACAATATTTTTACAATTATTTGCTGTAAAAAATTGAGTACAAATTTGCTCACCTCCTTTAACTGGAGGTAACCATTACCCCCACCCTAAGTGTTTGACACGTGTCCCAAATTTAACCTAAAGTTCAAAGTTAACTCAAGATTTAGGACACATGTCAACACTTGGGGTGGGGGGTAATGGTTACCTCCAGTTAAAGGAGGTGAGCAAATTTGTACTCAATTTTTTCTATAAATGAAACGACGTCACATTAATTTTCAAATATTGAACCATAATATAGGAATTGCGTGACCGCCACAAATGTACTAATAAAAATTGCCCATTGCCGAAACATGTGTAATATTCAATATTACTGAACAATGATAACCAAATTCGATATAAACGTTAATAAAAAATTGAGACCATCTTGTAGGTAAACTGATATCACATAGACCTATTGACGTTATGTAACGGTGCCTTTCCAGTTAAAAAACACAGATACAGATTCAGACAGCACCGTTCAGAGCTGAAGTCTGCTATTCGGCGACGCTAAACACTTGTTTTTAAAACTTCAGCTTTTCTTACCTCTACAAATCGTATGTTCAAACCTTCTGTTATTTATTCAGAGTAATCCCTCCTACTATTTTCATACTCCCAACATATCTGCTCAAATTGTAAATATATATCCATATATATACTCGGTTCTGCAGATACACCAGATACACCGTGATCAAAGCAATGCTTTGGATGGCCCGAACCTTCTCCAAGTAAATGACCACGTCGTCACCTAGGGCTATCGTCAGAAATATCAATGTCTCATCCACCCAACATCATAGTCATGGATGTCTCTGTTCGCCACTTGTTTTAGAAAGTGGTTCGCCTTGAATACGCACTTTTTGCCCATTGTTTCATAGCCTGGCCTCCCCGGAGGTATTCTTCCTTTAGAAGAGATAGGACCCGCAGTCTCTTCGAACGACAATTTCTGCTCCCTTACCGGGGTAATCGAAGAAACCTAACTCAATATTCAGAATCAGAGGTGAAACAAAAAATTTAAACAGCAACCCAAAATACAACACGTGTAGAGTGATACGAGGTTGTGGGTTGGGAAGATGGGAAGATACTATTTCAAGGGTGATTGGGAAGAGATGTTCCACGGCAGCAACAAGTTTACACTACGTGAGGAACGAACCATGTTCAGTACAGGCAAAAGAAACAGTTGGGTGTGAACAATGGAAACAGGAGATTGAGAAGGCGGATTAATAATAAACACATGTGGAGCGACGAACGGAGGGTGTCAGTTAGGGAGAGACTAGTTCAAGGGTGATTGGGAAGAGGGGATGATACTAATTTAAGGGTGATTGGGAAGAGATGTTGCATGGAAGCAAACACTTTAAACTACGGGAGGAAAGAAGCATGTGCTAGAGGCCAAAAAATACTTCTGAAGGCTGATTCACAATAAAGACGGGTGGAGTGAAATAAGGATGGTGTGAGTTTAGGGAGAGACTATTTGAAGGGTTAATTGGGGAGTACAACTTTGCTCACCTACAAAGGTTTGGAGGTAACCATTACCCCCCACCCCAAATGTTGACACGTGTCCTAAACCTTGAGTTAGCTTTGAACTTTGGGTTAAGTTTGGGACACCATTACCCCCACCCCAAGTGTTTAACACGTGTCCCAAACTTAACCCAATGTTCAAAGTTAACTCAGGTTTAGGACACGTGTCAACATTTGGGGTGGGGGTTAATGGTTACCTCCAGTTAAAGGAGGTGAGCAAAGTTGTACTCTCTATTGTAAGGGTGGAACCCTGTAGTACAAGTGTAAAACTTTGCTCACCCACTTTAACGAGTGTATTTTTGCTTACCCACTTTAACTAGAGGTAAGCATAACCTCCATCCCAAAATGCTACCACGTGTCCGAAACTATTATTTAAAACAATGGCAAAAAGGTTTTATTTTCAAATAAAAATCAGAAATCAATAAGTTAGGACCAAAATATATCTTATCTAATTATTTAAGATCATTGATTACGGGTACCCTAATTTATGGTAATGGATAAATTTTTTGGGATAAATGAGGGGGTTTGGCTACTATGCAGGCCCTGCATGATGCAGGGATGAATAGTTATAAATTTGGTATATCTCTGATGAACATGAATACCCTTGTCACAACTCTTACACATACCTCTCTTCATAGTTGATATCTTCTCCTACACTATGTATTGCATCATTTAATCTGCCCTCATGTGTAAACATTTGATTACGACGTGTCATCGTGTGTTATTTGTTTTTTCCCTTTGCTTTTGTAGGTGTAGACTTCAAATGAATATATAATGCAAAAGACAATAGCGTGAAGATAGATGGATACAGGTAACAACACGTTCACAACCGATTTTGTATATAATCCTTATCATTTGATAAACTAATCATAAATTTATATAATTGAAAATAAGGTAAGTACAATGCCTCGTGTATCCGGCGAGTCATTACCTCCCCTAAGATAGTGAACACATGAAACGGAGTTATGTTTAGTTAGTGGATGCAAATACAATCGCCTTCGTTTAAACTTAAAGACATTATAAACAAAACAACCAGATGAAAGATAAAAAACTAAAATATGCACAGATCATTGAAATAACATGTAGGACTTGGTTGATCAGTTCGCCGGAAGGGATGACGGTCCTGCAGGAAAACCAAACTGTTCATCGAGTTGTGCTGAAAGACGGCGTGACTCTTCAATGAGTTCGAATAATTGTATCCGTAACGAATCTATGTCCATAGGACAATCGCTGTAAACTCGGTGTCTCCCCGCCGGAGCCGTATGTTGAAATTTTATGATGACATCTCTCAGTTCTTCCATTTTCCGGATGTGTGTCGACATGGCAGCGAGAACGGGGTAACCTTTATCATTCCCCCCTTGCTATCCACTTGACCTACAGTCGCCATAGTATGGTCGTTAGGTTTGATACAGTAGCAATTTGGTATGACCTTGGTTTTGATATTTGTAATTGCAATGAAGGCCTCAGTAGACAGTCGCGCCACTTCTAAAAACCAAATAAATACTCATTGTTTGTAGTAAAGGAGAAAAACTTGAATGGGACGGTTTCATTGATATGGCAATGGGACCGGCCAATGAATGTATGCCACATGGGACTTTAAAATATATTTTTACTCCCAAGATATATATGACATACATTCATTGGACTGTCCCGATGCGACGTCAATGAGACCGTCCCATGCAAGTGTTTCTCGTATTACAGATGAATGTGTCATACTGTACTGTAAGGGTGCGTAAAACTCCTTGATCTAATGAGAAAACATTTTTTTGGATATCATCTATATTCATATTCTGAATTACCATTGTACTTACGTAATATACAATGAAATCCGCTATTGGGCTCTTGCCAATGTGGTTGGACCCTCCAAATGGAGCATCCACCACCATGGTTCAATTCCCATGGCACCCATGTATATATTACATATATTCTTTGTCCCTCCTTGGCTATCAAGTGAGGAGTGTGAGACTGTGAGGCCGTGAGGGTGCTCTCTCCGGTCTCCCCTTTATTAGTGGGAGCAGTTTTTAGTGGGAGCAGTTTTCCGGGCTGTGCTCGCAGGGTCTTGGCATATTTAGTTGCGACGAGTTTCTGTAGTTGGAGAGGGGACAGGTTGATGGGACTGATGGATGCCTGGAGGAAGTCCAGCCAGCATGCTCAATAACAGAGCTTTTCCAAATAAATAAAAAATTAGTCGATAAACACAAACAATTTCACGTGTGACGGGTTTCGATAAGCATGTAGGCCACTGTGCAATAGTAAAAAAATTTCATAAATTACTAAATATTATCCGAAAGTCAACTGTCATTAAATATAGGAAATATTCCCAAACACGTTTAAAGCTCAATGCACCCACTCCTGTGAAACAGTGTGAATAGTTCGTTGATGTGAACACTCAATTTACAGTTCACCTGAAAGGGCGATGGACTGGGGTCGGCACATCCGTCAACTACAGACGTCAAGATCAGTTCGATTACATGCAGAAGCGCGATATATTATATCTTCGGTCATTGTCAATAGGGAATCGAACCGAGTTTCCATCTTGTTTTTTATTTCAACTGAACTGATTAATTAATTTATTTATTTCACAGGTTTGTACAAGGGGCAACATCATTACATGATAGTAGGTAATTCGTAATTACCCTACGTTTTCAACAAAAGCTTGTTAGTTGAATAGTTGAGAAGGAATACTATTTGGTTTATCACACGATGAGGAAAAAAGTACAAGTTTACACGATTTAACCATGTCCGAAAGGTAGGAAATGAATGATAATTATATATATAAATTATTATTTTTATATTTATTTTTTATTGTTTTTTTCTTTTTCTCTGAAGTTAAATATTCAACGCATATAAACAGCCAAATATAACCATGAGTACAAATATTTTGGATGAAATGGTTAAAAAGATAACATTACAAATAAGGATCAGGAGTGGTGATGAGAAATTTTAAGATTGCAAGGCAATATCGAGAAAAGACAGTGGCCAACACATGTGGCAGGTGAGTTGTCATTACTAAACAAAAGACAGTTGCCAACACGTGGCAGGTGAGTTGTCATTTGATGACTGGATACACATGTATCATAAAAATGGGTGTATTTTTGCTCACCCACACTAACTAGGGTGAGCCATTAACACCCACTTCAAGTGTTGACACATGTGCAAAACTTGAGTTAACTTTGGGGTAACTTCAGACTTTGGGTTGAGTTTAGGACAGGTGTCAACAACTGGGATGGGTGGTAATGGCTCACCGTAGATAGTGTGGGTGAGAAAAATGGACTCCATAATTTATCTCACTTACCCATGTGGCCATGTATATTCTTAAAAATTAGTTGTATTTGAATTAAACTTTTGGAAAAGATGATCCGCGCGGTAGGTTGAATTGTAGATTCAACTTGAATAATAAACATTGGAAATTTGAAAGGATTAATTATTACCTTGTTTTTATCCAAATTGTATTTAAAAAATAAGGATATAAGTCATTTTTTATCATGTATTAGTTTTATAATAAATGAACGTATTGTAAATTATATATGTATTGTATTATCGTTTACAAAGTAATAATTAAGTTTATAATTCATATTTTTATTAGTTGTATTTGAATTAAACTTATGTTAAGAAAAATCGATACTATAGCAATGTTTACTGTATAAAATAAAACAAAAAAACACATTTGTTGTAAATGAACTAAATAATATTATATATTAAGAAGAAATTAAAAAAAGAAACGTAATATAAACAAATAAATAATAACAAGATAAAAAACATAAATGAAAATCATGTTTTATAAAAAGAAAATAATATCAAACTAAAATAAGTATCCATAGATCATGGATAGCTAAGAAGTTGTATTGTATTATTGCGTTTTATGTAATAATTAAAAAAATAATTCATTGTTTTTATTATATGTATCTACAATGTTGTAAATTCTCTACATGTATTTACATGCATGTAAAATTCCCAATACAAATATCTACATTAAACAATTTCTTTTTTCTATGGAAGGTTCTAAGTTGACCAAATCCAGTGTTTATCGATGTATTAAACTAACCGTCAACTAGGGGTGTGCGGCGGATCGGATCCAATGGATTTACCATGATCCAAGATCCGATCCGATCCGATTGGATCAAAGAAATTGCAATCCGATCCGATCCAATTTTATTAATTGGATCCGATCCGATCCAATTAATATTTCATCCGATCCGATCCGATCCGATTATAAAATACTTTAATCCGATCCGATCCGATCCAATATGATCCGATGGATTGAATTAATATAAAGTCAATCGTAATATATAAAAGTTATAATCTGAAATAAATAAAATCAAATAAATTATTTAAACATTACTAATTAACTCAAATAAAATTAACATTAAAAAAAATACATGACATAACTTGTAAACTTTATATAATTCAAAAAGTTTATAAACATTATTCATCAGGTCCAAATGTAAACTTAATAAGCCATGATGTTGATGAAGAAGAATAGAAGAAAAGAAGATGGTGGATTGTTGGCTATAAAGAAATTGAGAAAGAAAACCCAAAATATTAACATTGAAAATTGTATTTTGGTTAGGTCTTTACATTAGAAAGTAGTGGATAAACTAAATTGCCCAATATAAAAATAAGGCCTAATATTTTAAGCGGATTGACGGATTCGGCGGATTTTCAAATGGAAATCCAAGATCCGATCTGATCCGATCTAATCCAATGGATTTTAGAATTTAGGATCCAATCCGATCCAATCACCTCTCTGGATCCGATCTAATCCAATGGATTGGATCTGATCTAATGGATCGTATTGGATTGGTTTGGATCCTGCACACCCCTACCGTCAACTGAGGGATCCCTCGCTTAAACCTCTGTCCACACCTGTATGTGAAATCACATCGATTTATATGGCTTTTCATATTAAATTTTGTGTGGATAATAAGTTCATTCAAAGATACCAAGAAATCCAAATTGATAATTTTGCAAGCACTATAACTATGTAAACCAAATTTGTTAAATATAAAGGTAGCGGAAAAAATTATATAAGTTTTGCACTATTACAAAATTTATAAGTTATTTTGGGAGAGAGGAGAACTTTAGCCCTAACAATTCAGTGCATGCGTAAGCACACAAGAAAAGTGATCTCATCGGAATGTAAACACAATCGGTGTCGGTGTATATTTCGAAAACATGCTATTTTAATTTCACATCATTTGGTTGTGAAACTTTCAAATTGCTCTAATCCTTATTACCCTCAGGGCTTCCACAACCTAAAGCTAAACTTTAATTTTGAAGTTAATTGAAATCATTATTAGGGTATAATTCACGGTATCTATCTAAACAGTATGGAGACAATCTTGCATGCATACGACGTGCCTGGGAGAACTAGGGATGGCAATGGGGCAGGTCGGGTCGGGTCGGGTCAAGGCCGCCCCAAACCTGAAACCTGATTTTCAACGGTTGCCCCAAACCCGACCCGTGACCCGAACGGGTTTTCAATTTCCGCCCCAAACCCTATCCGTTTGGGTCAAAGGTGCCCCAAACCCGACCCGAATGACCCGATTCATTTACGTAAATTTAAATTTAATATAGCACGATAACTAAGTTTAATGAATATTAAATTCATCCGTAAAGTACAAAATATAAATCCCAAAATGACTTGAACAAAAATACAAAATACATACAACATTTTCGGTATCAATAAAATCCATTCAACATCTTCACCAAATTAGTTTAAACTTAAAAAATTTCAATTACTAAATCCATCCAATATCTTCACCATCACTTTGTCTTCTTGAAAACAAGTATATATTTAATATATATATATATATATATCTCGAGTTTATATCTAAATATATATATATATTGTCTTCTTGGGTTTAAACTCGAAATATATATATATATATCACTTTATTTCTTTTAAATTGTTTTCTTTTCGGCTAACATAGGGTTTCCTTCTTTCTTTTCCTTTTATATTTAAAAAATATATTTTTTTAAATATATATATATTTCGGGTCAAACGGGGCGGGTCGGGTCAAAAGGGACTGCCCCATACCCGACCCGGTAACCCGGCCGGGTCAAGAAATGTGCCCCAAACCCGCCCCGTTACCCGTTTTTACTGCCCCAAACCTGACCCAAACGGACCGGGGCCCCGCGGGTTTGGGGCGGGTCTGGGATTTTTGCCGTCCCTAGGGAGAACTCATTCGATTGGTTGTCCTTGCCACATGGCATGCACCCATTGGATGGGTGCAATGCACCGGGTGCATGCAAGATTCTGTCATATTCAAGAGGTCGAAATGACCACAGTGCACCTCATATGTTTATATATAATATGATTTAAATATTATAATAATTAATAAAATAATATTTATAAGATTTTATTAGGAAAATTCTGGTTAGGAGGATGCACTAACCAGATCGGGAGTTCTTATATATATATATATAATATTGCACAAGTCAGTGCTTTTTTAAAGATTGTAAGGGTTAAAAGGTGGTTCTGATTCTTGTATATAGTATGGGACTAGTCTGGGCTAGGGTCTTGGGTGCCACAAAATTTGTTGATTTTCATCCCACCTTGTCCCGTTATCTCCCATGCTAAAGTTGCACCAAATGTGGGATACGAAGAAGCTGTCCCACGTTATCCTATCCCTAAGGGTGCATTTGGTACGGAGATGGGGCAAAACAGGACAGGACAAGATAAGTTGTTCTATATTGTGTTTGGAAGGTCTAGGACATAACTCTTAACTGTAATGTTATGCGATTGGTATGGCTGGGACAGGACGGGACAAGAAGTTCAAATTACTATAGTACCCCTCTTATATATATTATAATTTAACAATTATATAATATTATAATATAATATAATATAAAGGTAAAATATATATATATAATAATATATAATATATTATATAAACAGATAATAATATATAATATATAATATTATAATATATATTATTTTGATATATATACTAAAATAATCTAAATACATATTATACATAATATATAATATAATTTAAAATAATATATTATTAACATGTTTAACAATTTATAGAAAATTTAAAGGGTAAAATAGTCTTTTTGTACTTGTCCCATGTCATTGAACAACCTTGTCCTAGGGAATATGGGAGTAGAGATGCACATTTGGGGAATGAGGATGGATATAGGTCCCCCCATCCCCATCCCCACTTCCCAGACCCTTCCTCAATACCCCCCCGTTTCCCAATTTAGGGAAATTGGGGATGGGAAATTTTGTCCCCCCATCCCCATCCCCATCCCCACTTCCCAAACCCTTCCACAAAACCGCTCAGTTTCCCTGTTCGGGGAAAAAGGGGATGGGAAATATTGGGGGGACCTATATCTATCCCCATCCCCAATTCCCCATTTTCCCCATATTTCTCCGTTTTTTCCCATTTCCCCGTTTCACCGGTTCTCCTATTTTCCCATTTGACTAAAAACTACAAAATATAACTAAAACAAACAAACATTCCATTACAAATACAAAATAAAATTCATTAATGAATTTTATATAAAATGTGTATATATACTTAGGGATTTAGGGTTTTCAAAGAATAAAAAATATATTAAATATATATATATATTATAATTATATTTATATATGTTTGGGGGAAATGGGGAAATGGGAACGGGGGACCTCCCACCCATCCCCATCCCCATTTCAATATAATTGTGGAGAAAATGGGGAAATAGGGATGGGGAGGGGTCCCCCCATCCCTCCCCATCCCCATTTCAATTTGGGGATGATTTTCATCCCTATCCCTCACCATTTCCCCATTTCCCCAACAAAAAAAAATCCCCAAATGGGGATGGGGACGCAGGGAATTGGGGCCCCGGGGGAAAATGTGCATCTGTACTTGGAAGGGACAAAATATGCTGGTTTTTGTCCTACATTGTTGTCCCACATTGTCTTGTCTTGTACCATTCTAATGGCGCGCCAAATGTGGGATAACAAAAAGTTGTCCCGTCCTCTCCTGTCCCGTCCCGCATACCAAACATATCGTGGGGAGCAAGATAACTACTATAATTTAACTAAAATAGGGAAAACAAAAAAATACATAATATCAGTATTATAGACATGTAATACCATGTAAAATTATGGAAATCATGTGGACAACCAGCAAATTTATTTCCTTTACATGATTGATGACATTGTTATATACATAAATACATATGACATTGGTGATGACTATTTGAAGATTACACTAATTTCCAATAAAGTTAAAATTAAAGGGGAAAATGTCTGATATGTTTCCGCCGTTTAGTGCGCTGTGCCGCTGTATGCCCCCCTATAAAAGCATATGTTCACAATCGGATTTCATTAACAGGATAACTTCGGTCTCTACAGATTCTGAAGCAAAAAAAATATTACTTCGGTCTGTAGAGATGGAGTCAGATGATGAGAACGAATCCACGGCATTGGATCGACTGATTTGCTGCGTAACCAGGTGCTTCGACTCTCTGAAAAACCTCCTGGATGTTACCATTGAATACAAGAAAATAGTGGAAAAACACGAAGCACGGTCCCGTTCTCGATCAACAGTTGTTGAATCTCGCGTGGCGGAATTGGAGAGAGATGTTTACAGGTTAAAAAATAGCGCATGCAATCCCAGGTCGACGTCTCTAGTCGACCGTCTTCGGCGTCAAGAGGGCTGTACGTTATTTAAGAATCAACCTTCGGGTTCAAGGCATTAATACGTTCAGACACTCACATCCATAGCGCCACGAAACATGCATTTGCAATTGATGGTTGTTTTGTTCCTAGAATCCATTCCAGGACTTGCAAGTAGCGTTTTATGTTGGGTTTGTTGTTGCCATTTTGTTTTCAATTTTGACAAACGCCTGTTGTTTTATAACCCATGTTAAAAATTTCAAGTCAGACCTCGTTTATGTGTGTACTCATCTGCCGATTTTGTGCTGTACAATCTTAACGAAGTACTTATGTCCCTTTTTTATTGTTCGGAATCAGAAACTAACCTTGCAGTTCAAATTCAGAAAAAAAAACTTGTACGTATTAACATTTCACAACAGTTAACAAACTATTAGAACAACCCTGAAAAAACAGAAAATTTGTATGTACTCAAAACCTTTCTTATTTTTCAAACCAATTTGACCACTTACCTTTAACATGTACAAGAACACCATGCACCAACTTCACTTGTTAATTGAGGGAGGTGTCGATGTTCATAAAAATGCTCCCATTCATAATCTTCTAAAACAAGCAAGCTTAACTTTCTGTTGGTTCAGAATAATGTTAATTATTATCTATAGCCGTGTAAATCTCGATGAAATCCAAAAATGTCACCCCATATTGGAAGTGGGAATATGTCTGAAAGGTTGTAATGGGTGGCCTACTCAAACGGATAGGCAAACTACATCAATTAACAAACATAACAAAGAACACGAATTGGTCTCCCTCCAAGCGTAAATATTATGCGCTTAATTCAAGCTTCATCCACACTGTAAAGGGAACCCTGGCGCAACAGTCTTCAGTTGCCGCAACAATGGCATTAAACTGTTGATTATGATTTCATCCCTAAAATTTAATAAAATATTGGATGATCCAACGGATTTGAGTCTTTGAGATGTTCAAATTATATCCTGACGAAGTTGCATCGTTTTAGGGCAACGGTTGCACCAAATTAGGTTATAGGGTTGGACATGATGGTTTACAATGTATATTGTATAACCCTTTACATTATGCTTACTTTAAACTTCTGTATTAACAATAATGTTTGCCATCGAACCAGATGTGTAAAGTCAACCTTGAATCCTTGATATACGTTACGGTGACACGGATTTGTATTACGAAATAAACTTGGCTGGACCGGGTGCAACACTCAGCATGTGCTGAGTGTTGCACCAAAGAAATTAAATTCTGACACATCATCAATCCAACTAAGTCGAACAACCCAACAAGAGAACATTTTTGCTCAGCCCCCAATAAGATGACATGTGTCTACGAAGGGGTAAATTTATCCAATTGATTGGACAAAGTTACCCCTCCGTAGACACATGTCATCCATTTAGGAGGGGGTAATGGTTACCTACGTTGAAGGGGGTGAGAAAAGTGTTATCCTCAACAACCCATTCAACTCAGCTTTAATCCAAGAAGAACAGAAAGATCGGTAGCCGGAGGAGGACCGATGACAACGGGAGGGTTTCTGCCATTGGATGGATGAGCATTTATTACGTCTGTGGGATATCCCATCCGATTTTGACGTCTGACTTGAATTGATTTTAACTGTCGTATCAATTAAATTTTGGTCATTCAACTAAACCCCTGCCCACCCTCAACCCACTTTCTCATGTTACCATCATTGCCTGTACTCTACCCACCCTATTTCCATATCACATTTCCAAGATTTCGTTCTCTAAGTATAGGGTATGGGTAATGATTTTTTTTTTTATTTTTTTTTATTTTTTTATTTTTTTATTACCACAACAACTGCCGGGACCGGCGAGATTGGGCTGTACAAGCACTGTCCGGATTGCGACTTAGTATGGGTAATGATGAAAAGTAGAAAATTGGTCATGGGGTCTGGCCCAACATGATAATACTGATTGATTTGACAGTTAAGTAGCTGGGAGTAGTACAAATTGTATTTAACCATTACTGCTTTGAACCAACATTAATGTTGATGGTTGTTTCTCAACGTACTCCATCGTGTAACAATCGTAAACATTTACATAAACAGCAATACACGATACAATTCTTTTTTTCAGTACCCTTAGCCTATATTGACCCACTGAAGTATTTTCTGACCAGGGCGGCACACCCTATGTTTATTCTTTTACCCTTATTTTAGGCAGAATTTAACAGAAGTCCCACTTTTTTAGCGATGTATCACATTTATAAATGTCTTTCCATATTCATCACTGTATTCCTTATTTTTTTCAAAGGGCTGTGCTACATACAATTACTTGAGTCCATTTAACCAAATATTTTTAAGTCAACTAATTTCAAACCTAGAAAAGTCAACTTTTACCCTTATTACTATTTAATTTAGCTAAAATGATTATCTGAGCTTTAAATTAAAATGAAAAACAATAAAAATCTCAATAATATAATCTTAAATAAATAGATAAAAAAAACTGAAATAAATAATAAACAAATCCATTTTTTTGTTCTTATTTTGTATTTTTTTTATCGTAATGGATATTTATTTAGCTAAATTGATTATCTTAGCTATAAATTATTATTTAGCTAAAAGATTGTTTTTTATCTTTTTTGTAACCTATTTATTTAAGATTTTATTATTGAGAAGTTTATTGTTTTTCATTTTAAAAAATTAAATATTAATAAGGGTAAAATTGTACTTTCATAGGATTTAAAATAGTTTACTTTCAAATATTTTGTCAAATGAACTAAAGTGATGAGTTTTACAAAATATAAGGATTGAAGTGATTAACATGGAAAGACATTTAAAAAGGTGACAAATCGTCAAAAAGGTCAAACTGACGTGAAATTCTACCCTTATTTTATTTTTATATTTTTCTGATTCTCTGAAATTGCATTGTTATTTATAAGACGTGTATGTACACATGTACAGTATAGAATTGAATGTAAACATATTAGTTATTTCTTTATATATCAAATTTAAATCAAATCATATAACAAAATATATATAGGGTAAATTACACTGCACCTCTTGAGGTTTGGGCTTAACACACTAAGATGGAAAAGTTTCCTTTTTCTAGACTAACACCCCTGTATAATTAATAACAAAGAGAAAAGTTTTTTGTCACCGACACCCAAGGCCATTTTGGACCTTATGATGGTAAAACAGGGATGTTTGTGTAGAATAGCGAAACTTATCCATCTAACTTCGGGTCAAACCTCAAGGGGTGCAGTGTAATTTAACCTATATATATATATTTTGTTATATCAATCATAATAACTTCTTTGGGTTGAAATTTACACTAAGGCCCTGTTTGATTTATTCACTTAATACTTAAGGCCACTTATGCTTAGAATGGGTTGATCAAGTTAATTTGTTATATTTGTTAAGTAGGGACTGGAATCCATATTGTTAGAATAATGATAGACTGAAAGTTTCAATGCCAAAAAATTGTACACTTAACGCAGATGAAGGCAAACTATGGGGACTAATATGCTATTCGGCATAATATATTAAAATGTAAATATATAACAAATAATAGATAAAAGGGCATACATGTGAAAATATTTATTTCCATAAAATATAACATGCCTTATAAAACAAACAACTATATCATAACAAATTTTGAAATGAGGACGTATTGATATAATTTCATGAGGATATTCAACGACAACAACTAGTTTTAACTTATTTGACTTTTCTCAAAACTAGTGGTTCACATTCAATATGCTAACGAGGTTATATCATGACGTCCGCATGACATAGAGACTATATATATAATACTTCTATAAGTAGGAGAGTCTTGACTTTATAAGTTAAGGACGTCCACCCACAACCACCCACAACCACACATTCATATTGGGTGTGGGTATTTGTTAATGTGGGGCTGTGGGTTCACTATTAATGTGTGGCTGTGGTTGGACGTCCGAAAATTATATAGTCGAGATTTGGTAAATGCGCACTGATATAACATCATCAAGATATTGAACCTAAGCCACTTGTTCAAAACAAGTGAAAGGTTGTAAAACTAGTGGCTCACGTTCATTACCCTCGATCATATATTTAGATCACCGCGCACGCACTCACTTGATCATTTCTATATATCAGTTCCGATCTGGTCATTGCACGCTGAATATAACTTCATGAGGATATTGAACGTCACCGACTAGTTTTGAAAATTGCATACGCAGTCTCTTGAATGCATGTAAAACTAGTGACTCACATTCAATATCCTGGACAGTATATTTACATCAGTGAGCATTGCCTTCAACATTTCTATATATATATATGAGTAAATATATGTATACATATGTATAGTACATTATTTAACACAACCAATCCATCGCCCGAAAGGGACTATGCCAAGTGGGAAGGAAATAAAACCAATCAAATGAATTATCCATGCCACATGGTATGCTCCCATTCACTAGGAATTTAGGTTTATCTATATCGGGTTCATACTCTTTTCAGTCGGACAATTCATAGGTGACCAAAAATGGTGTCCCAATTTGTGTGTAACCAACCAAATTGGGACGTGTGTACAAGAGGGGGTAAATTTGTCCAAACACTTTATCTGAACTCCGTTTTTTAGAGCTTATTTGAGTCCGCTTGTCCGTTCAGATTCTTTCTCATGTAACTGCATTTATATTCACTCGCAATGAGCTTAGTACTAGTTTCCTTTAAAACGTCTGTGGGTCACAATCATCTACCTTTGGCTACTAAAGTTTGTATACCAGAGATATGGAGTCGGACGATGAGAACGAATTACACAGGTGGGATCGAGTGGTTTCCCAGGTAAGTAGAAGCTCTGAGGCTATGAAATTTCTGCTGGACGAGTTCATAGCATTAGACGAAGTAATGAAAAAAAATGCTTCAAGGAACAGAGCAGGAAGGATTTCTTTAGAGGCCCACGTTGATCAACTGGAGACAGATGTGGAGGCCTTGAACAGAATAGATAAACCACGGAAAGCTGTTTCTCTCCGCGAACGTTTCAACCGGGGACGCCGACCTTTTTCATTGAAAGAGATCTGACATCAACTTCGAGGAATTATTTTAAATCCAGTTAAAGATTTTAGATTATGGTTGTTATTGTGTAATGTACGTTATTTGCCGTTTCTTTTTGTTGTTTTTTTTTATGGTTATTTGCTGGTTATTTGCTTGGTCTGCGATCAAAACCTTGGTACCTGTGGATTCGATACCTCTGCTGTGGTTTCCATCTTTAGATTAATACTTTTGAATTGTGTGTGCTTTAATCCCAGATATGTGCAGACTTTCCTAACTTTCTTACTACTTGCACTTTCATCTCCCTTGTTACTGCTTTTGTTTTCGTTGTGTTCCAATACAACAAAATACATCATCAGTCGTCAATCATGTTTTCATTTTTTACGTCAGGTTCACCTTCACCGTTCTTCAACAACGGATGATACGGATTCAAAGGTTTCAGTGTGTATTACACATTTATATGTGTGCTCTACCAAATCTCAAGTGCATCCAAACTAGATATCTCACACATCATAAAATAATTTGCTCCTGGGAATGGTGATACACACCTATCGTGTGCAAATGGTAAGTTCAGTATCCCATCATGGGCAAAAATAATCCAGAATCCGAAGTTTACAACGATGCATTTGCGACATACCACTGAAGGCATAAAGGTTGTGTGGGGTTGGCTCGATGGAACAAAATTGTCTTACTTATTTGACATAACACCATTAGATAGGGTTAATAATTAAAACTGACCATATAATTAGTGGCGAAGAGATAGAGACATGGAGTCGGTCCCTTTTTTTTTTTTCTTTTTTTTCGTTTCGTTTGGGATAAGTTTTGCTTTCGGGTTTTTGACAGAGATCAGTAGAAGAAGAAAAGTAAAAGCCTGAGCTTTTTAAATCTTTAGTTTTTATTCAATCTTTAATTTAAATCTAATGGTTCTTTCAAAAAAAATAAAAATAAAATAAATTTAAATCTAATGGCCAATTATTAATCGGTTTATACTAGAATATAGTAGTTGAACCCTAAAATTAAAATAAATTAAAATGCAACATGAGCCACGAGGCCCACGACTATATTGGTGAATATAGATATTATAAAACCTAATGTATAAAAAAGATTCTGAAAAGAACACTTGCTATTGACAAGAAAACGGATGGATTACATACGATTGTTGTCCTGAAGGTGGATAAAGCCCATCTTACTAAAAGAAAAGGTCTTTCACCAAACGAAGCCCAATACAGTAATCGATATACTACTAAATAAAGGTTTTACTCGACAATAACCACGGAACAAATTACACGTGTACGTGGGAAATTAAATATTCTTGCCGAACGAAAACAGCCCAATACGACGCATCAAGAATCCATATTACAGAGAGTTTGTGGTCGTGGACATTTTATTTAAGAATCAAACATTCACCGGTCACCGGGTCAGCAAAGGCTTCTAAGCAAGGAGAAACTTTGCTCACTCGAGTACTTGGAACTCAAAAAAAAAAGTTAGGTTATTCATGGAATGGAGATTGTTAAAAATGTTTAATATATATTCTTTAATTCCTTGTTCATGTTCCCATTCTTAGTTTCGAAAAGAATGGTTTTATGTGAATAACAGTTACAAGCTTTAATCAAAGATATCATCGTCTGTATTTGGAGCCAATGTGTATGCATTGTTCGAAAAACAAAATCATCGTTGGGGTATCTGGACGAGTCTATCTACACCCAAGTTGCATGGTTGCAAAGGATTCAAATGTTGTCTGTGCAAAGTAAATAATCCTTAATAATAATAACCCCATAACTTTACGTTAAGAAAAGACAAACAACTGATGCGAAACATGATAGAAGAACAAAAATCCTTACACGATAAAAGTCTACAATAATAGATTACACGATCATATACCACGCGAAGATTCAGACAAACATTCATCATGCACAGTAAACTTGCACGATTTTGCGCTAACAGATTACAGGACCGCAACCTAAAGGGGATGGCGATAATAAAAATTACTACTGTCTTGCTAACTAAAAAAAAGCCTGCTTTTATCCAATTCACATCGTTGGTAACAACGTAGTCCGATGCCTGGTACAAGACTGTGTACACGAAGTTGTCATTTCGTACTTGTTAACTGATCAGAATTCTCTCCTCTGCTTTTTTGTTCCCCTTAGATTTGCACTACATTTTTTAGACCTAATCATAAATGAAAATAGATGGTCAAGATTTATTGCTTTCTTTCTTTCTCATGCAAGTGAATGTTTGGTTTACACCCTCTCCTACCTCACTCGAAACCTTGCAGGAAAAGGATTTTTTGACATGGCTAGCGCATGAAAGTATACCCTTGCTGGGCACACACATAGATGTGCGTACCTGGGATTGCTATGCAAGAAAGACCCGTGAACATCCCTTGTAAATATAAGCACAGATTACCCATCTAAAAATTGCAAAATCTTTGTAAGTAGATCGGTCAATTTTTAGGCGATGTTTATAAGGGGGATAAGTAGCCTCCAAATTCTTTGGGAAGCGACCACAGTTAAGGAGTACCTAGCTACCCAATTGAGGTTTGTAAATAAACGGGCACTTACACATAACGTCAAACAGTTCAGAACCGATATAGTAAGGTGATATTACAAGCAGGGACCACTCAAACAACTGAATGAAAGAATATCACATATTACACGCATTTTCCTTACAACCAAAGTAGAATGGCACATTGTCCGTGAATCAACCTAAGAGTGCAGATAAGAGGTTTTCAAATTGGTAGACCTTGTTGGTGCGGCTTTCAAAACTGGGTCATGATATCACCTGATGGAGGGGATTAGGGTTATTAGGCAGAGGGACAAGTTTGTCTATTGTGTCCAGGTCTATGACATATACTACAGGTGCGTGGAGGCTTGGTTGGTCGAGATGCAACAAACGCTGGTTTCTGGCACCCTGATCTGCTGTGTCCCTTTTCAGAGCAATTTGAACAAGTCTCCTGGTCATACTTGTTAATGGACTTTCTCTGTCTTGCAGACCATCGATGCAATTTGAGCTCATGCTCGGCACCTGATAAATTCTTGTTTATACCTGCGGTAGAAGGGCTCATCAGATCAACAGGGTGCAGTGGATTGTGATGATGTCTAGGGTGTAGCGGTAAATTTTGTGGACAGATATCATTCGACCAAGGACACAATGATGACTTGATGTTGGCTGACTGACCCATGCCGTCTTCTCCAGCCGTAACAACAGTTGGACAATCAACTATGTCGTCATTAGCATTATCAAAATCTGATTGAACCACATACAGCGGATGTATGACAAGATTCACACCCCCAAGATTGCTGCCGTTAGTAGATTTCTTATCGGCTGTAGCGAGTGGGCTTCGGGGAAATATAGACTTCCTGATTGATGGCGGAGTATTTGATTCATCAACAGGGGAACCACTCGGAACACATTCATTGCTACCAGTTTTGGATCTGTATCCGGATGAACTCATAACAGGGCTGAGTTTAGATTTGCACTTCATCATGGGTGGTGGTGTACATGCCTGATCACCAGTGGAACCAAAGGTGATGGACATAGATTTGGATTTCAGATCAGGTGGCACAGTTAACTGTTCAACCTGCCTTCTTAGCTGTTTGTGAAACACAGACACATAACATTTAGGATTCTCTTTGTTATGCGAAATGAAGATCTGGAAATCTAAGTCATAAATCATTTCAACAATGGACCCATCAATTCTAGTACTTATCTTGAAGTCAACTTCATTGGAATTTAAGCCAAACCGACTACATATCTTCTCTGCCAATGTTTTTAAAGTCTCCTTCACTGTCACTGACAAAAAGAAAACAGCTTTAGGGTTGAACTGTCCATCTTCCCACTGTCCATCATAGTTCACTATCAATAGAACCATATTCCTGAAGCTGTATGCAACAGTTGTAATCAGTTCCATAATCATGGAATTAAAATCCATACATGTCATCATCAAAGACAACGGACAATCAAGGAATTAAATTCCGTGTAAGTTTATGAAATTTCGTGTAATGGAGGGATCATCGAATGTATTTTCGTGTTGGGCATGTAATTCATGTCATGGAATGTAATTTCGTCTTGTCATCATGAGAGGATCGAGAGGATTAGTCCATGTCATGGAATGTAATTTCGTCATGGAATGGGAGGATCATGGAATGTAATTTCGTCATGGAATGTAATTTCACGTCATGGAATGGGATGTAATATCTTGTTGTATGAGAGGATCATGGAATGTAATTTCATGTCATGGATGTAATTTCGTCACGTCATGGGAGGGTCATGGAATGTAATTTCATGTCATGGAGCGTCATGGCATGTAATGGATGATAATGGGATGTAATGGAGCATCATGGGATGTACTGTCATGGAAGAAAATGGCAGCATCATGACAATACATCCCATGGTAGGTCGTACAAAAGGCTTAAACCTGTCATGGTAGGTCGTACCAAAGGCTTAAACCTGCTAGGTCGTACCAAAGTTAAAAAAGCGTGTAACCCCCAATTAGGGCGCCTGACATAAACAAACACAAAAGGGCGCCGCGACGAAGTAAAAGACACACTTCTCGAACAAATGTTATATGAAACGCACCAAATGGATAATATGTATTAGACTGACATAAACACACAGGCCGCCGCGACGAAGAACGAGATGACCCTCCCCAATCATTTTCAACAATGTTATATGAAAATTATGAAATAAATCAATCAAATATAATTGCAGTTACAGTTCGAGTTCCTAAGTAAGGATACATACCTTCTTTGATATTGGGGATGGCTGAAACAGTTTAGGACCGATTCAATTCAATCACGGCAACGCTTCGACAACTGGAAATAAGTTTATGCCGGATATACAATATCGAAATATTACGGGTAAATTTTTTAAAAATTGGGCGCCATTTCGAAGTGTTAAGGGTTTGGGTTTAAAGACTTGGAAGCCGCAGCGAATTTTAGGGATTGGGTTTAGGGATTGCCTTCATCTGAGATACGAGAAGGAGAAGAGGGATCGATTACGACCGATTCAATAACGGCAATGAATCGACAACTGGAGATAAGATTATGGCGGAGATACGAAATATTGCGGGTAAATTATTTTCAAATTGGGGGCCATTTCGAAATGTAAGGGTTTGGGTTTTGGGATTGCCTTCATCTGAAATATAAGAAGGAGAAGAGGGATCGATTACCCAGAAACGAGATTATATAATGACAGGGTCATTTTCGACCTCTTACATCAACAACGTCTGACAACTCTCCAGGGGTATATTTGTCAAAGAACCCACTACCTTCCACCACACAGTCCATGATCCATGATGGTATCGGTTATATTTGGTTTTTTAAAAACTAGTGGTTATATGTAAAAATTGGAAAACTAAAATGGCTATTCTATCGAATTAGCGCATAATTATTCGACCACCAAAAATGGGTGACTACATGGGGTTTCCTTCCATTGTACATTGATCTAGGTCTCGAAACAAACTTTAAAAGACCATGTCCTTGGTAGGCTAGGATTGGAGGTGAGATTGGAGGGTTTTAGTTAGAGGATAGATTTGTTAAGTGTGGGTGTGATTGTGATTTCATTTTTTGTATGTATATGGTTGCAAAAACAATAAAGAAATGAAGGGAAATAGGTATGGCGAAGTTCCCCACTTGTTTATATTTTTTAAAAAAATCATACAAAATATTTTAAAAATAATATAGTTCATATCCGAAGCCTGGGATTCTTTATGTTGAGGCACGGAAATATTAATTTCATGCATGAGAATCGTAAGATACCAGGCTTCATAGAACCCCTTTTTCATTTAATTACATTTCTTTTTAAAGATTTTTAATAATTATTCAGCCACAAAAAATGGGTGACTACATGGGGTTTCCTTCCACTGTACATGGATCCAGGTCCCTAAACTAACTTTATAAGACCATGTCCTTGGTAAGCTAGGATTGTAAGTGAGAGTGGAGGGTTTTAGTTAGAGGATGGATTGGTGAAGTGTGGGTGTGATTGTGATATCCTTTTTTGTATGGATATGGTTGCAAAAACAATTAAGAAATGAAGGGAAATAGATATGGTGAATTTTCCCACTTGTTCATATCTAAAAAAAAAAATTATGCAGAATATTTTAAAAATAATATAGTTCCTTTCCGAAGCTTGGGATTCTTTAAGTTGAGGCACGAGAATATTAATTTTAATTACGGGAATCGTAAGATACCGGGCTTCACAGAACCCCTTTTTCATTTAATTACATTTATTTTAAAAGATTTTTAATAATTATTCGGCCACCAAAAATGGTTGACTACATGGGGTTTCATTTCGTTGTTCATGGATCCACGTCCTGAACCAACTTTAAAAGACCATGTCCTTGGAAGGCTAGGATTGGAGGTGAGAGTGGAGAATTTTAGTTAGAGGATGGATTGGTGAAGTGCGGGTATGATTGTGATTTCATTTTTGGTATAGATATGTTTGCAAAAACAAAACAGAAATAAAGGGAAATAGGTATGGCGAAGTTCCCCACTTGTTTATATATTTTTTAAAAATCATGCAAAATATTTTAAAAATAATATAGTTCATTTCCGAAGCCTGGGATTCTTTATGTTGAGGCACGGGAATATTAATTTCATGCACGGGAATCATAAGATACCAGGCTTCATAGAACCCCTTTTTCATTTAATTACATTTTTTTTTTTAAAGATTTTTAATAATTATTCAGCCACGAAAAATGGGAGACAACATGGGGTTTTCTTCCATTGTACATGGATCCAGGTCCCTAAACCAACTTGAAAAGACCATGTCCTTGGTTTTCTAGGATTGGAGGTGAGAGTGGAGGGTTTTTGTTAGAGGATGGATTAGTGAAGTGTGGGTGTGATTGTGATTTCATTTGTTGTATGTATATAGTTTCAAAAACAATAAAGAAATGAAGGGAAATAGGTATGGTGAAGTTTTCCACTTGTCCATTTTTTTTAAAAAAAATCATACAAAGTATTTCAAAAATAATATAGTTCCTTTCCGAAGCCCGGGATTCTTTACGTTGAGGCAAAGGAATATTAACTTCAAGCACGGGAATCGTAAGATACCGGGCTTCACATAACCCCTTTTTCATTTAATTACATTTTTAAAAGATTTTTAATAATTATTCGGTCACCAAAAATGGGTGACTACATGGGGTTTCCTTCCATTGTACATTGATCTAGGTCTCGAAACAAACTTTAAAAGACCATATCCTTGGTAGGCTAGGATTGGAGGTGAGATTGGAGAGTTTTAGTTAGAGGATAGATTGGTTAAGTGTGGGTGTAATTGTGATTTCATTTTTTGTATGTATATGGTCGCAAAAACAATAAAGAAATGAAGGGAAATAGGTATGGCAAAGTTCCCCACTTGTTTATATTGTTTTTAAAAATCATACAAAATATTTTAAAAATAATATAGTTCATTTACGAAGCCTAGGATTCTTTATGTTGAGGCATGGGAATATTAATTTCATGCATGAGAATCGTAAGATACCAGGCTTCATAGAACCCCTTTTTCATTTAATTACATTTCTTTTTAAAGATTTTTAATAATTATTCAGCCACAAAAAATGGGTGACTACATGGGGTTTCCTTCCATTGTACATGGATCCAGGTCCCTAAACTAACTTTATAAGACCATGTCCTTGGTAGGCTAGGATTGTAAGTGAGAGTGGAGGGTTTTAGTTAGAGGATGGATTGGTGAAGTGTGGGTGTGATTGTGATATCCTTTTTTGTATGGATATGGTTGCAAAAACAATTAAGAAATGAAGGGAAATAGATATGGTGAATTTTCCCACTTGTTCATATTTAAAAAAAAAAAAAATTATGCAGAATATTTTAAAAATAATATAGTTCCTTTCCGAAGCTTGGGATTCTTTAAGTTGAGGCACAAGAATATTAATTTTAATTATGGGAATAGTAAGATAGCGGGCTTCACAGAACCCCTTTTTCATTTAATTACATTTTTTTTAAAAGATTTTTAATAATTATTCGGCCACCAAAAATGGTTGACTACATGGGGTTTCATTTCGTTGTTCATGGATCCAGGTCCTGAACCAACTTTAAAAGACCATGTCCTTGGTAGGCTAGGATTGGAGGTGAGAGTGGAGAGTTTTAGTTAGAGGATGGATTGGTGAAGTGCGGGTATGATTGTGATTTCATTTTTGGTATAGATATGGTTGCAAAAACAAAAAAGAAATGAAGGGAAACAAGTATGGTGAAGTTTCTAACTAGTTCATATTTTTTTTAAAAAATCATGCAAAATATTTTAAGAATAATATAGTTCTTTTCCGAAGCTTGGGATTCTTTACGTTGAGGCAGAGGAATATTATTTTCCAGCACGGGAATCATAAAATACCGGACTTCTCAGAACCCCTTTTTCATTTAATTACATTTTTTAAAAGATTTTTAATAATTATTCAGCCACGAAAAATTGTTGACTACATGGGGTTTCCTTCCATTGTACATGGATCCAGGTAAACCAACTTTAAAAGACCATGTCCTTGGTAGGCTAGGATTGGAGGTAAGAGTGGAGGGTTTTTGTTAGAGGATGGATTGGTGAAGTGTGGGTGTGATTGTGATATCATTTTTTGTATTGATGTGGTTGCAAAAACAATTAAGAAATGAAGGGAAATAGATATGGTGAAGTTTCCCACTTGTTCATATTTAAAAAAAAAAAAAAAAAAATCATGCAATATATTTTAAAAATAATATAGTTCCTTTTCGAAGCTTGGGATTCTTTAAGTTGAGGCACGAGAATATTAATTTTAATTACGGGAATCGTAAGATATCGGGCTTCACAGAACCCCTTTTTCATTTAATTACATTTTTTTAAAAAGATTTTTAATAATTATTCAGCCACCAAAAATGGTTGACTACATGGGGTATCATTTCGTTGTTCATGGATCCAGGTCCCAAAACCAACTTTAAAAGACCATGTCCTTAGTAGGCTAGGATTGGAGGTGGGAGTGGAGAGTTTTAGTTAGAGGATGGATTGGTGAAGTGCGGGTATGATTGTGATTTCATTTTTGGTATGGATATGGTTGCAAAAACAATAAAGAAATGAAGGGAAATATGCATGGTGAAGTTTCTCACTTGTTCATATTTTTTTAAAAAAATCATGCAAAATATTTTAAAAATAATATAGTTCTTTTCCGAAGCCTAGGATTCTTTGCGTTGAGGCAGGGGAATATTATTTTCCAGCATGGGAATCGTAAGATACCGGACTTCACAGAACCCCTTTTTCATTTAATTACATTTTTTAAAAGATTTTTAATAATTATTCAGCCATGAAAAATGGGTGACTACATGGGGTTTCCTTCCATTGTACATGGATCCAGGTAAACCAACTTTAAAAGACCATGTCCTTGGTAGGCTAGGATTGGAGGTGAGAGTGGAGGGTTTTTGTTAAAGGATGGATTGGTGAAGTTTGGGTGTGATTGTGATTTCATTTGTTGTATGTATATAGTTTCAAAAACAATAAAGAAATGAAGGGAAATAGGTATGGTGAAGTTTCCCACTTGCCAAATTTTTTTTTTTTTTTTAAATCATGCAAAATATTTCAAAAATAATATAGTTCCTTTCCGAAGCCCGGGATTCTTTACGTTGAGGCAAAGGTTTATTAACTTCAAGCACGGGAATCGTAAGATACCGGGCTTCACAAAATCCCTTTTTCATTTAATTATATTTTTAAAAAAATTTTAATAACTATTAGGCCACCAAAAATGGGTGACTACATGGGGTTTCCTTCCATTGTACATTGATCCAGGTCTCGAAACAAACTTTAAAAGACCATGTCCTTGGTAGGCTAGGATTGGAGGTGAGATTGGAGGGTTTTAGTTAGAGGATAGATTGGTTAAGTGTGGGTGTGATTGTGATTTCATTTTTTGTATGGATATGGTTGCAAAAACAATAAAGAATACAGGGAAATAGGTATGGTGAAGTTCCCCACTTGTTTATATTTTTAAAAAAAATCATACAAAATATTTTAAAAATAATATAGTTCCTTTCCGAAGCCTAGGATTCTTTATGTTGAGGCACAAGAATATTAATTTCAAGCATCGGAATCATATGATACCAGGCTTCATAGAACCCCTTTTTTATTTAATTACATTTTTTAAAAGATTTTTAATAATTATTCAGCCACAAAAAATGGGTGACTACATGGTGTTTCCTTCCGTTGTACATGGATCCAGGTCCCTAAACTAACTTTATAAGACCATGTCCTTTGTAGGCTAGTATTGTAGGTGAGAGTGTTGGGTTTTAGTTAGAGGATGGATTGGTGAAGTATGGGTGTGATTGTGATTTCATTTTTTGTATTGATATGGTTGCAAAAACAACGAAGAAATGAAGGGAAATAGGTATGGTGAAGTTTCCCACTTGTCCATATTTTTTAAAAAAAACTAAATCATACAAAATGTTTTAAAAATAATATAGTTTCTTTCAGAATCCCTGGATCTTTACGTTGAGGCACAGGAATATTAACTTCAAGCACGGGAATCGTAAGATACCGGGCTTTACAAAACCAATTTTTCATTTAATTACATTATTTTAAAAGTTTTTTAATAATTATTCGGCCACAAAAAATGGTTGACTACATAGGTTTCTTTCCATTGTGCATGGATCCAGGTCCCGAAACCAACTTTAAAAGACCATGTCCTTGGTAGTCTAGGATTGGAGGTGAGAGTGGAGAGTTTTAGTTAGAGGATGGAATGGTGAAGTGTGGGTGTTATTGTGATTTCATTTTTTGTATGTATATGGTGGCAAACTCAATAAAGAAATGAAGAGATATAGGTATGGTAAAGTTTCCCACTTGTCCATATTTTTTTAAAAAAAATCATGCAAAATATTTCAAAAATAATATAGTTCTTTTCTGAAGCCTGGGATTCTTTACGTTGATGCAAAGGAATATTAACTTCAAGCACGGGAATCGTAAGATACCGGGCTTCACAAGACCCCTTTTCATTTAATTATATTTTTAAAAGATTTTTAATAATTTTTCGGCCACCAAAAATGGGTGACTACATGGGGTTTCCTTCCATTGTACATTGATCCAGGTCTCGAAACAAACTTTAAAAGACCATGTCCTTGGTAAGCTAGTATTGGAGGTGAGATTGGAGGGTTTTAGTTAGAGGATAGATTGGTTAAGTGTGGGTGTGATTGTGATTTCATTTTTTGTATGGATATGGTTGCAAAAACAATAAAGAAATGCAGGGAAATAAGTATGGTGAAGTTCCCCACTTGTTTATATTTTTTAAAAAAATCATACAAAATATTTTAAAAATAATATAGTTCCTTTCCGAAGCCTGTGATTCTTTATGTTGAGGCACGGGAATATTAATTTCAAGCATGGTAATTGTATGATACCAGGCTTCATAGATCCCCTTTTTCATTTAATTACATTTTTTTTAAAGATTTTTAATAATTATTCAGCCACAAAAAATGGGTGACTACATGGGGTTTCCTTCCGTTGTACATGAATCCAGGTCCCTAAACTAACTTTATAAGATCATATCCTTGGTAGGCTAGGATTGTAGGTGAGAGTGGTGGGTTTTAGTTAGAGGATGGATTGGTGAAGTATGGGTGTGATTGTGATTTCATTTTTTGTATTGATATGGTTGCAAAAACAACGAAGAAATGAAGGAAAATAGGTATGGTGAAGTTTCCCACTTGTCCATATTTTTTTAAAAAAAAAAATCATGCAAAATGTTTTAAAAATAATATAGTTTCTTTCAGAAGCCCAGGATCTTTACGTTGAGGCACAGGAATATTAACTTCAAGCATGGGAATCAAAAGATACCGGGCTTCACAAAACCACATTTTTATTTAATTACATTATTTTAAAAGTTTTTTAATAATTACTCGGCCACAAAAAATGGTTGACTACATGGGTTTCCTTCCGTTTTGCATGGATCCAGGTCTCGAAACCAACTTTAAAAGACCATGTCCTTGGTAGTCTAGGATTGAAGGTGAGAGTGGAGAGTTTTAGTTAGAGGATGGATTGGTGAAGTGTGGGTGTTATTGTGATTTCATTTTTTGTATGTATATGGTTGCAAACTCAATAAAGAAATGAAGAGAAATAGGTATGGTAAAGTTTCCCACTTGTCCATATTTTTTTTAAAAAAATCATGCAAAATATTTTAAAAATAATATAGCTCCTTTCCGAAGCCCGAGATTCTTTATGTTGAGGGAAAGGAATATTTACTTCAAGCACGGGAATCGTAAGATACCGGGCTTCACAAAACCCCTTTTTCATTTAATTACAATTTTATAAGATTTTTAATAATTATTCGGCCACAAAAAACGGGTGACTACATGGGGTTTCCTTTCATTATACATGGATCTGGGTCCCGAAATCAACTTTAAAAGACCATGTCCTTGGTAGGCTAGGACTAGAGGTAAGAGTGAAGGGTTTTAGTTTGAGGATGGATTGGTGATGTGTGAGTGTGATTGTGATTTCATTTTTTGTATGGATATGGTTGCAAAAACAATAAAGAAATGAAAGGAAATAGGTATGGTGAAGTTTCCCATTTGTCCATATTTTTCAAAAAAATCATGCAAATAATTAAATGAAAAAAGGGTTTTGTGAAGCCTGGTATCTGACGATTCCTGTGCTTCAACATATTATTCCCATGTCTCAAAGTGAGGAATCTCGGGCTTCGAAAAGGGACTATATCAATTTTATAATATATTTCCTAATTTCTTAAAAAATATGGACAAGTAGGAAACTTCACCATACCTATTTCCCTTAATTTCTTTATTATTTTTGTAGCCATAGTCTAATTAAAACTGAAATCACAATCACACCACACTTCACCAATCCATCCTCTAACTAAAACCCTCCAATCCCACCTAGCCTACCAAGGACATGATCTTTTAAAGTTGGTTTCGGGACCTGGATCCATGTACAATGGAAGGAAACCCCATGTAGTCACCCATTTTTTGTGGCCAAATAATTATTAAAAATCTTTAAATTTTGTAATTAAATGAATAAGGGGTTATGTGATGCCCGGTATCTAACGATTCCCGTGCTTGAAATTAATATTCCCATGCCTCAACGTAAAGAATCCCGGGCTTCGGTAAGGAACTATATTATTTTTAAAATATTTTGCATGGTTTTGTTTTTAAAATATGGACAAGTGGGAAACTTCACCGTACCTATTTCCCTTCATTTCTTTATTGTTTTTGCAACCATATCCATATCACAATCACACCCACACTTCACCAATCTATTCTCTAACTAAAACCCTCCAATCCTAGCTTACCAAGGACATGGTGTTTTAAAGTTGGTTTCGGGACCTGGATCCATGTACAACAGATGGAAACCCCATGTAGTCACCCATTTTTTTGTGGCTGAATAATTTTTAAAAATCTTTTTAAAAAAATTAATTAACTGAAAAAGGGGTTATGTGAAGTCTGGTATCTTACGAATCCCGTGCTTCAACATATTATTCTCGGGCCTTAAAGTGAGGAATTTCGGGCTTTGAAAAGGGACTATATCAATTTTATAATATTTTTCCTGATTTTTGCACCCATATCCATACAAAAAATAACGTCATCTGATAAAGTCTCACTAAAATAACAAAATAAAGTATCACAACTAACTTCATATGATTAAAACAAACAAAAGAGTTCGAAAACGACAACTAAATCATAAACTAAAGAAGATAATGGGTGGCCACAATCTATGGATCTGAGCGTGGCACGGTGGTATCATGGTTTGCTTGCTATCCGGTGTTCCCTGATCCACTTGCCTCACCATCATTGGTGCGGCGACACACACGAGGAACATGGAGGCCTTCATCCACTAAAACCCTCTGAAAAGCATCCATCTTATCCTTAAGATTCGCAAACTCTGTCATGTTGGCCTGCTTGTTGGCATCCATCTGCAAAAGCAAACCCTTGAGCGTCTATAGAATCTGAGCGGACATTGGTCCCTTATCAGCTCCCTCTATATCAAGTTCATCTCTAATATTCAACTCATTATAGTCCACATCCTCTGGGTCGTCCTCCTCGGAAAAGTCATCCATGTTATCCTCATTGACACCCCTTGGAATTACAAGTGGAGGTAGTCCTCTATGCCTAGAAATGTCATTGTAACCCCTTCTGCCCAAGTTTACTGTCAAAGGAATCATGGTCCATCCTTCAAATTGCACATCAATACCGGCCTCCTCACAAAAATGTGAAATCAAACAAGAGAAAGGTAATGGATCGACAGTTGATTTCCTAGCTTCAACAATTCCTTTCATGATAATTTGCCCTACGTTCATGAGGAGTATATTCTTTGCACAGAAAAGATAACAGACGTTCTCACAAGTCACTTTGTCGTGGTGCGTACCAAGGAGAAACTGAATAACAAGTACCAAATGGCAGCCTTTATCTTGAGTTCCCTATACAAAAGGGGAGTTTGATAGTCATTCCACACAGTACAACCATCTATCCTCAAATCACCAGCTAATTGTCCATTAAAGAGCTCAAACAACTCATGCATTGGAAGGCCTTCAACCAGTCCATCAATGTCATCTATCGTGCTAAACCACTGGTTAATCTTAGTGGATGTAATTAGGACTTCCATCCCTTGGACCATCACTGGCACCCCTTGGTAAAACTAAAGTGGAGTTACTACAAAATAATCTCACAGACCAATTCCAATGCTGCCTTATTTGGGGTCTTCTCAAAACCCCTCCAACCCATAGTATTTACTATCTCTGGTATCCAAGTTGCACTAAAAATGTCCAAGTTGATACCCTTCTCTAGCCAAATTTTTCTACTACCAAAATTAGCTCATCTTTCTGAAAAATCTGGGTTTGGGGGCCCTGCAGAGGTGCTTCCCTTACCTTTCCCTTTGGGTGACGACATCACAGGAACTTTTTTTCTCTTTTTCGACTGCTTAACACCACCTAACAAATTCCTTCCCCTTTCTCCTATTTCCCATCTCCAACAACTAGAAATCGTAAAAAATTCACACACCACACAAAACAAACGACCCTAGAACACTTCTCTAAGAAAAACCAAGCAACACAGAAGACAAGTTTAACCTGTATTGTTCTCTTTCTTCCCTAAACTCATCCAACAAATCTACTCAAATATATTATGATATTCTGATTTTTGCTATCCCTAGCAAAGGTGAAACAAAGTTGATTAATGGCATTGGTGAAGGAGGTTGGGCCAAAATTGATATAACATTCTTTGGTTTTGGCATGAAACAAAAGCAGTGTCATGAAACTTACATTAGCAATTCTAAGTGACACATTAAATAGAAATCATATCTTTTGAATTTGGAAAGAACAAATTAAGCTTTCATCAATGCCCTAATAGACACACATCACACATTGCATGATTTCAAACTAACCCATTTTTATGATAATTTTGTCTTATTACTTAGTTTATGTGTATTTAGAGAGTAACTTTGTTGAAAACTGGTAGTGGTCTTCTAAATTAAGACTAAAATAAGCAAAATAAAACACATAATGAATTAATAACACATAAACATGGATATTCGAAAGCAGAAACATATACAACATCAACTACTAATCTAAACCCACTAATCTAAAACACACTTGAAACAGCCAGGATAAGGTTTGAGGAGAGGAGGGGTGCGCAGGATAAAGCTGGTGAGAGGTGCGTAGGATGAAGAAACGTATTGAGACTCTTGACTTGTTTGTGGACGACTTCTTCTCTTCGGTGGTGGCGACGACTGTTTCTCTTCGGTGGCAGCGACGGCTGTTTCTCCTAATTTGGGCAAATGCGAATTCAAAAGTGACTCTGAGGAAGTCACATTCAAAGTCTGTTTTTTCCAAAAGGACTTTACAAGTGTTTAGAAGAAGTCACTTTTTAAAGTCGTTTTTCAATAACCCATTACAATTTAGAAACCAAATACCAGATCAATATGCAACTTTATAAGTGACTTTGATGAAGTCTCTTTTGAAGTCGCTTTTCACTCAGCCTTAGCAATTTAGAAAGCGAATAACAGATCAATATGAGACTTTATAAGTGACTTTAATGAATTCTCTTTTGAAGTCACATTTCATTCAGGCTACATTTTGAACTTTTGACCACAACCATATGCGATTTTAAAAGTGACTTTATTGAAGTCGCTATTGAAGACGCTTCCTTCTCAAACCTTTGTATCATATTTTCTGAAAACCAACCAAATGAATCTTGAAGATCTATCATGTGACCAAAAACTAACGTTATTAGAATAGCTTAGTTAATCCCAGTTTGCACTGTTAATGTTTATTGATCAAACTCATCAATTAAGTCAACTAAATTAACTAGCATTTTTAACCTGCATTGGAAATTATATTCTGTTATCATCACTTGCCAATTTCTTCACATGATTCAAGAAAATCAAGGCTCAAAATGCAAGAGAAAATGCAACAAGTCAACAAGCCAAGAAACAGTGGTGTAGTTCCCCATTGTTTACTTTTTTTTTTTTTTTTCTAATTCACATAATCAAAGCAACAAAAAATGCAACAAGTCAAGATATATCATCAACTTTTTTATATTACTTTGCATTTGGTTAATTACATGATAATTAATAGTCTTTACAAAAATAAACTGCACTGTTCCCACTATTGTGGAGAACAAAATTAAAAACCATAGTTTGAAGCACAAAATAAACTGCACAAAATGAGACACTTGACTGCTCTCTTCATTTTCATTTTCATTTTCTTCAACTAGTGTTGTTCTTAGGTCTCTTCTTCAACTTCAGTTGCCACTTGACTGCTCTCTTCATTTTATTTGCTAAGTTTGGATTTCAATTATCTTAACTACAAAATGAGAAACATAACACTATATAATCTGTTGACGGACTAATTTTCTAGGGTGAATTGCAAAATTGTCCATTTGTGAAAAAATCAAATGTCCTTGACCGACGGATAGAAGGTATATCTTTTTGGCTAAATTCTAGAATCCATGGTAAAGGGATTCCAGTGAATAGCAATTCTGCATATTTTAGTATAAAGACATCGCAATTGTTGCTACAAGTTCAAATTAGACAAACAGAACATAGTGAATGAATTTATTAATCACAGAGTGAATACATTGTAAAAGTTATTGTCATAGAAAACAATGCCCATCATCTTGTTGAGGAATCAAATCGTTCCTGACGTTTACAACCTTGAATGCACTATTTGAAGGAGGCATATTAAGTTCTTCATAGTAACATGAATGCTTCAAAATGGAGGGTAACAAATAAAGCAGGCAACGAATGTCTTTTACCCAATATTTTTTATCGTGGTGGCCCCATAATGAATCGTACAGTTCTACCTTTCGTTCTTTCGGAAAAACGTGGCATATCATCTAGTTCCTGGCTGAGTTGTATGGTATCAATACCTATATATAAAATACAAACGTTATGACCACACTGTGATATACAAATGTTTGAACACATTATTAAAAAAAAATTAATGTAAAAACAACATACTTACCGACTCAAATTTCCACCAAGGGTCCTCGTAAGTCAAATCATGACCTTGAACATAGCTTATCAATTCTGTACTAGGCACAAATTCTAAAACATTGAATTCAAGGTATTCTTCCCAAACTTCGACATCGGGAGGAGTCTCGACCTTTTTCTTTTTTGCCCTTGTTTTCACATTTTTTTTGTCATCCGCCCTTTGTTTCTCCATTTTATCCATCTCAACTTTCCATTTAAGATTCACTAAATGCTGTAAAATGAATTTAGTAAAATTGTTATGAATTTTAAAAATTTTCAAATTTTGCAAGTGAAATGAACTTACGAAAAATGTGAATGGGACCAATGCAATATCCTCATCGTACTCAGCTTCCGGTGTCGAATGCCTCCTCCAGAGAAGGTCAAGGTAGCTATCTATGTGCTATATATAATACAAATGATGGACGTTAGAAAAAGTGTCTTAAATACTTACTAAACCAAAGAGAAAACTAATGAAAAAAAATATACCATGGTTGATAACCATTTCTGGCTGTCTAGGAGCTCGTTGAAATGTGTACGGTCCATAGATAAAATTTGACTAGTATAAAGACTGTTATTGGTCAAATGTTCTAAATATATTAGGAAAAGAGAAATGACACGTTATACTATCAATAGAAAAGAGAAAACGAATGGACTATTACCTGGCGTGGTCTTCGCCTTTCACAAATGCCATGAATTCTACATTATTTGAAAATTCGTCAAACGCAATTGGCTTCCTTTTCTTTCTCATCGGCATGGGGTTAGTCCATGGGCTCCGGATATACCTTGACCGCTTCCAAGCTCTCACCTTGTCAATATCCTTGTATAAGACATCCGGGTGTGGTCCATCAAGCGCTACCACACTCATATTGGGGTTTGGAACCACAATGTTTGCCACCGGGGTGGGTATTCGTCCACCAATTGAGGCTGCTTAACAAACTTATCAAAATCCAAATTTTGCGGATCCGCCTTCTCTACATCATTTGACAACATCTCACTGGCAAGACATGCAGAGTTGATGATCTCCTTAATTTCATCTTCCTGAAGGATATTTTTTAATTCAGGATCCAAAATTTACAAAGAATAAAATCATATAAGTAAAATCCCACAACACATGCCATCATTCCATAAAGTCAAGTCACATTGCAATCTAAAACACCAGAATACAGTAGCCCTGCATTCTCGTGTTTCCATAAAGTTAATAAAATAAAATAGTACAAATACTTTGTCCACATGTGTACCTTAGATAAAACGACTAATACAGAAGTGTCCCCTACTTCCGCATGAACAATTTCTGTGTCACCATCAACCTTAGCAGAAAATTCATCGTCACCACCCTCAATCTTCTCCAATTCATTGTCACCACCCTCAACCTTCTCCAAATGTACTGCAATTGAAACATTGTTCTTTTCCTTTTCCACTTCAAATACGGTTTCAACATGGTACCCATCGTTATCCTAAAGTGATAACAATATTAATTAAGGACTAAACATTTGAAGAATGTTTATGAAGGACTAAACATTTGAAATACGACAAAATAAATCAAGATTACCATATGAAAATCAATGTCATCGTTTTCTTTCGAACTATCCATGTCTATAAAAGTTTCTTTGCTTGCTCCTGATTTTTCAAATGTTAATTGTTCAACTGGCTTTTCTCCCACCTTTATCTCTTTTCTTATATTTTCAAATTCCAACTTCATCTCTTTTCTAATATTTGCAAATTCGGCTTTTGAAAAATCAACCAACCATTTCTCGTTGTCCTTAATCAATGTAGGAACAGCTGAATAGAGTTCAGCTACAATGGACGGAGCCGAAGTCTGAAATTTAGACTACAAATCCAAAGCATCATAAGATATGTTAGGCCTAGACACTAGTAACAAAGCATATTAACATAAGACTATAAAAGAATATCATCTAAATGTTTGCAAAGTTACACAACTTATAGTTGAATAGTAAAATAACAGTGCCTTAATTACACACTTTAATTAAAAACTTCACAGTAGAATTAATAATCAAGAGAAGATCTTTACAAGTAAACGCCCATAATGAAACTTTAATTTATTTAGTTTTTTACATCCACATCATGCGGAATCCAAAAAATTACTAATCATACCAAAACAGAATTAATTTGTACCTTAAGAGTTTCAAACTCTCCTTCTTTGAAAAGTTACCTCTTAGAATTCAGATTTGAAAATGAGCTTTTGGATTTGATGAAAGAAGTTGTATGTTGGTTGTGAAAAGAAGCAGCTCCCTCATCAATGTCATCGTCGTCCTCATCAGAACCAACATTTTGTTCCTCTTCAAATTCCATGTGTACAGGTTTCACCAACGACTTATAGTAATCGGTCCTTTCTTCAAACTCGTGAACTTCCCAAGGAAACAAAGCCATCTGAATGTAGGGAACAAATAATGTTACGCCCTTGCTACAAGTCAGTATTACTAAAGAAAAAGAAAAAGGAAAAGTAATGAAATATGTACCCCTGATGAGAACTTGGATTCAATTTTCACGACCCTAGTATTAATATTCCATCTCGTAAATCGTGGGAATCCTGTGCTTATTTGTCGCCCAATGAAATCGATCAAACAGGGAATTCTTTCAACTGCCCAAACCTATACAATTAAAAATCAAACAATGTTATTCTATACCTAAATATTGTGTGTAATGTTGAAAGGACTATAAAATGTGATACTATTACCTGAAATGGTAAAGGAAATCCGAATATATTTATTGTATGGCATTTGGATGTACTATTCTTTTGAGCTTCCTCATGTAGCTTTGGTAAATCCATGTCTTCTTTCTCTACTACTTCTTCATCTGCTACTTGTATTTTCTTTTTCTCCCTTTCCACTGCTTTGTTTTTCTTCTTCTTCTTCTTATCCTCATTCTCTTCCTTATTTTCTTCTTGCTTGTGTCCATTATCCTCTTTCTTTTTGTCTTTACCTCTCAGTGTGGTAATGTGATTATGGAGTAAACCCTTAAGCCAAAACATTGTAAAGTTGTGGATGTAAGAGCCTCATGAAAAAGTATTAAAAGCATTTTCATCCTCAATTAAAGTGAACAGCCAAGCCAACATGGCTTTCGTGCGTCCTCAGTGCCAAAGAATTGGGACACCATTAATATGTACGCCATCTTCAGGGCGTCTTCACCATCTGCATCCGTGAGTTGTTTAAAAGTGCCAAACAATAATTCACCGGTCGGCCTTTTTTCTTTGAAATATCTACTCAACATAGAACCGGCAACAAATTGTTTTTTTTTTCTTAAAATCTTCAGGCAGGGGCCCCATGTTTAGCCCACTACACAAACAAAACTCTTCTTTCCCAAAACGAGCCTTTTGTCTCCCTAAGCCAAAGTGCCAAACCACATTTCATATACTTTTGTCTATTGGGAAGAATAATCTCCTTTTTGAGAAGGTTATAGATGAGCATGCCATGAATGACCAATAGTTGGACCAAATCCAAGTAACGGCCAAAAGGCCCTTCCTTAAACCTGTCCATCATGCCACACCGAAGTAGGACAGCCTGCAAATTCTTGATGAGATAACGCTTGTTTTGTGAGTTTATTCTTGTGTGGATCCAATCTTTATGGTCCGGGAACCGCCAGAGTTTTACGTTTGGATTAATAGGCATCTGTTTAATAACAAAACCAAAAAAAAAAAAATTAACACTTAAGGAGCAAAATTTGATTTTATAAATGTAAAGAGAAAAGGAAATAATTGAATAGGAAAACTAAGGGCCTGTCCTGCAGGCTTTTTTCAGCCTGTTTTCGTTTTTGTTTTCCAAAAATGATTTCGAATTCGCGTTCGGTAACCGTTTTTCATTTTATTTTCAAAATTCAAAAACAAAATGAAAAACAAAACCAATGTTAAAAGTGGAAATTTTGAAAGAAAAAAAAATTTGTTTTTCATGAATTTGTTTTTGTTTTTCATATGAAGTGGGTCCCATATTATTAATAATATTTTTTTTTTTCGCTTGAACTAGACACCCATCAGGCGATCATCTTTTTCTTCTTTCTTCTTTCTTCTTCATCTTCTTTCTCCTCCTTCTCGCCACCGATCGTCCCTGCCTACCGCCGGTCGTCGCTAGCCACTGCCTTCCGCCGGTCGCCGGTCACTGCTCGCTGCCGCCGCAGCCGCCGCCGTCTTCTTCTTCTTCTTCTTCTTCTTCTTCTTTTTCCTCTTCCTCTTTTTCCTCTTCTTTTTCTTCCTCCTCTTCCCGCCAAGATATGGTCTGCATCTTGCCGCCGCCGTCTTCTTCTTCGTTTTCTTCTTCTTCTTCCTCTTCCTCTTCCTCCCGCCGCCAATCTGGTCTTCTTCTTGGTCTTCTTCTGCTCCTCTTCCTCTTCAACTGTAAAATTTATTAAACCCTAAATTAAATTACAAAATGTTTTTTTTTTAATTATTTAATCACTTATTTATAATTGTTATAATATTAAACAAAATTTAAAAATTGATATTTCAATTTTCGAAAGTTTTCGGTTATACTACCAGGCGCTTTTTTTTTCATTTTTATTTTCAAAATACGGATTTTAGTAAATGCTACCAGACGCGTATTCGGAATTCAAAAATGAAACCAAAAACACTGTTTTCATTTTCATTTTTCTTTTTGAAAAACAAAAACAAAAACAAAAAATAGCTTGCAGGACGGGCCCTAAGTATTCATATTTATACAACCTATACAGAAGAAGAATACCAATATGACAATAATTATTTGTAAGTCATTATATATTTTAAATATCTCTAAAAACTTGATAGCAAACAACAGTATATGCACTTTCCAACCTCAACCAAGTTAAGAAAATACTAAATAAAAACAACCAATTTTAAAGCCCTGGAATTGGATTCCAAGCCCGAGATTCCTTACTCTGAGGTACGGGAATTATATTTCAAGCCTGGGAATCCTTACTTTCCCGAGAATTATATTTAAAGCCAGGGATTCTTTACTTTCACGCCTAGGAATTGGACTTCCATGCCCGGGAATTGGACTTCCTAGCCCTACTTTTAAGCCCGGGAATACTTCAAAGAACGAGAATTTAAATTTTAAGCATGAGAATTTTACTTTCATTCCCCGAAAATTGGAAATCATGCTAATGTAACATGACGAATGAAATTGGAAATCATGCTATGTAACATGACAACATAACGATAATTCAAACCAAACAGAGCTTCCCAGCCCCAGCGCGCCCCCAAAAAAAAAAAAAAAGCACTAGAAACAAAAAACATGCTAATGAAATTAGAATTTTACTTTCAAGCTATAGAATTGGAAACCATGCTAATGTAACAACTAACATGACAACACAAAAACAATGCAACCCAGCGCTTCATCCCCACCAAAAACACAAGAAACAAAAGAACATTCAACAATAATCATCTATCTCAAACACCTCTATTTCAAAGAAATGGTCAAAATTTTCCATCTATGATGTGAAACGATGTTCAAAGTTTCCTATCTAAAAGTCCTAAACCTCTTTTTTTTTCTTTTTTTTTTTTTTTTTCTTTTTTTTGGAAGATCAAAATCCCATAATCTTCAATAACACCGAAAAAAACAAACTACAACTAAAAGTCCTAAATTTTTTTTTTGAAGGGTAAAATACGATCACCAAAACAAAACTACAAATAGGCATGGCTCTTAGCCAAAACCGACACCCTAACACAGGGAGGGAATTCCTCAAGCCAAATCTGCCCTCCACACAAGAAAAAGCATTCTTAGCTAACAAATGGGCCACCTGGTTGGCCTTCCTAGGGAAAAAACCAACAGATTCACAACAACATGCTAGAGCAGAGATTTGATATCAGAGATAGCAATACCAATTTCAGAGTAGGGGACCTCACAAAACATAGGATACTTCAATAGATACAATCGAAAACCCCTCAACCAATTGAACATGAATTAACATAAAAACAAAAGACAGATAATTCTCAACCAGTGAGTCTCATATAATCATTAAAACCCCTAATTAAACTCCAAACCCTTAAATCTTCCATAACCAAAACCCAAAATGCAGAAACAAAACAAGAAACCTACAATGTCGTCTCTTCTCTAGCTCGCGTGTCATCGAAAAGGAACCAATGTCTTCGCAAACCACCGTCGTTGAACAGGAACCACTGTCGTTGTTGTTGCCAGTGTTGCCTCTCTCTATTGTTTTTTGATTTGTCAAAACAAGAAACCTATAATGTCGTCTCTTCTCCAGCTCGTGTGTCGTCGAAATGGAACCACTGTCCTCACAAACCGCCGTCGTCAAACAGGAACCACTGTAGTTGCCGTCGCCGGTCTTGCCTCTCATTGTTGTTTTTTCATTTGTGTCTGTTGGTCTTGCCTCTCACTGTTGTTTTTTGATTTGTGTCTGTTGTTGTTGACGATACAATAGACAATGGGGAATATATGCAAAGGGCAATCTTGTAATCTCACCCTTATGTAATTTATTTTTCAGAAATCATTTTCAAGAGCAATTTGGTAACTTCATCTCATTTTTGGACTTTTTTGTTCTTTTTTGCTCTTTTTTCAGAAAGTGGACATTTTGCTCTTTTTCTTTTTAGGGAGGCCATTTTCTCCTATTCCCACTTGAAATAATTCAATCGTAAGGCACGAAAACAAAAAATATAATCGATTGGTATTATTGCTTCATAACCAACAACAAACATGACAAGGTTAAAGATTCGGGTCACGAATGAATCGTGGAGTATCATCATCCAATATTCCTCTTTTTCCGGCATTATACAGGGCAAAAATGCATGTATACAGTATACTTACAATCAGACTGCACAAAGAACCTGTGTATAAAAATGCTGTAACCACACAACTCATCAAGCAAACTATCCTTGCCGCAGAATTTTTCCCTTTCCATACCAACGTAGAGTTGCTCTTTAATGAAGCAATGATGGTAAGATTTAAGCCTGAAAGCCTGATGAGTTACAGGTTTTGGGGAGGTCGAGAAGGGCCACTTTAGCTCAATAACAGTTTCACTCCCATGGACTCACAGTTCCACAAACTTGGAGGAGTATTCTTTTTACTTGCTATCTTCACAATTCTAGGTTTGTTTGGCTTTCTGGTGCCAGTGATGAGGATTTGACTGCCAGAGCATGAAGAGAAGATTGTGCAGCAACCAATTTCTCCCTCAACATCACATTGTAGTCATACAAACGTTGGAAGTTCTTCTGGATATCAGACATCTCCACTTCAGATTCAGGCTTCAATACTGCATGGGAAAAGTCACAAAGTTGATTGATAACATCACTTTAACCCCAACTAATGCAATATGAAATTTTTTTTTTTTTTTTTAAAAAAAAAGGGCTGGTTGTAAAAGATTATTTGTTACCGAGTGGAGGTGGTGGGGGAATGATATTCTCATCACCAGAGGCGAATTTTTGAGGTTGGGAGGCGTGTTCCCCACATGCAGAAGGCATTCGTTTTTTCCCAGTATTTACAGAGCCATGCACTTGAGGATTTTGAAGCTGGACGACAAAGCATTCAAGACATTAACTTTAAACACTAACACTTAAAATAAATATAAGTTTTCAATGACAGAAAACAGGAAACAAAACATAATCGAATATGTTAAAACATCACTCCATTTGATAAACGGCTTAGATCATCTGATCTTGTCTATATATATAACATTTAGGTTGACGTGACAAAAAAATCTATCGGTATTTGCAACTAATTCTATACAACTATAAATTAAAGATATTGAGCACTAGCCATTTGGCAAAATAAAATAATAAAAAATTAGCAATACATTTCAGTACCAGACCATCAAGTTCTCACACATCTTATCCCAATTTCAAGCTAATCATACAACTATTATATTGTGTACCATGAAACATTAAACGAATTATCAAATATTGAAGAAGGCTTAACATCATAGTATTTTATGTCTTTGAATAAAATACTAATTTAAATGATATCAAAAAACCAATACAATAATAAAAGCAATTATAATATAGAGACATTAAATAATTACTGATGCTGTCTACTAATGGAAAGAAACCAAAAAACTTCAAGGGGATAGAAGATGGAGTGGGAGGATTGGGGATGGAAGAGGGGACATTAAGTGCATAAGGTTCTCTATAAAACTACATTAAAATAAGATCCATTCCATGGTCAACAACGAGTACACAGAAAAAACATTATACCGGTTTATCCGTTGGACATGACTGCTTCTCCTCAGTTACTGTTACACAACGTTCCACTTCACAAGTGTGGGAGCAATCTGGAGTCCCCTTCTGCACAATATAAAAGACGGTCATTCCGTAAAAATAATAAAAAATAAAAAAAAAACATTGAAATACACAACAGTAGAAACCCCAACCACTCCACCACAAAATATATAATAATAATAATAATAATTACAAAAATAAATAAATAAAGAGTTGGAGCATGTAAATCTACCATAATGGAGAGAGAAATAGATCGAGCCTAACCTTCTCAGAAGGTAAGCTGGTTTTCTTGTGAAAACTGATAGTATCCAAACTGTTTTGTTGCCTCCTGTTCAGTGATGACCCACTTTTACGAAGACCGCGAATAGATGGAATACAGAGATTACTGCAAGTCGATTCATTTTTAGTGTCTTTGTAGTCATCAACCAATGTGTTGCAACCCCAAGTGTACATTACGTATTTCCTTAACTAGTTATAAGAACATGTATATGTCAGACAACGGAAACACAACAGATATAGAAATGAAATATTCACATGAAAATAATTGAGCAAACACAAGCTATTTTCTTAGATAAGAAATAAATTACTTTATCCCAGCGTTCTTGAGCTCTTCGACGGTTTCTAATCTTTCGCAAAATGCTATCTTCATTGCGGAGTTTCTTGATTCTGTATTCACACTAGATTGACAAGGAGAATTTTGTTAGTCAACGATGAGACCACAGGATGTATATTGAATTCACTAATCATATTCATGCCGTTGGAATGAAGGGTTGACCGAATGACTTGAGTTTAGTCAAGAGAAATTTTAGGAATCAAATTCCTAATTCAGTCGAGAGATTTTAGGAGTCAAATCCCTAATTAATCTCTCTATGTATCTAGACCATTTATTGTATATTATTGCGTTTCTGTACAGATGTAAATAGCCTAGGTAATGCCTAGATTAGTGTCTGAAATTAGCAATTTTTTAGCCTTGTAATTTAGCTATTTGACTTCTATTTAAACTAGGTTGTACACTGCAGAAAGATAGAAAAATAATATTCCTTCAAATCTGAAATCCTTCATGGTACCAGAGCCAAGTTCCAACTCTGAAACCTAGGCCACATTTTTTTTCTTTTTTCCACAAAAAAACCCTACAGATAAAACTCCTATTCTTTTCTTCCCGTACCCTATCTTTTCCGTTTATCATGGAGAAACAAACTCTAACGATTCCCAAAAAACCATTGACAACACAACAGGTAGTTCGGATCATCATTCTATCCGAATCACCACAATTAAACTTAATGGAGACAACTTTTATCGTTGGTCTCTATCTGTATGAATGTATATTCATGGCCATGGAAAGATAGGCTATTTGACCGGTGAAAAAAAGGAGCCTGGGAAGTCTGATTCACAGCATTCTACTTGGGACGCTGAGAATTCAATGGTGATGTCATGGTTGGTTAATTCAATGGAAGAAGATATAAGTTCAAACTACCTTGGTTACTCAACAGCCAAGGAGATGTGGGGCAATCTCACACAAATGTACTTTGATTTGGGCAATCAATCCCAGATTTATGAGATACAACTAAAGCTTGGGGAGTTGAAGCAAGTGAATGAGACTGTTACAACATATTTCTCTGGTTTGAAAAGGCTGTGGCAGGACCTAGACATGTTCCGGGAATATAATTGGAAAGACCCTGCAGATGGGCCGCACTATCAAAAGGAGGTTGATAGCAGAAGGGTGTTCCATTTTCTTGCAGCCTGAGTGTGGAATTTGATGATGTAAGGGATCGGATCATAGCCAGGCAGCCTCTTCCACCCCTCAATGAAGTTTTTGTAGAGGTTAGAAGTGAAGAGGGTAGGCGGGCAGTTATGTTAGGAAAAAAGGAGCAGACAGCCACCCTGTTGAGACTTCTATGTTAATCTCACAGGATACCTCAACTTACAAGGCAATTGCTCACAAACCGGAAGAGAAGACCAAAGTTTGGTGTGATCATTGTTACCGCCCTAGGCATACCAAAGAAACATGTTGGAGGTTACACGAGTACATTGTAAACTTGAAAACTGGAAGCCTAGAGACAAGTCATCCAAATCTTTCTTCTCTAGTGCAAACACAGCCGACCAAGTTACTCTTACAAAGGAGCAGATCAATCAGCTTCTAAAACCGGTGTCTCACTCTTCTAATCCTAGCTGTTCTCTAGCCTATGCAGGTAACTTATCAACTACCCTTATGAGTTATATTAATCATACACCTTAGGTCATTGACTCGGGTACATCCGATCACATTACTAGTTTTTCCTCTTTGTTCCAAAATTACACTCCCTGCCTTGGTAATCAGAAGTTTCGTATGGCTAATGGGAGTTTGTCTCCTATAGCTGGAACAGGGTCTATTAAAATTTCAGACACCATCACTCTAGAATATGTTTTGCACGTCTCTCATCTATTTTATCTATGAGTAAAATTTCTAAAGATTCTAACTGTTCTACTCTTTTCACATCTACAAATTGTATTTTTCAGGACAGGAAATTGGGGAAGGTGATCGGAAGTGCTAGAGAGGATCAAGGACTCTACTACTTTGAAGACAGTAAAAATAAAACAGCTGTAGGTTTATCTTGTGATGTAAGTTCTCTCCCTGTTAGATAACAAATAATGACCTGCCATTATCGGTTGGGTCATGTTAGTTTTCCTTATTTAAAACATCTATTTCTTGATTTGTTTCAAAAGCTGTCAAACTCTCATTTTCAATGTGATATATGTTCTTTCTCTAAGAGTACCCAGCAGTCTGATCACTCTAAACCCTATCGGACTTATAAGCCTTTTTATTTAATACACAATGATGTATAGGGGCCTTGTAAAACCTCAACTTTATCTGAAGAAAAAAAATGGTTTGTAACATTTATCGATGATCACACTAGATTGTATTGGGTGTACCTAATGAAACAAAAATCTTAAGTTCAAAACTTATTTAAAATGTTCTACAATCTGATTGAAACACAATTTCAAACCAAAATCAGTATTTTACGCACTCATAATGGTAAAGAATATTTTAATCGGTATTTAGGACAATTTTTAATTAAAAGGGGCATCCAACATCAATCTAGTTGCCACAACACACCCAAAAAATTGGGGTTACGGAGAGGAAAAATTGACATCTGTTTGAGGTTAGTAGAGCCCTCATGCTAACTATGAATGTTCCTCACTACTTATGGGGGGATGCAGTCTTAACTGCTACATATTTGATTAATAGGGTTCCTTCCAGAATTTTGAATCATAAAACTCCTCTTAATTGTCTTAAACAATGGTTTCCTCATAATAGATTAGCATCTGATTTACCTCTTAAAATTTTTGGTTGTAATGCTTTTCTTCATATCCCTAATTTATTCCAATCCAAACTAGAAGCCAAGGCTAAAAAAGAAATTTTTATTGGTTATGCTAGTAATCAAAAGGGATATAGAATTTTTAATCCAACAACCAAAAAGGTTCAAGTTAGCATGGATGTTGTTTTCAATGAACAGAAACCATTTTTTGAATCTCATCTTGAAGGGGAGAAAAATAAAGTAGGAGAAGATAAGAGTCTTAGAAAGAAAAAACAGTGTTTTTCCATAAATTTTTATTCCTAATAATGAGGAAATTGTGTTTGAAAAGGAAACAACTGAACCAAGTCTTATTTCAGGGGGAGAAATATCATTACAAGATAAGAACTATGTTGTAGATCAACCTACAAAAGATCTGTTAGTGTATACAAGGAAAAGACCTAAAAGTAGTGGAGTTCCTCAAACTGCTCAACAACAACAGAGCCAATCAACTTCTTCAATTATTCCTGTCCAAGATCAGTCCAATTTAGGTAATATTTCTCACTCTTTTGTCTTTCTTACTCAAACTGAAACTCCTACTGAATCTCCTCTTATGACCGAACCTAACTCTGTGCAAAATGTTCCATCTAACAACCAAAATTTTCCAAACCTGGACATTCCTATAGCAATTAGAAAAGGTGCTCAATACTGCACCAATCATCCTATAGCTAGGTATCTTTCTTATCACAGATTGTCAGATAATCATAAAGCCTTCACTTCCTAAATTTCACATTTATCTATCCCCAGAAACATACAAGAAGCCCTAGAGTGTCCTAAATGGAAAACTACAATGATGGAAGAGATGAGTGCATTTGTTAAAAATGGGACTTGGGAGAGTGTTGATTTGCCTAGAGGAAAAAAGATAGCAGGGTGAAAGTGGGTTTTCACCATTAAATGCAAAGCTGATGGTTCGATAAAGAGGCATAAAGTCTGGTTGGTAAATAAGGGTTTTACTCGTGGCCAAGGTAAACTCCATTCGAATTCTCCTTTCTTTGGTTGCAAACCTTGGCTGGCCTCTACATCAACTTGATGTAAGGAATGCCTTTCCAAATGGCAATCTTGATGAAGAGGTATTCATGGAACCTCCACCCGGTTTTGAGCAAACTATTGGGAAAGGGAAAGTGTATAGGTTAATTAAATCCCTCAACGAACTAAAACAGTCCCCTAGGACTTGGTTTGAAAGATTTGGAGAATTTGTGAAGAATTTAGGGTTTAAACAAAGTCAAGGGGATCACACCTTATTTGTCAAACATTCCAATGAAGTAAAAAGTGCTGTGTTAATTGTCTATGTTGATGATATCATCCTAACCGGGGATGATAATGGTGAGATAGATAAGCTTAAAAATTCTTGGCACTTGAGTTTGAGAACAAAGATTTAGGGGAAGTAAAATATTTTCTTGGCATGGAATTTGCAAGATCCAAGCAAGGAATTTATGTGCGCCAAAGAAAATATGTTCTAGACCAATTGGGGGAAACAGGTATGTTAGGATGTAAACCAACCGAGATACCAATGGAGTGTAATCTGAAGTTTGAGGCTGCCTAACTAGAAAATCATATTGACAAAGAGAAGTACTAGAAGCTAGTAGGCAAGCTCATCTATTTAGCTCATACCCGACCAGACATTACCTTTGTTGTTGGGGTTATGAGCCAATTTATGCACTCACCAGGACAAGAACACTATGATGCAGTGATAAGGATCCTAAGGTATCTAAAGGGGACTCCGAGGAAAGGTTTATTTTTCTCTAACAATGGATATTTTCAGGTTGAAATATACACCGATGCTGATTGAGCAGGTAGCATCACAGACCGGAGATCAACTTCTAGATATTGTTCATTTGTTGGTGGAAATTTAGTGTCTTGGCGAAGCAAGAAACAAAGTGCAGTGGCTAGAAGCAGTGCTAAAGCTAAATATATGGCTGCAGCACTTGGAATTAGTGAAGGGCTATGGATCCAAAGAATACTTGAAGATCTAAAGATTCAAACTTCTCCTCCAATGAAGCTATACTGTGACAACAAATCTGCTATAGCTTTTAGCACACAATCCGGTTCTACATGATAGATCCAAACATGTAGAAATCGACAAGCACTTCATTAAAGAGAAGATAGATAGTGGGCAATTCTGCATGCCCTTTCTACCAACCTCAGAACAGCTAGCCGACATCCTCACTAAAGGTCTACCAAGAAGACAGTTTGATGATTTGGTATCCAAGATGGCCATAAAAGACATCTTTGAACCAGCTTGAGGGGGAGTGTTGGAATGAAGGGTTGATCGAATGACTTGAGTTTAGTCGAGAGAAATTTAAGGAATCAAATTCCTAATTCAGTCAAGAGGAATTTTTGGAGTCAAATCCCTAGTTAATCTCTCTATGTATCTAGACCTTTTATTGTATATTATTGTGTTTCTGTACAAGTGTAATTAGCCTAGATTAGTGTCTGAAATTAGCTATTTTTAGCCCTGTAATTTAACTATTTGACTTCTATTTAAACTAGGTTGTGCAATGCATAAAGATAGAAAAATAATATTCCTTCAAATCTAAAATTCTTCACATACATATATCTAGCCTTCTTGAGTTGACTTATGCATACATGCTTAAATATTTGTCATATCATTAATTTTTATAACCATATTCACATGTATATACATATTTGTGTATTTAAATTGAATCCCAATTTTGTTCTTTGAAAATTAAACAAATAGTCATAAAAACTAAAAGTTACAAAATAGAAAATAAAAAAAAAGAACAAAAAAACAAAAGAAGATGATCTTCAAAGGGAAATGAATCATACTTGCACCAACAAGTAGAAAAATATGCCAATACTAAAGCAGTATAAGCCACCAAGATCGGCAAGGAAGCTCACTGCATGTTGAAGGAAGAAAACAATTCAAAATCAGCAATTAGTATACCTTCAATAGAAATAAATCCATACTAGATTAGTATGCCATAACACCAATCTATCAAGAAAACCATAAATCAGCAAGTCAAGGCAAAGAACAACCAGCATGATAGCAGTTAGAGAAGAACATAATGGGACTGAAGGAATACAAAATAAGTACCCCCAAGGACGTTGCAGTTACACAGAATGGTAGTAAAAATGAAGCTTATCCCAAAAATAAGTTGTTTGAACACCAAACAAATGGTAAAACAGTATAACTCTGCTCATTTACGAGTGCTAACTTAAAATTGCTAGATTAAAGCATCTAACATTTGAATTACATGTAATTTTTATTTTTCACGCAGTACAATCAACAAAGAGGAGACCTAAGTGGCAATTTTACCAAACCCTGTCAGAGGTATCGTGAATGTAACAATTTGGGTCACAACAGAGACCTACCTGATAAACTAATAAATAATTTGTTCACTGCTGTGATGGCTGAGCAAAAAATTAATAGGCCAAGTAAAAATGTATAATATGACATCAGACTCCCAATCCCAAAAGAAAGTCACCCATAGAAACTAAAATAATCTCTTTTAGTCATTTTGTACTTCTCTCTGAGTCCTCGGTATCCCGCACACTCTCTGTCTGTCTCCAGCTCACTCCAGAATGGGACAGCGATGTTCTGCAAGCAAGCTTGTTCTAATCTTGAACAAAATAGACAGGAATGTTGAAGGTCCATAGCAAATTCTACTGCAAATTTGCATGCAGTGCAGTGACTCACCACCTTGTTGTGCAAGCAACCAACTTCAGTGTCAGCTTAGTTATCCTTATGAGGCCACTTACCAGGTATGAGGATATCTAGCTTCCAAACGTAAGATGGTCATTTTTCCCCACATTAATGAAAAACAGTGAAGTCAATTGATTATTCTGACAAACTGGAAGTCAAGCACTATGCTGGGGTGGAGGGTTGGGAAAAATAACAGCTCCGATTAAAGAAACCGAGGCTCTCAATGCTTCTCCACCACCAATGAATGTGCCACCATCTCACTCTCACTCTCACACACACTCTCTCACTCCCCACCAGCACCACCCAAAACACACACATAATCAGTGACTATAAAATTGATTAAATTTATCAAACATAAAGTTTACAACACCAACTTATTGAAATCAACAATAGTTTTTTTTTCAAAGCTAAGGTCTGTCTGGACCCGGCGAGATTAGACTCCACAAACACAACCCGAAATGCAACTCCTATTACAAGGGAGTTGTCTCCCCTCACTTTGAAACTTAATGGGCAAAGACGGGACTATATAACTATATCTACAATAGCAGGGTAAATATAGTACCATCTTTGACCATCATCCAAATCAACAATAGTTGGAAGGCATAAAGAAAACAATGAAGATTTTAAATAGAATTAAATATATCAGCGGCTAAATATGCATACAAGGGTAAAGCATGTTACTTACCAGGACCAATTATACTTCGATTTTCGATCTCAATAATGTAGGCTGAAAGATAGTTGATATATAATGTCGTGTTTAGTAGCCCATCACTAGATCTTTCAAGGGAAGCCTGTAGTTGAGTTGTCTCACGAAAAGAAGAACCCGGGACAAACTCATGAAATAGAGGTTGAAGGAGTCTTAGATCATGTAAATTATGGTATAAACGAGGGAACAGATTGAATTTTAATATGTTTGTACCGGTCCCTCTAAACGTAACTGGTGTATCATCAAAAGCACTACCATTCATCACTGTTCCACTCACAAAACTCAAATGTTTCTTATCAGCATGATGCTTTGTAGTAAAGTTGAAGCGAAAACCAACTGCAGATGCGGGATTGTTGGGAAGGTCAACAAACTGCCATGAAATGTACATATAATCATGAATGAGGCGGCAGTCGCGACACTTAAAACTCAAGGTTGGCCCAGTACTTGTGTTGTGACAAGAGTAGTTGACAAAACTTGAAAGAGGAGCAAGTCTAAAGTCTATGAAACCAGGACTCCCAATAACTAAAGTACCAAGTCCGCGTAAATTCGAACATGTCATACTAGAAACTGTGGTTATATTGAATTCAATATCATTGATGAATGCAGCTAAGTCAGGTGCATTTGTTGCTCTTACATTATGCACCTCAATTGTCCTCTTTGATATGATTTGATAAAGCAACCTGAAAAACCAATCCAATTTCCAGTCATATGACCAACAATCCTTCACTAGAAAACTTTCTCACAGATTTCTCTTTTTCAGAAAAAAGGATTGTAACTCATAGTTATAACACTCACGCAGCAAATAGACCAATGAAAAGCATCCAACTTGCTATTGAGAAAGTCCCACCAAGTTCTGTTTTCCGCTTTGTCACAACCTTCTGATCATCCTATACACAATATAGAAAAAACACAACATTGATCAATAGTGCATTTGGGAGAGCTTTTTTTACAGTAAAAAGCGCTTTTCATGTCCATCTCATATTTTATAGTGTTTGGCTAAATAAAAATGGCCCCTGAATTTCTTTTAAACGAAACACTTAGTGGGAACCATTTTAGAAGAACTACTTGATGAGTGCTAGGCTACTTCATATTTTCATGAAGCACTTGTAATGCTTTCACAGAAAACACTTTCAAACACACCCATACATTTAGATCTTTTATAAAGTAAAAAATGATTTTTAAGTCGAATTTATATGTCATTTTGTTTGGTTGAATAAAAAGGGTCCCTGAAGTTCATTTAAACGAAGCACTCAGTAGTTACCAATTTAGAAGAAGTAATTAATGAGTATAAAGAATTTTGAAATACATATATATACCATTTTAGAACAAATAACTAATTCGTACCAGCCAATGCCTGGTAGCGAAGCAAATATCGAGTCGAGTGATCCACCACCTGATCCTGAACCAAATGGTCCTGCCATCACGGAGGTTGGCGAAGCGCAAGAAGAGACACATGAGCAGCCAGGTCAAGACCATCACCAGCGTCGCCTCCAAGAACACCGCCTGCGACTGACTGAATTTCTTAATCGAGTCGAACGAGAAAATCGTCTCCGGGAACGACACTCCGTAGTAGTCCACCCCGGAGTCCGTCGAGAGCGCCGGGCCCTCCTTGAAAACCAAGCACCTGCCGCTGTTGAGCAGCTGACCCGCTGGACACGCGCAGAGGGACCCGTTGTACACTATGGACTTCTGAGGACACCCCATTTCAGATCTCAAAATTTCAAGAGATGGGTCATCATCCAATTCATCTAACTTTTACTTTCTTTCTTGTGAAAATATATGTTTCAAGAAAGGAATGTTCACACTTTTCTCTTCTTCTTCATTTTTTTTTTTAATAATGATAAATTATTATTATTATTTTACTTAATTTTTATACAATACTTTATCAAAATCAAAAAACAATAGAGTTAATATTAAAAAATACCCATCACTTTAAACTATTATTGGATGTATAGTTATAAATTCATTTATTTTAGAAACCTCCAATATAAACTAACACCGTTAGTATTCCGTTTATGTTGACTGAGTTTAACCGTTAAAATATCAAAAATGTCTCTATTTAAGCTTCAATTGTATGAATCGACCATTATGCCCTCATATTTTTACCAAATAAATTAATAAAATGATACAAAATGCGGGAATGTTAACTTACAAAGAAGAAGTTATTTTGTGGACAATTTTATCCCTAAAAATAACAAAATTACAAATGAACCAAAAGCATTAAAAATAAACAAGAATATGTATTTATCTATGTATTTATTTGTCTTTTTTTATAAATACAATTAAATATTCATTTTCAATGCTTACGATTCAGTTATAATTTTGTTATTTTTAAGGATAAAATTGTCCACAAAGTAACTTATCCTTTGTAAATTAGCATTCCCGCATTTTGTATCATTTTATTAATTTATTTAGTAAAAATATGAGGGTATAATGGTCAGTTCATAAAATTGAAGCTTAAATACAGATATTTTAGACTTTTTAATAGTCAAAATCAATCAACACAAATAGAATGCTAACGGTGTTAGTTCATAGGGGAGGTTTCTAAAATAAAAGCATTTGTAACTATACATCCAATAATAGTTTAAAGGTGAGGGGAGGTTTTTAATATTACCCAAAACAATATGATAAAAAAAAAGGTATTTTAATTGGCACACCTAGCTAATAAGTTTTGGGAATATCTTTTTTTTTTTTTTTTTTTTTTTTGGTTGATAAAATTGGACTGACATAAGGAGAAAAAAACATCATAAGATATCATATGCTGAAAAACCTTTAGGAAATATCCATATATATAATTATATAAATGGATAATTACCCCAGTGGCCATCGAATTAGTGACACACTATCAAAATGGCCACTGGATTAGAAAGTTATTTCAAAATGGCCATTTTTGGTAAACTTTGTGACACTAATGACTATTCCATCCAATTTCATCTAATGAGTGGTATTTTGGTAAATAAGGGGATGTCATTAGTTTATTTTAGATGTTTTTTGGAAATCAATTTTTTCAATGAGTGACATTTTGGTAAATAAGTGGATGACATTAATTTATTTTAAATGTTTTTTGGAAATCATTTTTTTTTTTTTTGAAAAGAATAATAATATTTAGTGTGTAAATATATATACATTACACACTAAATATAATTATTCTTTTCAAAAAACAAAAGAAATGGTTTAGATCAATAATATATATGTATCAAAATATGAACACCATTAAATATTATTCATTTTTTCTATAATTTTTTTTTTTTTTTTGCTATAAAATGATCAACTATATAGCATTCATGCTCTACTCAAATTAGAAACAGGAAGGGAAAAGAAGAAGAAATGAGTTTTCAACTTTTTTTGTTATCATCATTCGTATTATTATTATTTGTAGCTTATGCTCAAGAACAATCAAATATTTGTAATGTGATAGACTACGGTGCACGCAGTGATGGACAATCATATATATATATATAATCTAAAAAATCTAAAAAACAAAGAACAAAGAAGAGACATGTGTATTGATCTAAATCATTTTTTTTGTTTTTTTGAAAAGAATAATTTATTTAGTGTGTGTAAATATATATATATATACAAACACACTAAATATTATTTATTTTTTTCAAAAAAAAAAAATGATTTCCAAAAAACATCTAAAATAAATTAGTGGCATCCCCTTATTCACCAAAATGTCACTCATTGGATGGAATTGGATGGAATTGGATGGAACGGCCATTAGTGTCACAAAGTTCGCCAAAAATGACCATTTTGGAACAACTTTCCAATCTAGTGGCTATTTTGATAGTGTGTCATCAATTCGATAGCCACCGGGGTAATTATCCCTTATATAAATGATAAAAGAAAAATAAAGAGTAACAACAACCAATTAAGCACAAAAACTAGGGGGAAAACAGCCCCAACAAATAGTGGCACGTAAGTCATCCCAAAAAGAAACAGAAAGCATCATGAAAACTGAAAAGACTCCCGACCCATGCAATCATTGCTAATCAATAAATCAGAGAGTCTGCAATAAGCGCAAGCGCAATCCAACCAATCCTAAATAAAATCGAAGACCCTCACCCGGAGAGGACTAGCCAAGTAATCTGAAATCCCCAAAAGCTTCAATATTAAAACCTCCAGCCGATTATCACTCCAAAAATCCCGCTATGAGTTCTCGCCAATAAATTAGATCCCTTCCTTAAGAAGAGTAGAATAATTAGCCCGAAGAGAGGACTAAATCGAAGAAGTGACATACTCTCCATGAGGTTTTCTAAAGCTGCCTAAGATACCTCTCTCGAAGAAACAAGTAAGCAACACCATCGGAAGTTATAAACTTGCAACTGAACTTTCTTAAATTTGTTCATTCAGCAACCTGAGGTCTTTCAAAACAAGGCCTCCTTGAGAGTAAGGCCTACAACAATGATCCCAAGCAACCCGGACCAACTTGGTCTCCTCACAAGACCCAGTCCATAAAATGTTATTCAATTTGCGATTAATTAGTTGCAGCAACGAAGAAGACCACTTGTAAATCATGAAAGAATGAACAAATGAATTAGTTATGACCGACTTGATCAAAGTAGCATGACTAGCCAAGGAAAGAGCTTTACCCTTCCATTTAGCAAATTTTAACAGGATTTTATCTACAATAGGCTATAACACAACTTTCTTAGGCTTACCCCGAAACAATGAGACCCCTAAATAAGAGAAAGGCAGCTTCTTAATCTGTATACGAACCAAAGACTGCAAGCGACCAATCCGAGATGGAGAAACAGAAGAACCGAAGTAAATGGAAGATTTACTCTTGTCAATCAACTGACCTAAGATGTCCCCATAAACCCCAAACGCATGCATGATATTCTTCAAGTTCTGAATTGTGCCTCTGCAAAAAATTAGAACATCATCTGCATAAAGTAAATGCATCAGAGAAAAAAAAAAACCCCTCAGTGAAGAAATCAACAAAATCTAAGAGGAATCTACCATCTTTCTATGAAGGAAGTCCTCCGTAATCTCAAATAGAAGAGAAGATAAGGGATCTCCTTGACGAACCCCTCTATAACATTGAAACAACCCTCCGGAATCTCATTCGTCAGCACAGAAAGCCTAGACGAATTCAGAATGCTATCAATCCAGTCTATAAAAATTGTAGAAAACCCAAAAACCTGAAGCACTCTACGAATGAAGGACCAGTCCAAAGTATGAAAAGCCTTATGGATGTCAATCTTTATAGTTGAAATATATAAACATAGTTAAATTGCGTAAATCGTACCTAGAGGGGGGTGAATAGGTTTTTACACCTTTTTCAATCCCTTGAAACAAACGCAAGTTTGTCCCTTAAGGTAGTTTACATTACAACATATAAACCAAACATACAAGTATAGACAAGATAATCATATGATCATTAAAGCAGTGTCTATACATCCACAAAAAGCAAGAGAAAGAATAACATTAAAACACAACAATAAAGAATACTTGTATTTCCAATAATGTCCAATATGTTACAAGTATCAATCAAAGAACACAAAAGAATCAATGAACAAAAGAATTACAAATACAACTTATGAACAAATGATTTGCTTACATATCACACTTAACAAAATCTTGTTTCAAAATACATCACAAGAGAATATTGAGCAACAAGATTAAAATATACACATATACAAATATGAAAGAGAGAGATAGAAAGAATTGACACGAGATTTTTTAATGTGGTAAAACCTCCAAGGAAGAAATATCCATGGGTTGAACTACAACTATTAGGTACTATATATATTAGATGATAGATTAGAAATTCCTCAAAAGTGACCAACCTATAATCTACTCTCTATTTGAATATATGTCTATCAAATCCCTATTGGAAGATAAGAAAGCCCTCAATGATGTGAAACCACCATATATTGGAGTCCATGTCTAACCAATATCGTTGGAAGATTAGAAATTCTTTAAGAGTGCATACAAATCCCATGTACCACTCTATATAGGAGTATATCTCTATCCACATGCCCGAGCCTACTAATATTGTAGTCAACTCCCTATCCAAGGCACGCATACCTCTAGGGAGCCTCCAATGCATAGCTATCTGTAAGTGCCTCACTTTTGATTGGCTTATTTCGTCAACAAAATCACATGGGGTGCAATCTTGTAAGGTTAGCTTAGGATTGAAGAAATTCTAATCAAATACTTAAGGACCTCATTGTGGATTCCAAGAGTTTCAAGGAAGATAGCTACTTGATCTTGACTCTCTTTATGAAGAGATTTAGTTGCACACACACACATTTCATGATCTTACATGTTCTATATACCATGTTGTGTGTTTAGTGTTGTTGCATACTCTTGTTCATGCATGATCACTCTATCATTGTGTATTTATTCTTTACCATATTTTTGGCCTTGAAACTTGCGTGAAGCCTTTTCTAGAGGTCATCTTTTACCTCTGACCGCTCCCAGATCCACTGTAATTTCTTTCCCAGCACTAAGACAGCGGTTCGCGGACAGAGCAGACGGCTCCCGGACCGCTACCATTTTATAGGCAGCGGTAGCCTTGGCAGAGCAAACCGCTCCTGGACCACTGCCATTTTGGCAGTGGTACCGGCAGCGGTCCTCTGCAGCGTATCGTTTCCAAGTTTCAAAACGACGCCATTTTGTGTTGCATCTTATATATATATATATGTCTTGTTTGCCTTGACTCGTTTTTAGAGAAAAAATTACATCTTTTTAAGAGCTTCTAAGTGTCTTCTAAGCCAAGGTATCAAGATCACTTTTTTTTTACTCAAAACACCAAAACCCATCATACTTGTATGCATCATTCATCATCTAGCATGTTCTAGTTTGATTTTCATAGGGTTTTCATACTTGCTCACATGACTTGTAGTTAGAACATCACTTGCATCTTTTCACATGTTCTCTCTCTACAAGATTGCTCATTTGTTACTTGACTAGGTTCAAGATTGCTTCTTTATGACTTTACTTAGGCTCAAAATTGTGTTATTGTGTTTACTGAGTGTTGTATTGTGGTAGATATTGCATATAGGACTTTGTTGCCTATTTTGATGTGTCTTATGCATGCCACTTAGAAAAATGATATCTAGGAATGTCTAACATGTTCATCCATACCTAGATAAGCTAAAATGTCTAACCTTGCATTTTGAGCATCTTGAATATTGCACATATTCACACTAGGTTGTTTTATCTCTTCATTTAGCATCAAGTCTTGTATTTGCCTTTTGATAGTTTGCAAGCATGAACTAGATTCACTTCTAAAGGCCCATGGGTAGCAAAGATGGATTAGTAATCTTAAGTGTGATGCGGTCAACCTAGATTGTAATCGTATTTGTAAGTAGTGGATTGAGGTTCTAGTGTGGCACACAAAACAGCCTGTGGTTTTTTCCCCGTGTGGGTTTCCACATGAAAATCATGTGTTATTTACTTTCCGTATTTCTTACACTTGATTTTATTTGTTAACTAGTTGGGGTCGTTTTTATAATCTTGATTAATCTTGAAAATTGGTAAAAAGGGATTAAAATCTATTCACCCCCCTCTAGATTATATTAGGAGTCATTTATATTTACTTTCAATTGGTATCAGAACGGGTTCCTTAACATAATTAGGAGATTCCTTGCTCTTGTTAGAGTCCTTTGCATTTGTTTGCATTTTTTTTGCATTTTGTGTGTTTTGCTTGTTTGTGTGCATTCATATCATTCTCATCCAAATACTATGACTAGAAATGGTATTGGAGGCGAAGGTGCCTCTAGCACAAGACCTCCTTTGCTCACTGGAGTCAATTACGTATCATAGAAGGGCAAAATGGAAGCATGTGTGTGCCAAATTCATGATCGAGCATGGATGACAATTGAAGATGGGTACACGCCACCTATGATGACTCCTATAGGAGGTAGAGAGGAAGTCCCCAAGCCAAAGGTATAATGGACCCCTCAAGAGTTTGAAGCCTCAAAATGGAACAACAAGGCCATGCATGCTATCCTATGTGCCATGGATGACAACCAATATAAACTCATCCAAACTACAAGGATAGCAAAGGAAGTTTGGGATATATTGGAGACGGCTCATAAAGGAACCGAGGTGTTAAAGGACTCCAAGCTTCAAGTCCTCCAAACACAATTTGAGACCATAAGGATGGAGGAGGATGAGTGCTTTAATTACTTCCAAGTGAAGCTTATGGATATAGTGAACCAAAGTCACCAACTTGGTGATCCCTACTCGGATAGAAGAATCAAGCAAAAGATCATGAGGTCGCTTCCCGAGAGGTTTGAATCTAAGGTGACGGCGTTGGAAGAGAATAGTGATTACTCAAAGATGAAACCAAGTGAAGTTATTGGAAGGCTTTTGGCCTATGAATCTAGGAAAGGTCCTACATCTACACCTCCAAAGAAGCAAAAGAGTCTTGCTTTGAAGAGCTTTAAGGTAGAAAAGGATGAAGAAGACTCGGATGAAAAAATTGCTTTGATGGTAAAGAAGTTCAAGCAATTTATGAGGTTTGAGAAGAAAAGGTTTGGCTTCAAGGGAAAGTTTGTAAAGAATAAGGTGCCTTTCAAGAAAATGGAGCAAACTCAAGAGAAGGACCACAAGAAGGGTGTCTAATGCTATGAGTGTAGTGGTTTTCGACACATTGCTCTCGAATATGCTAACTTGAAGAAGAAAAGAGGAAAAGCCATGGTGGTGACATGGAGTGATAGTGATGACCTAAAAGAGGAAGATAAGTCTTCAGATGATAATGAAGACCAAGTTGCCAACTTCATTGCTTTCTCATCTTCTCACAGTAGCAATGAGGTTGTGAGTAACAAAGAAGAAGAAGAGGACAAGCAAGAAGAAAGTGACTCAAATGGTGAAAGCAACTCTTTTAGCTCCAATTTTGAGTTTGATAAAGAAATGGACTATGATGACTTCATGAGATTCTTTCATAACTCAAGATCAAAGAAGAAGAAGGAGATTCAAAAGTTGAAAGAAGAGAAGCTTGAATTGACTTCCAAGGTAACTTATTTGAGCAAGGAAATGAGTAAAGCTAAGGAGATGGAAGAAAGTTTAAAGATGGAGCTAGTCTTGGCTAAGAAGAATGAAGAAAGCTTGAGGAAAGAGCTCATGGAAGTAAGAGGGTTAATTGCTAAGATGACTTCCAGAACCGAGAAGCTTGACAAAATGCTTTCTTGTGGGAGAGTCCTTATGACAAAAAGGGGTTAGGATATGTGGAAGAAATGGAAGCCACACCTTTGAAGATTCAAAAGTTGAAAGAGGAGAAGCTTGAATTGACTTCCAATGTAACTCATTTGAGCAAGGAAATGAGTAAAGCTAAAGAGCTGGAAGAAGGTTTAAAGATGGAGCTAGTATTGGCCAAGAAGAATGAAGAAAGCTTAAGGAAAGAGCTCATGGAAGCAAGAGGGTTAATTGCTAAGATGACTTCCGAAACCGAGAAGCTTGATAAGATGCTTTCTTGTAGGAAGAGTCCTTGTGACAAAAAGGGGTTAGGATATGTGCAAAAAAGTTGAAAATGCTCAAACCCCACAACAATCAACTAAGTGGGTTGAAGTTGGTAAATCCTCTAAACAAACACAAGTAAAGATTCCAACAAAAGCTCCACCACAAGCAAGAGCTCCACCACAACCAAGACCTCCACAAGCTCAACATGGGGTCGTTCATGCTCAACCGAGGAGACATGCCAACCTTGCTCAACCACAAAAGAAAGAGTTGCCTCAACACCAAGAGCAACTCAAAATAGAAGGTGGCCACAAATGCTTGCACAAGGTTATGGTATGAATCTTTATTTCTCTCCTACTTGCCATTCTTGTGGAATTGAAGGCCACATTAGGCCTAATTGTTTTAAGTATATTAAATTGTGTAGAAGAGAAAGCATGATTGAGAAAAATATGCTTAGAAGAGCCACAATGAATACTCCTAGGAAATTTAGAGATAATGGACCCATGGCTCTTAGGAATAACTATGTTTCACCTAGGTTAAATAGAAATGATGTATACTATTGCTATATGGCCCAAGTTGCCTTGAAAGTCAATGCCTCTAACACTTGGTACCTTGATAGTGGGTGTTCTAGGCACATGTCCGGAAACAAGAGTTTCTTCAAAACTCTTGTATTGGAGGATGGTGGATTCATCACCTTTGGTGATGGGTCAAAGAAAAAGGTTATAGGGAAAGGTAATATATAAATTCCCGGTTTGCCCTCCTTACCCAATGCTCTTTATGTAGATGGCTTGCAAGCCAATCTTATTAGCATATCACACTTGAGTGATGAAGGGCTTTCGGTTATGTTTGGCAAAATTGATTGCTCTATTCTTAAAGAAAATGGGCAAGTTCTGTCAAAAGGCAAGAGATCAAGTGACAATTGTTATTGTCTTAAGTCAAATCTCATCTTTTGTAACTTGTCCACTAATGAGCAAGTTGAAGTATGGTACCAAAGACTTGGCCATATGAACTATAGGGACTTGAAAGTCTTTGATAGATTGAATGTTGTTAGAGGCCTTCCCAAGTTTGGGAAAAAAGATTGAGGGTGTTTGTGGACCTTGCAAACAAGGCAAACAAACTAAGAGTGTCCACAAGAAAGGAAAATATCTTTCCACCAAAAAGCCTTTGGAGCTTCTCTATATGGACCTTATGGGTCCTATTCAAATCGAAAGCTTAAGTGGTAGAAGGTACATACTTGTGGTTGTTGATGACTTCTCTAGGTTTACATGGACTTACTTCCTTAGGGAAAAGTCTAAAGCCTTTAAGAAATTTAAAATGCTTTGTATTAAAATTCAAAATGAGAAAAATTCTCACATAAAAAGCATTAAGAAAATTAGAAGTGATCATGGGAAAGAGTTTGAAAATGTTAGCTTTGAGAATTTTTGCAATAGCTTAGGCATTTCCCATGAATTTTCGGCCCTTAGGACTCCTCAACAAAATGGTGTTGTTGAGAGGAAGAATAGAGTCCTCCAAGAGATGGCCCGTGTGATATTGCTTAGCAACAAAGTCCCTAGAAATCTTTAGGCTGAAGCCATTAATACGGCTTGCTACATAGGGAATAGAGTATTCCTTAGGCTCGGGATTAAACAAACATCCTATGAGTTATGAAAGGGTAGAAAACCCAATGTGAGCTACTTCCACATCTTTGGAAGCAAATGCTATATACTTAACAACCGTGATCAACTTGGCAAGTTTGATGCCAAGAGTGATGAGAGTATTTTTATTGGATATGCATTTAATAGCAAGGCCTATAGAGTTTTTAATCTTAAGACTCAAAGTGTTATGGAATCATCAAATGTGGTCTTTGATGATTGTATGCCAAAACATGATGACCATGAGGAGGATATTTGTGAGATTGATGACCTTCCTTTGAAGGAAAGTGGTGAGACTTCAAGTGGTCTGAAGTCAAACCAAGATAAAGAGGATGATTTGCCTCTTAATAGAGTTCCTCCTTTGGACTCTAATGAACCCGCTCCTTGGGTTAGGAAACTCAATGATAAGGATGATATCATTGGAGAGATTAGAGAGGGTGTTAGGACTAGACGTCAAATAGCTAATCAAATTAGCTACACTTGCTACACCTCCCAAATAGAACCCAAAAAGGTGGATGAGGCATTGAATGATGAATATTGGGTTCTTGCCATGCAAGAAGAGCTAAACCAATTTGGGAGAAATGAGGTTTGGACTCTTGTTCCTAGACCTAAAAACACCAATGTCATAGGCACTAAATGGGTGTTTAGGAACAAATCCGATGAGGATGGCAACATTGTGCGAAACAAGGCAAGGCTTGTTGCATAAGGGTACTCTCAAATCGAGGGTATTGACTTTGAGGAGACTTTTGCTCCCGTTGCCCGTTTAGAGTCCATTAGGCTTCTCTTGTCCATTTCTTGTGTGTACAAGTTCAAATTACACTAAATGGATGTCAAGAGTGCCTTCTTCAATGGCTTCTTGCATGAGGAAGTATTTGTTGAACAACCCAAGGGGTTTGTGGATCCACACCACCCCTCTTATGTCTATCGCCTCAAGAAGGCTTTATATAGGTTGAAATAAGCACCGAGGGCTTGGTATGAGGGCCTCACTCTCTATCTTGTTGACAATGGCTACTTTAGAGGTAGTGTTGACAAGACCTTGTTCATCAAGTGCACTAAAGATGAGCTATTCATAGCTCAAATTTATGTTGATGACATTGTGTTTGGTTCCACCAACAACATGAAAATTCAACAATTCGTTGATGTCATGTCTCATGAATTTGAGATGAGCATGGTTGGTGAACTAAATTACTTCCTAGGCTTGCAAATTAAGCATGAAAGTATACAAACAAGGTTAAATTGCTTAAGATGTACCTAGAGGTTCGCCTAATTTCAATCTCTTGAACAAACTTAAGTTTGTCCCTCAAGGTAGCCTTGCATACAACACAAACAACACGGAATCATACCAAGACAAGTTAATATGTGAACATTTATCCATTGTCTAAGTATCAACAAGTTGTATGAGGTTCAAAGAAAATATAAAAACAACTAACAAGAATACTTGTATATCAATATATGCTCAATCTTTACAAGTATATACAAATATTGCTATACATAAAATTCTAAACAATATACAAAAGAAATGTATTTACAAATATGATCAAAAGAATAGATTTACAAATCACACTTTATAATATCTTGTTTCAATATACTTCACAAGTAATTGATATGTCACAAGATAACAACATACACAGAAACAAATATAAAAGATAGAGATTGAAAGAATTAACAAAAGAGATTTTTTAACGCGGTAAAACCTCCAAGGAGGAAACATCCACGAGATGAATTACAACCATTAGGTACTTATATATATTTGGAAAGTAAATTAGAAATTCTACAAAGTGACCAATTCTAGATCACCAACCCATGTGGAGTCTATGTTTACCCAATCCCTATTGGAAGATACAAAATCCCTCAATGATGCAAAACCACCGCATATTGGAACTCATACCAAACCAACATCGTTGGTAGATTAGAAATTCCTTAAGAGTGCATACATATCCCATGTACCCCGCTCTATCAGACTCTATGTCTAACCAAACACTCGGGCCTACCAATATATAAGCCAACTCTCTATACAAGACACATTTGCCTCTAGAAAGCCTCTCATGCATGACTATCCAAGTCCTCCCGACTCTAGCCATGACTTCTTGCTTGTCTATCCAAGTCATCCCGACTCTAGACAAGACTTCTTGCTTACCTATCCAAGTCCTCAAGACTCTAGGCAAGACTTCTTGCTTGGCTATCTGAGTCATCCTGACTCTAACCAAGACTTCATGCCTTTTACAAAGACTTTCTAGTGTGATCATGTGAATGCAAATAATGCAAACAATCAAAACAACATAGAACATGTGATCAATACATTCCATGAAATAACTAGATCTATAGATGTGAAAACACAAGCAATAGAAATCTAGATGCAAAAACATGAATGAAAACCTAGAGCATGTGAAATCAACTAACACATAAAACTCCTAGATTCATTCGTTCAAATAACTCTTGAACAATTCATATACATGAGGCACAAGTTCAAGATGTTATAAACATACATAAAAATGCTAAAATCACAAAATGTATTCAACAAGTATTCTAGCCAAAGATTTAGAGATAGGAAATATTGTTAAAAACAAATCAATCCTAGATATCTCTAAAAACACATACAAAGGCTCTAATCCTAGAAATCATCAATCAAGGATCAAAGACACATATCAAGGATTATTAATCATAAAATGAATCAATCAAGTCTCAAATAATCCTAGATGTCAATCTAATCACAATACAACTCCCAATCATGTGAAAAACAAATAATCCAAGAATCTAGTCCACATGTGTCTCTAATTAGACTTTTCAATTAGATTGATTGTGAAGCTATCATTCTCAATAGCATTCACTAAACATACACATACATATAGAAGAAGAAACCCCAAGCAAATTGAAGGTTTAAAAAGATGAAATCACCAAGATATGAACTCTACCTTGATTTCACGAGCTGGTTCGGTTTTCTGAGTAGATCACTCCGAAAATCAATCAAACAGCTACAAGATCACTTGAAAAAGGTAGAGGACTCGATTATGAACAATCTCCAACTTGAATCACTCAATTCTGACTTTGTATGAGAAAGTTATGGTGTTTGAAAGTTGAGAAAATTGGAGAGAAAATTCTAGACGGGATTTCAAAATTTTCTTCTTGAAAACAAATGGAGGGAGATGGAGACATTTAAAAGGAAGGAGAAGAGGGGCATTTTTGTCCAACAAAAATAGGCCATTTCAGCCTTGTCCCTATGTGGGGCGCATGTGCCACATGGGACCAGAGGGCATGTTGGGCCGTGTGGCACACGGCCTCCACACGTGGTGGCCATGCTATGGCCTTTGGCCAACTTACTTCTCCCGCGCACCTCTCACGTTCTTCAGCCGTATTCGGGCATCCGAACTCCGATTTGGAATCCATTTTTGGATTACGAATCATGACTCCCTCACGCACAATGAAGACTATGAAACTTTGACAAATGGTTGAGAATTCATCTCGAAAAACAATGACGAACACAACTCAACAAATGAGAACGAAAAGTAGCGTAGCTACTTCGTTTGGACTTGAAACTTAACATATGAGTAACCAAAATGACCGGAACTCAATAAGGAATCAATTAAGATCAAGTACAAGTCCAAAACATAAGAAACACAAACATACAAACACAAGTTCACATATGAATGCCATTTCCTAGACATAGTCTTAGAACATGCAACTCTAAAATATATGATCATTTGAGTTCAATGCATGAGCATATAAAAATATGTGAATGTGTTATATAAATGGTGCACAACAATGCAGGGACACATATGAATGATTTGTGTGTGTGTGCCTATGCCTTGTAAGAGGAATAAGGTCAATTATACCTTTGATGAGCAATGAAGCTAATTCCCCTTATCAAGCCACCATCTTGCAAGCATTGTAGTCGAGTCTTTCTTTGTAGCTTTGAATCATTATCAATTTGACTGTTATCGGAAAATCATCAATGGGATGAAATTCCAAATAACAACTTTACAAGGACCATGATCGAGATTGATCCTGGTCGGAGAGGTATCACGTAGTTTGATACCGACTATGTCCCTGTCAATGGAACTATGATATGGAACACAAGAAATCAAATAAGAATGAGCTTTTATTGATCATCACTTTGCATTACAGATATACGAACTATGTTTTTAGAGGTTTACAACAAGGTATGGAGATTCAGTGGATAATGGAGATAGTGAACTCGTGCATGTTGATAAGTAGAACTTGAATGTAGGGTTTCTGGCTGTGATTTTTTTCTCTCTGATCTCCCCTCACTCTCCCTTCTTTTTTTAGTGAATGAGCTGTTGTATATATAGGTCATGTTGCTTGCCGTGCACTCCTATAGTTTCGGTCTAGGGTTTGGCAATTACAGGACCTCCTTCCATTTAGGAGATAATCTCGGAGCTTTTAAGTATAGAATCCAGACTTTCCTTCCTAGGAGGAGTCAATCTCATAGGTAAATCTTTCCTTTCTAGAAGGAATCTAAATGTGCTGACCTGCTCAAAATAGGACTTCTCTAGCAAGAAGGAGTATATCTCCTTTGTTTTATTTGAACTGCGGCGTTTTAATATGGAGCTTTTAATCCTGGCATAAGAGTCTTGCTATTTGGTATCTTCCTGCTTGGCGGGGTAGTTATTTCAGAGGGTGTGAAACACTAGCGCATCCTGCTATTGAAACAGGGGAGGATCTAGCTGATATCTTATCGAGATGCTTAGTGGTACTCCTTGTCAGGGTGCTGCGGGGTCCATAGAAAACTGTGTTGGGGTACTGCGGGGTCTATAGGAAACCAGGGTATGATGGGGTTTGATCGAACCAAAATTGGTATGATTTTAGCCCCTCTTTCCTTCTCCTTTTGTTTGATTCTTGGACATTATCCAGTGATTTAATGGTGTAAAATCAAGTGTTTCAGATTTTATTAGGTTTCAAGGGCATTTGGGATGAAGATGAGGACTTAGGTGCAAAAGGCTCACAAATGGGAAGAAACAGGGCATTTTCACCACTTAGATAGAAAATTAGTAAAGTGGCAAGTGGGATTCGTTCCACAGGGAATTAAGGTGATTAGTTGAATAAATTAACTAATCTATATGCAATAAAATAAATCATAAAAATATGGATGAGTGAATGGGTTGTCAAGCCATCAAACATACATGAAAAATAAACCTAATAAACTAATAAAAGAATACTTAACAAATCTAGATAAGATAAATGGAATTAACAATTAAGAGAATAGCTAGGGAATTAATGGGATCACAAATGAATTACGGGAAATGCTTATCAAGCTACTTTAGTGAACGGATCTCATAAATGTTAACCAATTGATTTCTAAAATGTGTTTAAGGCATTATTATGAACCTTAAACAACTTCCCACCGCAATGCCTAACCGATTAAGGAGAGGGGGTCATGGCGGGATCGATTTGTTACAATTAATGGCTTAGATTATCGTGGTTGATATACCCTCTGACAATCTATCCTACTCACTATGTTCTCAATCCATCAAGGTTGTCAATCCAATCAAGATTATATAACAAATTATCCTAAGCAAGATTATAATCAACTAGTGGGTATACATATCAATTACATAATGCATAGAATCTAATTATAAAATGAATAGAACACAAATAGAGATTAAAAATATATTAAAGCTTAAGCAAATCCCAATCCAAATGTTCTCACATCAAAACCCTAGAAAGGGGATTTAATTACACATATTACAAACAAAGGGAAGGCAATTAAAAGATTAGGAAATCACCCATGGGTCTCCTTTTGTAAGCATGCTCAAAGAAGAAAATGCTACCTTATGGAGGAAGGTAGGAAAAGTCTCCAACAAGAACAAGGAGTTGGAAATACAAGTTGGGAGACTTGAAGTTGAGAGGAATTCCACATTAAAGGAATTTGAAGACCTTGCAAGATTATTTGAAGAATTCGAAGAAGAGTGTGTAAGGAAGACAAGGAAGATGCTTATGGAAGTGGAACGGAAGGAAAAAGCTTTGGAAGAAACGAAGGAGGCACTTGGTAGGAAGGATGAAGCCCTCAAGATAGCAAAAGTGAAGGAGAGTGACTACATTGTCTATGTAGACAAGGTGGAAAAAGAGGTCAAAGAGCTACAATTGAAGCAACATCAAAGGCCACATAGTCACCAACCAGGAGGGAGTTTTCTTAACCATCCTCCTATTTGCTATTTTTGTTTTCAAAAAGGGCACTTCAAAGCTCATTGTTTTAAATTCCATAAGCATGAAGAATTGAAAAAGTCTAGGAATAGGAAGAGTCCACCTAGAGTCAAGCAAATTTGGGTAAGAAAAGACTTGGTTGAACAAGTTAGACCCAAAAGAAAAGAAAAGGGGAAATCAACTCAACTTGTTTGGGTTGTGAAAAAGAACATATTTCCAAACTTGATAAAACCACCTTTAGTTGATGACACCCCTAGCACAAGTACATAATTTTGAAAATTCTTTTTGTGCATTTTATTTTATTTATTTATCTTTTTTATGCTTTATTTGTTTAGTTCATCTCTTTTGAATAAATGGTGTTCCAAACTCTTGTTGGCAATTGCTTATATTGGTTATATTTTGTCGGAACTTTCTAACATGCTTATGCTTGTGTAGATTTTCTATTGCTTCTTAAGGAAGCAAATGTGTGTTGCTTGTGTATGAAGCAAGGTTCTTTATCTCTTGGAAAGAAACAAAGTTAACTTGAAAGTCTTGGAGGGACGAGCAAGCCAAGAGTGCTCATAAAAAGGGCGAGGACCTTATCCTAAGGAAGCAACATTGTGAGAGTTCAATATGTGGGAGCATCATGCCACGTCTTGCCTAGACGTTAAATTGTGCGCTTGGTGGGAGGCAACCCACTTAGGTACATTTCTTTTCCTAGTTTAAATTTTGTTTTTGTCTTTATTTTATTTTTGCTTAGAATAAGGTTGTGAGTTGTGTGTGATAGTGGATTTAGGCTTGAATGATTATATATTTTATCCACATGGATTGTGATGATGACTCTTGATGAACTTGCATTGATATATCTCTTGAGTTGATTATGAGCATATAGGATATTCTTGAGACACTTGGTTACAATATTTGGGATAAATTTTAATATGGACATTGATGTGTTTTTAAACTCTTTGATTGAGGATGTGTTGCACCGAATTTACTGGTATATGCCCCAAAGACATTGAGGACAATGTCTAATTTAGGTTTGGGGGTGTGTGCGCAACATCGTCTCTTGTTTGCAAATTGTGTGCAAATATTTTGAGCTTAAATTTTTCAAAAATTTCAAAAATCTTGTGAAAATGCCATGCTTGAGCATACCTTGCTTGTTGAGATTGTGCCCTTGCGTGTGCAAGTGAGGAATTGTGTATCTTTGCCTTGCTTAGTTTAGATTAACTTCATGCCATTTATGGTTGCATTGCTCAAAGCGCGCTAGTTCTTTTCTCTTGATGTTGAGTGAATATTCAATTGTGCTTGAAGGCTAGGAATTAATAGTGGAGACTTCCCGTGAGGTTCACAAACACGGCCTAAAAAGCGTATTTTGAGGGAATGTTTTCACTCTTTAAACACTCATTCAAACACATGTTATGCATATTTTAAAATGTCTCATTCGCACTTAAAAATTGTTTGTCATAGAACATATGGACTGCTTGTGGATGCCTTGACTGACTTTGTGGACAAACCTTTAGAAATGATTTTAGGCAATGAATGTGAAAAGCCACCAAATTGGCCTAAATACTTCCTATCCCTCTAATGTGTGTGCTCCATAGCCCATTCGAAGCCAAACACAATTAAGCTTTTCATTCATGAACCACATCAACATAAACCATATAGCCTAAACACTAGACTTACCTTGTACCAAATGGTTTGCTATGGCTTAGGGGTTGAATGTAAGCTTTGAGGAGTATCAAAATGTAAGGCGTGTACTTAGGCAAATTTGTATGTGCAAACACATAAAAAAAGATGAAATGCAATGCTTGAAAAGAAAAAGAAAAGACAAGCAAAGAAAAGAAAAGAAAAGCATGCAAAAGAAAAGAAAAGAAAAAGAAAAAAATGATGAATGAGACACAAAATGCCTAGATCAATTTTGTGGATTTAAATGAGCTACTCAATGAAAATTAAGAGTATAAAAATGTACAAAGTAAATTGTAAGCCTAGACGCCTAGTGTGGAATATGCAAGTTGTAATGAGTAAGTTGTGCTTAATTTAGAATGTATGCCTTAGTGTGACCTGTGGGTGTTTGCAATCCATTCTTCCTATTTATTGACTCACCATTCACCTTTGGCCCCATTACAACCAAATGAAAAGACCTATTTGATCTTTAGGGATGTCCACTTTGGAAATTTTGGTTGATGCATGTTCTTTCCGTTCATGGTTTTCAATTCCTTTCATGAGACAAATTTTTAGAAATTGTGTTTTTAAATAATCATGTGCAATTATATTTGATATTTTGAGCATAAACTCATATTGCATATGAATTGTGAGTGAAGCCTAGGAATCCGAGTGAAAATGAGAGAATCCGGTGAGGATTAGATGTCGAGGCGAATTATATTCTTGTCCTAAAGGCACTTTAGTTTTGAAGCTTAAGTATCTTGAATGTGGAATCGCGTTGCGTGCAATGTGTACTTAGAGTGGCATATCTTTAATCTTTATTTAGCATATCTTACATGCATTATTTCCTAATGAGCACAACGTTGGTTTAATCTCTTCACTTTTGGTTTTGCAAGTCAAAATATTGGCTTTTGAGTCTTTTACAAAGAGTTGGTGTTTTATTGTGATTATTTGATTTTTAGATACATGTCCATTGTGTGTTTATGTTTGTTTTGCTCGAGGACGAGCAAAAGATAGGTTTGAGGGTATTTGATCGAACCAAAATTGGTATGATTTTAGCCCCTCTTTCCTTCTCCTTTTGTTTGATTCTTGGACATTATCCAGTGATTTAATGGTGTAAAATCAAGTGTTTCAAGTTTTATTAGGTTTCAAGGGCATTTGGGATGAAGATGAGGACTTAGGTGCAAAAAGGCTCACAAATGGGAAGAAACAGGGCATTTTTGTCACTTAGACATAAGGAGGTCGCTACATGGGCGCCATGGCGCTCAAGTGGCGACCAAATGGCGACCTTCTAATGACTTTTGGAGACTTTCTGTCGCCATGGCGCCCATGTAGCGACCTCCTTATGTCTAAGTGGCGAAAATGCCCTGTTTCTTCCCATTTGTGAGCCTTTTTGCACCTAAGTCCTCATCTTCATCCCAAATGCCCTTGAAACCTAATAAAACCTGAAACACTTGATTTTACACCATTAAATCACTGGATAATGTCCAAGAATCAAACAAAAGGAGAAGGAAAGAGGGGCTAAAATCATACCAATTTTGGTTCGATCAGGGTTGGACCCCGCTGTAGGCTCTAATGAGTATCCTGGCTTTGGACGCTGCTTATGAATCAAGATGATAACGGTGTCCTTTAAGTAGCTGGGGGAAGGCTGGGCCAGACCCCGCTGAAGGAGGTGTGCACTCGGACTAGTTGGGGTAGCCGGATGATGTTTATACTCCTATATTCTCCTTGTGTTTGAGGTGAAAAATTCTTCCTTGGTCCTTCGCCAATTTAGGCGGTTAACAATGACCACTAAACAATACAAGATGCACAATGTTTTGATATGGAATATATGCCAACATATACTAAAAACCTAACATTCGATTTTTATAGTAAAGAAGATCATTCGATTTGTGAATGGTACCTCAAACCATGGGATTTGGTACACCTTTGACACTAATCCAAGTCTTATTGGATTTAGTGATGCCGATTGGGCGGGAAATTGTGATGATAGGAAAAGTACATCGGGCGGTTGCTTTTTCCTTGGAAACAATTTGGTTTCTTGGTTTTGCAAGAAACAAAACTCTATTTCCCTATCCACGGCCGAGACGGAATACATTGCCACCAGTAGTGCTTGCACGCAATTGATGTGGATGAAACAAATGCTAGCCAATTATGGCTTAGAGCAAGGTACTCTTACTTTATTTTGTGATAACATGAGTGCCATCAACATTTCTAAAAATCTCATTCAACATTCTAGGACTAAGCACATTGACATAAGACATCACTTCATAAGAGAGCTAGTTGAGAGTAAAACCATTGCATTGGAACATGTGGGAACAAATGACCAACTAGCGGATTTGTTTACTAAGCCCTTAGACACTCTTAGATTTGGGAACCTTAGCAAGTCCATCGGGATTTGTCACTTGGATTGAAGTGGCTTGTCTTTATCCTATATGGGGAACTCAAGCAAAAAGAGCAAAGTTGCATGAATATACATTGTGCTATATTGAAATATTTTATATCTCTTATTTAATTGCTTGAGATGATTGGTTGTACATGCTTATATGTATTTTTCTTAATAAGTGTGATTCATTACCTTGCTTGCAATCCATGTCATATTTATGCGCAAACATGCATTTTTGGAATAGGAAATGTACTTTGGAAGTACTTGATGAATGACCTTTAATTGATTCCTATGACATGATGATTCTTTTTGTTGACATGCTTATAAGTGAAAAAGTATGATATGCTTAATTGCTTTATCTTGAATGGAAACTTTGTGTGCAAAAGCAAACCTTGAGACTTCAATCAATAAAGATCTTTATATCCATAATCTCTCCCTCTTTATTTGTAGAACAAGGCTACTATCATACGGGCATCTCACCCGAAAAAATCAAATAAGGTGCAAAGTCGCCCATGTCTTGTTTTGCTTATAAAGTTGGATATAGTTGCTTGTTAAAATTTGAAATGTTTAAACTCTATATCCTTATCTTTTTCCATGCAAAGGGTGAAATTGGTTTGAATTCCTTTAGGAAACCCTTGTTGTTTGCTTTGCCAAATACCATTGCTTTTGAGCTTGAATACAACATGTATTGCATGCAAAACATCCTTGTCACACATTTTACTTACAATAAAACTCCTTGAATCTCTCTTACTTAATTGAGTTGCATAAAATTGCTCACATGATTATGCATATGTATTTGTGCTACAAGCTCTCATTGCTAAATGCTTACCTATTAGGGGAGACTCCCTTTGCCTATCTCCTGACAAAAAGGGGGAGTAAGGTTGGGGAGAGATTTGGCATTGCATTAAAGGGGAGTTGAGAGAGAGAGTTGCCCATGATGGGAGTTGATGCATTTAGGGGGAGTTGCATTGCATTGCATAGCATGATTACATTATTTGATTGTATTTTTCTTTGGCAATTGTAATTTCTTTTGATCAAGCACCTCTCACACACTTGTTAGAGTAAGGTATATTGCTTGTTGATTGTGTGTAGGTTGGAATTTTCTACAAGCTTGGAAATGACTTAAAGATGTTCAAGACTTAGACTAGGGCTTAATTGTAATGTAGAAAATTTTGTTGACCAACCATTTTTTTGTTTTTGTAAGGATGCTTGTGAGTGTTGATTTTGTCACGAAATAGCCAAAGGGGGAGATTGTAAGTGCCTCACTTTTGATTGACTTCTTTCGTCGACAAAATCACAATGGGGTGCAATCTTATAAGGGTAGCTTAGGATTGAAGAAATTCTTCTCAAATGCTTAAGGACCTCATTGTGGATTCCAAGAGCTTCAAGGAAGGTAGCTATTTGATCTTGACTCTCTTTGTGAAGAGATTTAGTTGCACACACACACATTTCATGATCTTACATGTTCTATATATCATGTTGTGTGTTTAGTGTTGTTGCATACTCTTGTTCATGCATGATCACTCTATCATTGTGTATTTATTCTTTACCATGATTTTTGGCCTTGAAACTTGCATGAAGCCTTTTCAAGAGGTCATTTTTTTATCTCTGACCGCTCCCAGATCCGCTGTGATTTTTTTTGCAGCGCTAGGACAGCTGTTCATGGACAGAGCAGATCGCTCCCGGATCGCTGCCATTTTATAGGCAGCAGTAGCCTTAGCAGAGCAAACCACTCCCAGATCGCTGCCGCTTTGGTAGCGGTACCGGCAGTGGTCCTCTGTGGCGTTTCGTTTCCAAGTTTCAAAACGACGCCATATTGTGTTGCATCTTATATATATGTCTTGTTTGCCTTGGCTCGTTTTTAGAGAAAAAATTACATCTTTCTAAGAGCTTCTAAGTGTCTTCTAAGCCAAAGTATCAAGATCACTCTTTTATTACTCAAAACACCAAAACCCATCATACTTGTATGCTTCATTCATCATCTAGCATGTTCTAATTTGATTTTCATAGTGTTTTCATACTTGCTCACATGCTCACATGACTTGTAGTTAGAACATCACTTGCATCTTTTCACATGTTCTCTCTCTACAAGATTGCTCATTTGTTACTTGACTAGGTTCAAGATTGCTTTTTTATGACTTGACTTAGGCTCAAGATTGTGTTATTGTGTTTACTGAGTGTTGTATTATGGTAGATATTGCATATAGGACTTTGTTGTCTATTTTGACGTGTCTTATGCTGCCACTTAGAAAAATGATATCTAGGAATGTCTAACATGTTCATCCATGTCTAGATAAGCTAAAATGTCTAACCTTGCATTTTAAGCATCTTAAATATTGCACATATTCACACTAGGTTGTTTTATCTCTTCATTTACAGTCAAGTCTTGTATTTTCCTTTTGGTAGTTTGCAAGCATGAACTAGATTCACTTCTAAAGGCCCGTGGGTAGCAAAGATGGATTAGTAATCTTAGGTGTGATGCGGTCAACCTAGATTGTAATCGTATTTGCAAGTAGTGGATTGAGGTTCTAGTGTGGCGCACAAAGCAGTCCGTGGTTTTTTCCCCGTGTGGGTTTCCACATAAAAATCATGTGTTATTTACTTTCCGCATTTCCTACACTTGATTTTATTTGTTGACTAGTTGGGGTTGTTTTTGTAATATTGATTAATCTCGAAAATTGGTAAAAAGGGATTAAAATCTATTCATCCCCCCTCTAGATTATATTAGGACTCATTTATATTTACTTTCACTATCCGGACCTTCCTGATCCTAGCCATGACTTCTTGCTTGGTTATCTAGACCTCTTGTCCTAACCAAGACTTTCTTGCTCAACTATTCGGACCTCTTGTCCTAGTCAAGACTTCTTGCTTGGTTATCTGGACCTTACGTCCTAACCAAGACTTCATGCCTTTTACAAGGATTTCCTAGTGTGATCAATGAATGCAAATGATGCAAACAAGCAATTCAACATAGAACATGTGATCAATATATTTCATGGAAAGTAGACTTAATCATGTGAGAACACAAATCAAAATGTCTAGATACAAAACTTGAATTAAAACTTAGAGCATGTGAAAACACCTAACACATATGGCTTCTAGTTTCATTCACAAATCTAACACTTAATTAAATCATATACATGAAGCACATATTCAAGTATTAGAAACATACACAAAAATGTTAGAATCATAAAATATGTTCAATGAATACTCTAGCAAACATTTAGAGGAAGGATATAATGCACAATCAATTAAATCCTATTAGTCTCTAAATACAAAATCGCAAGTGCTAATCCTAGATTTGTTCAATTAGAGGATCCAAGCACATGCCAAGGTTATTGATCATAAAATGAATCAATCAAATCACAAATAACATTAGATATCAAACTAATCACAATACAACTCTCAAACATGTGAAAAACTAGAATCCTAGAAAACTAGTTCACATTTGTTTCTAATTAGACTTGATTAGGTTTGATTATGAAGCTATCTTTCTTAATAGCATTCATCATACATACACATACATATAGAAGAAGAAAACCCAAGGTTATAAAAGAAGAAAACACAAAGATTAGTCAAATACCTAAGAATCACGAGCTAGTTCGGTTTTTTGGGTAGAGCCATTGGAAAACTCAATCAAACAGCTACAAATTCTCTTGGAAAAGGTAGAGGACTTGATTACGAAGCTTCTCCAACTTGAATCACTAAATTCAGAATCTAAAAGAGAAAGTTATGGTGTTCGGAAGGTAAGAAAGTTTGGAGAGAAAATTCTGCACATTGGTTTTCTAATTTTTCTTCTTGAAAATAAAATAGGAGGAAAATGAGAAACTTAAAAGAGATGAAAGAGAGGGAATGAAGTGGCAAATTAGGAGGTGACACATCACTACCTCGTGAGAAGCATGTGAGCCTCATGGGGCAGAGAGGGGTGCTGGCCCACGAGGCTCACGTGCCTCTCACGGCCACACCCAAGCTTGGCCTTTGGCCATTGCTTGCCTCCCTTGCACTTCTCTTGCATTCTTCAGTCGTATTCAGGCCTCCGAACTCCAAATTTGAATCTGTCTTCGAATTACAAACCATGACTCGCTCACACATAGGGAAGACTATGAAATTTTGACAAAAGGTTGAGAATTCAACTCGGAATACGACGACGAAGTCAACACAATGATTAAGAACGTAAAGTAACGTAGCTTCTTAGTTTGGACTCGAAACCTAATGAGTGAGTAACTAAAATGACTGGGACTCAATAAGGAATCATATGAGAACATGTTCAAGTCCAAAAACAATAAAATAAAAGCAAATAAACACAAAATCATACAAGTATGCCATTTCCTAGAGATAGTCCTAGAACATGCAATTTCACAATGTTTGTTAAATTAAATCTAATGCATGTGCATACTTCAACAAGTGTGTAAATGTGTTATACCAATGGTTTATAACTATGCAGAGACACAAATGAATGCCATGTGTGTGTGTGTGCCTATGCCTTGTAAGAGGAATGTGGTCTAATATACCTTTGATAAGCAATGTAGCTTATTCCTCCTAGAAGACACCATCTTGCATGAAACATAGCCGACTATTTCTTTGAAGCTTTGAATCATCATTTCTAAGACCACTAATCAATACAAGAAAAACATCGTTTTCATATGGAATTTATGCCAACACAAACCAGAATCCTAACAATAGCAAATTGCCCTCACAACACTTCTTATGCAACACATTCACACCGTCAGAAGCCAAAGCAATACTAAAACAAATAACGGTGTGCTAATTATCTAGGGGGTGTGAATAGATTTTAATCCAATTATTACCAAATTTTTGTGATTAGTCAATTTTACAAAAATAAACCCAATTTAGTGAATTTAATAAATCAAGTGTGAAGTGCGGAATTTAAATGACACTTGATTTTTATGTGGAAACCTTTAATAAAGAAAAACCACAGGCTATTATGTGCGCCACATACGATCCTCAAAATCATTATTTATAAAGGTGTCTACAACCTAGGTTGACCACATCAAACCCTACATGGTCATTAACCCACCTCTACTACCTAGATGCCCTTAATAGCAACCCTAGATCAATTTGCTTGAGGCCTAAAAAACCATAACCACAAGACTTATTTCTCAAGGAAGAGATTAATCAACTTATGTGAATATGCATGATATCCAAATATGCAATTAATGCTAGGTTACACTAAATGCTTTTCTTAGATTAAATAATGATAATTAAATCAATCCTAGATATCAATTGTTATATATCATGGCATAAAGCATAGCTATTTAAGATAAAGCAATCCTAGGTATAGCTATCAAAATACAACACTCAATCAAACAACACATGTAAGATCCTTTATTTGTGTTGGCTTGATTCCATTGCAAAACTCTCTTTATTTGTATTAGTTATTGCTTAGGTGATTCTTAGAAGAAAGAAGCCTCAAAGTTGAAGAAGCAACATCTCAAGCAAATATCGTCTTCAAGAGGAAAAGTGCGTACTTGGATGCTAAAGGTATCAAGTTTCTTCTTCCTCTTGCAAGGTGTAAGGCACACACACACAAATTATTCATAAGTGTCCCTGCATCGTTGTGCATCATTTATATAACACATTCACATTATTTTGTATGTTCATGCATTAAACTCAAATGCTTATACATTTTAAAGTTGCATGTTCTAAGACTATGTCTAAGAAATGACATTCATATGTGAACTTGTGTTTGTATATTTGTGTTTCTTGTGTTTTAGACTTGTACATGATCTTAATTGTTTCCTTATTGAGTCCCGGTCATTTCGGTTACTCATATGTTAAGTTTCGAGTCCAAACGATGTAGTTACGCTACTTTTCGTTCTCATTCGTTGAGTTGTGTTCGTTGTCATTTTTCGAGATGAATTCTCAACTATTTGTCAAAGTTTCATAGTCTTCACTGTGCATGAGGGAGTCACGGTTAGTAATCCAAAAACGGATTCGAAATCGGAGTTCGAATGCCCGAATACGGCTGAAGAACGTGAGAGGTGCGTGGGAGAGGCAAGGTGGCCAAAGGCCATGGCCTAGCCACCACGTGTGGAGGCCGTGTGCCACATGGCCCAACCAGCCCTCTGATCCCGTGTGGCACACGCACCCCACACGTGGGCATGGCTGGTGTGGCCTAATTTTATTGGACAATAATGTCCTTCTTCCCTTCCTTTTAAATCTCTCCATCTCCCTCCATTTGTTTTCAAGAAGAAAAGTTTGAAATCCCGTCAGATTTTTTCTCTCCAATTTTCTCAACTTCCAAACACCATAACTTTCTCATATGAAGTCGGAATTAGTGATTCAAGTTAGAGATTGTTCGTAATCGAGTCCTCTACCTTTTCCAAGTGATCTTGCAGCTGTTGGATTGATTTTCAGAGTGATCTACTCAGAAAACCGAACCAGCTCGTGAAATCAAGGTAGAGTTCATATCTTGGTGATTTCATCTTTTTAAACCTTCAATTTGCTTGGGGTTTCTTCTTCTATATGTATGTGTATGTATGGTGAATACTATTGAGAAAGATAGCTTCATAATCAATCTAATTGAAAAGTCTAATTAGAGACACATGTGGACTAGATTCTTGGATTCTTTGTTTTTCACATGATTGAGAGTTGTATTGTGATTAGATTGACATCTAGGATTATTTGAGACTTGATTGAATCATTTTTGATTAATAATCCTTGAAATGTGCTTTGATCCTTTAATTGAATAATTCTAGGATTGACTCATTTGATTTTGTATTTAGAGCTAATTAGGATTTAATTGATTATTTTGAATATATTTGCTCTAAGTACTTGCTAGAATATTCATTGATCATATCTTGTCATTCTAGCATTTTTTTTGTTGTTTGTGTTCTAAAGTCTTGAATATATGCTTAATGATAATGCTTTGTTTTCAAGCTTTAGTAACATGAATATAATCTAGGATTTGGCATGTTTTAGGTGTTTTGCATGCTCTAGATTATTGTTCATGTTTAAGGTCTAGACAACCTTATTTTGTGTGCTTTGTTACCTATGTTGATCAAGCCAAAATTGGTATGATTTTGGCCCTCATTTCCGATTCTTTTAGCTTGATTCTCGGGCATTTCCCTGTGTTTAATGTTGTTAAATTGAGTGTTTCAGGTTTTATTAGGTTTCAGAAGCAATTGAGATGAAAGTGGAGGACTTGTGCGAAAATGTCTCACAAATGGGAAGGAACAGGGCATTTTCGCCATTTGGACCTGAGAGGTCGCTACAAGAGCGCCATGGCGATAGAGGATTCTCCAAAGACATCAGAAGGTTGCCACTTGGGTGCCACTTGAGCGCCATGGCGACAGAAAGTCCTCAAATCAACCAGGTGGGGTCGCCATGGCGACCTCCCTTGCAAATGGCGACCTAGTGCACTCAAGGCATGGTCGCCATGGCGACCTTGATGTTGCAAGTGGCGACCTCCTCACATTTGCAGGGTCGCCACTTATGGTCGCCATGGCGACCTAGAGGTGCAAGTGGCGACCTCTACACAGAACACTCATGGTCGCCACTTGCCAAATAGCGAGAAAGATGGTTTTCGTGGCGACCTTCTCTTCTAACCGTTTTACGCACCAGGGTCGCCAAAGTGACCAAATAGCGACCAAGGTTCCACCTCAGCGAATCAAGCAGTTATCAGTACATGTCCAAGAGTGCATATATATAGAACGTCCCTCCATCTTCAAAGGATCGCAAAAATCAGAGAAAAACACAGAGAACAAAATCTGAGATCTAGCTCTATCATCCATGGCACACCATTCCTCATCCTCCATTTCTCTCCTTGAACTCATCTAATCCATCCAACCCTCAACTCAAAACCTTGATTACTTCACTACATCATTCCTCATCCCACCATTTCTCCACCAAAATCCTTAGTAACTTTCCACCAAAACACCCACATTCCAAGACATTTCCTCAACCTCCATTCCTTGCATCTAGGAGTATAGAGGAGAAGAAGGATCAAGCTTAAAGAAGGTGACCCAAGGGTTATTTCCTAATCATTTACTTCTTTTCATTTATTGCAAATATGTGTAACTAAACCCCTAATCTAGGGGATAGATTTGAGGATCAATTGGTTGTGGGTTTAGCTTAGCTTGTAATGAATCTCTTATGTGTTCTATTCATTCAAATTAATTAGATTCCATTCATTATAATTAACTTGTATATCACTTGTTGATTGCTATCTTGAGTGGAGTAATTTGTTATGTATTCATATGTGGATTGACAATCCTTGTGTGATTAAGAACCCATTGGATAGGATAGATTAGTGGTGGGTATATCAACCCCACTAATCTAAGCCTCTAAGTGGTTAACATAATGAGATTGGTACATTAATGAAGCTAGTTAGCTTACCCACATTCAATTGTTAATCGATCTATTCCCTAGCTATCTCATTAATTGATTTTATCACAATGCTTATCAAGGTGTTGAGTATTCTATTTTTCATAACATATTTTGTGTATTTTCATTTGAGTAGTTAGCCTTTGTGGTTTTAGAAACCACACATCTATCAAACAATATGATTTACTTTATTGTTCTAAGATTAGTCAATTTATCTAATTAACACTTCATTCCCTGTGGAACGAACTTGCTCACTATTTTGCTATCAAATCACATTTTAAAAGGATTAAGTGGCTTAAAGAGTTTTCAAGAACCAACCAAAAATCTACACTAATATTAATTTTGTTGAGTACACAAACAACCTCATCATATGTCTAGATCTTCATGGAGTGTGCCTTATCCATACATTTCATATGCTCATGCATCATTTTGTGTGGTGTCATGTTTTGGATCATAAACTAGAAAAATATACATTGTGTGCTCATTGATTATTTCTGGTTTCCATAGGATGTATTGATCATATATTTTATGTTGCATGTCATTTGCATCAGTTAGATCATTTGCCTTGCATAAGGTGGAAGTCTCATCTTGGAATGAGTGAAGTTTCAATTTGAGCAAGAAGACTTGGTTAGGAAAGGATTCCGGATAGCCAAGCAAGAAGCCTTAGTTAGGATCAAAAGGATCCGGATAACTAAGCAAAAGTCTTAGCTAGGAGTGTGGTACTCCAGATGGTTGAGCTAGGGAAGCTTGACTAGGATCCTTGTGATCTAGATGGCTAAGCAAGGAAATCTTCATAGAGGCTTGAGAGCCTTGGATAGGGAGTTGCTTCTTAGAGGTGTAGGACACACCTTGGATATGGAGTAGGCTTTGTGATTCACTAGCCCAAGGGTTAGATTAGGATTTGATAGCTTGAGATGGATATCATAGAGTTGATAGTCTTGAGTGTGTAAGTCCTTTTCATATAGTGGATTTGCTTTACCGGTGGTTATGGATTCAACCCATGGATGCTTCCTCTTCGGAGGTTTACCACGTAAAAATCAATGTGTCAAATGTCTCTATCTCTATCTCTTTATATTTGTATGTTTGTTCAATAAAAATTGTTTATGCCCTTCAATTCTTCACATCCTTGTAAACATGTTATTGATAAAGAAAGAGATGGACACATTGTTTGTTGAATCAACATTTGTTTCTTTGTATCTTGCAATATTCTATATCAAGTTGTATAGTTTTACTTAGTGATCTTTCATTGTAATATTCATAATACAACTTGTAGAATGTGCTCTTTATTGAATATACTTGTATATGAGATGCATTGTTTCTTGGTATATGTTTTGTAGACTAAGTGTGGTGAATTGAGCATACTTGTGCAAATTGTTTTTCTCATAACAATCTTGTTCAAGGTTTATTATATGCTCACCAAGGTTTTGACACTAGTCACGAAAGAGTTTTTAAAACTAGTGTGTCAACCTATTCACCCCCCCACCCCCCCCTAGGTTGTTTAGTATAACCTTGTAGGCATTTTCAATTGGTATCAGAGTAGGTCACTTAAAGCAATTTGTGTGATTCGGGATATACGTGGTTATTTACCATGATAACAACCTTTAGTCTATAATTGTTTGTATTGGTTATCCTCCTTTGTTGATCGGGGAAATTATTTGTTTTGTTGAAAATGCTCTTGTAAGACTTCCCTAAGTCTAGTGATAAGCAAGCTTGGTTGGATTGTCAAGAAAGGTTTCTCTTCTCCATGTTTTATATTTGATGGAGTAGTTTCTCTAAACCTTTATGTTCATGAAGTATGAATGAGGTTTATTTTTTAAGAAGTTGAAACTTTTAGACCTTTTTGCCATTATTAGTTGTGTAAGTTTTTAAACACCATGTTCTTAATAGAGATTCAAATATAGCAAAAGAGGCATGGAATTAATTCCAAGCTACTTGTGAAATAGGTTCTTCTTGTTTTATATTTCATTTGTCTACTAACAATTTTGTTGATAAGCTTGAAAAGAATGTTAGTGACAAAAGCAAAGAAGAAGAAGGTTTCCTGGAGGATGATCGTTCTAGATATGATCAAAGATCACTAACTTTAATTTGATGGCAAGAGCTCAATCTCTTGAGAAGGAAAGAGATAAAGCTTTGAAGGAAGTTGAAGTGAAGAATGAAGTGATCAATTGTCTAGAAGAGAAGACGGTTGAAGTTGCTCTTGTGTTATATAGTTTAATAAATGATTTTGCTAATAATTTATTTATTTTCTTAAAGGAAATAATCAAAGGCAAGGAAGAGGATTTGACAATCATGAAGGCCAAAGAGCTTGATAAACTTCATAAAGATTCAAGTGACTTAGACTTTGTAGATGAGCAAGTGGAGTCTCCTACAACTAAAGGAAAGTCACTAAGGAACAAAAGGATTTCAAAGGTCAATCTTCCAAGGTCAAGTGCAAAATCAAGAAGTGTAAGGAGCCATCACCGTCGGTACACTCTAACCTAAATAGTATCATCTCCATATGTATTCCGGTTTGCCATTTTTGAAATGTCGTAGTGCATACTAAATCTAGATGCCATGTGTTTATTAGACAATGCAAACTAGGGAATGAGATGCATGTTAGTGAGTTGAGAAATTCTTCTATGAATGTTTCTTGCATGATTACACTTTGAATTTTGTGCATGTTAATGATAATCGTATAAGGAACTTTGTCAAGAAAATTTGGGTGAAAATGAGTGTTTCACATGATCATTTGCATAGACTTGTTAATATCTTTGTTGATGGCAATTATGTTGTGTATAATATGAGAATATTTTTATAGAGAAGATAGTTGATGTTTTATCTTCTAGATATACTATTGCCATGAGAAATGATTATGATGGTTTATGTGTTTGTGCACCTAAGACCAAATGGGTCAAAGGGTGAGTGCTCTTACCATTAGTGTAAGTTGCACATGTGAGTTAGCTTTAAGATTAGTGTCTAGTTATGAGTAACTTAGCTAGCTAGCTTTGTTTCTCTATGACTTTGACATGAACTTAGCTATCTCACAAATATTACTATAATAGTCAAAATTCGTTGATTAACTTTTGAGAAGTTGTACATCATGAAATCTATATGGTAATGATTTTTGTTAAGTCTTTTAAAGAAAGTCATTTTTTGTATATGTTTAAGTTGAAGTGTTAAGTCTTTATTCTCTTGGAATAACACACCAACAACTTGTTGTCATGAGGACAAACAAGCCAAGAGAGCTCATAAAAAGAGCGAAGGCTTTGCATTTGATGAAAAAGCTTGCTTAGGTACTTCTATATCCTAATGCTTGCTTTCTAGCTTTTCATCTTTCGACTCTATGTTTGCATTACATCATGTAGCATGTCATATTAGAGAACTAGTCTTATCCGAAAATCGTTAATGGGATGGAATTCCAAATAACAACTTTAAAAGGACCAAGACCGGGAATGATCCTGGTTGGAGGGGTATCATGTAGTTTGATACCGATTTTGTCCCTGTCAATGCAAGTATGATATGAAACACGGAAAATCAAATAAGGATGAGCTTTATTGATTGTTACTTTGCATTACAATATACGAACTATCTCTTTTTGGAGTTACAATGGTGTATGGTGGTTTTTCCTAAGTAATGGAGATGGTGGTGATGGCGAATTTGTGCCTGTCGATAAGTAGAATTTGACTGTAGGGTTTTTTTTTTCCGCCCCTCTTCGGTGAATTAGCTGGTATATATATATAGGTCATGTTTGCTTGCCATGCACTCCTACAATTTTGGACTAGGGTTTGGCAGCTGTGGGATCCTCTTTTTTTTTTTTTTTTTTTCAGGAGATAATCTCAGAGCTTTTACGTGCAGAATCCAGTCTTTCCTTCCTAGGAAGAGTCAATCTCTTACCTTCCTAGTTGGATTCTTACTGTGTTGACCTGCTTAAAATAGGACTCTCTGGCAGGAAGGAGTATACCTCCTCTGTACAGCGGCGTTTTATTGGATTTTTTGTGGAGCTTTTAGTTTTTGGTGTGAGAATCTTGCTTCCTGGTGTCCTTTTGCTTGGCGGGTTGACTACGTCAGAAAATGCTAGCTAGTAGGCATCCCACTGATGATGTAGGGGGATGTCTAGCTGGCTTTATAGCGGGATGCTCAAAGGAACTCCGCGTCGGGATGCTGCGTGGTTCTTATATCAGGATGCTCAGTGGAACTCTACGTCGGGGTGCTGCGGGGTCTATAGGAAGCCCGGTCATAGCGGGGTTGGATCCCGCTATGAGTTCTGGTGAGTAGTCCGACTTGCGGCCATATTTCTGAATTAAATGCTAGCGGGGTCCTAAAAAACCGGAGGAAGGCTGGCTTGGATCCCGCTGGAGGGAATGTGCACTCGGATCAGTCGGGGTCCACTTTGTCGGGGTAGCCGGATGGTGTTCATACTCTTATACCTTTCTTGTGTTGAGGTGGAAAATTCTTCTTTGGTCCTTCACCAATTTTGGCGGTTAACAACTAGTATAGCATTCATATGGTTCTCATTGACATGTGGTCTTTAAAGATCTTTTAGTGGTATGTTCACAATGATCTTATTCATGATGCTTGAAATGCTTGTGTGATTGTTGAGTGGCTTGATGAGCAAAACTTAATTTGAATATCAATATCTTTAAGAGCTACTCACTTGAGAAGTAATGATCTTAAACAAATAGCTTTTATTGTTTCTAGATCATGCACTTGAGCTTGAAAAATCTTATTTTTGAAAAGTGCACAAATGCTTCTCTTATATGTTTTAGTTTTGAGTATATGTGTTTGAATATGTGTAGATAATGGATGCATCTAGAAGCCTATTGCTTAGTACATGATAAATGACCTATGATATGTATCCATTTTGCTTCGACACTACATAGTATTCAATGAGCACCCTCTTGGAAAGGGCTACACACATTGGTTGTGAAGCCGCCAAATGTTGGAAAGGGCTATGCCTTTGTGATGAGTGAAAGCCGCCAAGAGGTGTATATGTTTTTGTTAGTAAAATCAAAGAGGCGTTGAAAAGAATCATTAAAAAAAAATCTTCGATTCTAAGCCTAAAAAAAATGAAAACAAAAGGCTTAACGGTGTATAGTTGAGAATTGTGAAAAGCTCGGGTTGACAAATAGAAACGGGAAAACGAGCCATATGCACAAACACGCTCACATGTTGATAACTATTCTTTTAAAGCAAAAACCCGGATGAATATCGGTTTGACCTATTTTTTGAAATGCTTTAGTTGGATAGGTGTGGAAATTGTTTGCATGTTGATATCACAATTACTCCTATTATATATGTGAGAAGCATTCACACACACACATATTTTTCTTATGTGCTTGATTTATTAGCAATGTGAGAATATTTTTTAGAGATTAATGAAAATCTATGATTCTCTCTTGGACTTTGAAAAGTGATGAAATATTTTCTCTTATTGCTTGAATGTGTGATTGTGTGGATTTTATTGTTAACAAATTTTCTATCTTGATCTTAGATAGAGTTCTTATCAAGGGGGAGCATAGTTTGCTAGGCTTTGTTCTCTTTTGTGAAATGTTCACATGCTTCGATTTGATAAATGTTGGCATATTGCTTTAGTTGATATGTTGAATCTTGAAGATGTTATTTCATATGTCTTGATATGCATGATGATTCTTCATAATGATATATGCCTTTGTATGATTAATCACAATTAATACATGAATTGTTTTTGTAATAATTGTATGATTGTGTTTGCAATCACCTTCTCCTTGTTTGGGGTTGTATAGTAGTTGTGATTGCAATCAATTTCTTCATTCTTGAGGTTGATAAGAGAGTGATTGCAATGAGTTCCTCTTTATATAGGGTTGATAGTAATTGTAGTTATAATTGATTTAATTGAGTGTAGTTGCAATGAGTTCCTCTTTGTTTGAGGTCGATAGTAATTGTAGTTGTAATCAAGTTAATTGATTATGGTTGCAAAAAATTCCTCCTTGCTCAGAGTGATAGTAATTGTGGTTGTAATCAATTCTATTGATTGTAGTTGCAAAAAACTCCTCCTTGCTTAGAGTGATAGTAGTTGTGGTTGTAATCAAATCTCTTCTTGAGTGGGGTCGAGATGATTGTTGTTGATACCAATTCCTTCATATTTGGAGTTGATATGATTGCTCATGCAATTGTTGAACTTGGTAGATATGACCCATGTGCTTAAGAGTAAAATTTTTCCTTTTGTGATTCATTGTCCCTTCTGAACAAATCTACTTTGTGATAATATGTGGAGCATATGTTAAGGGGGAGCTTTAGTTTATTCAACTACGCTTTCTATACGATTTGTTTTCTTAATATCTCGTTATTTATCTCTTGTGCCCTTTGTCTATTCCTTGACAAAAAAGGGGAGAAATTGTATACCTCACCTTGTTTAATATTGGGGAATCCATGTTTGACATAGGGGAGATTTGTATACCTCACCTTTGTGCTTATTAGAAACTTTGTCTTAAGGGGGAGAAAATAATTCTTGCCTTATTTGTGTTAAGGTTTTTAAGGGAGAACTTTTAATGTGATAATATTTATTCACTTGCGATAATGCATTGTTTGTAAGAGATAAGGGAAGTTTTGTTATTTGTTTTTGGGTTAATAACTCACCATTCTTCTTTGGAAGAAGATCTCTTGTTGGTTTGCTTCTTTTCTCATAGGTACTTTGAAGATCAAAGAAGGGTTTCTTGAAGACTCAAGAAGACTTGAAGACCTTTTAGTCTAGGGATCTCTTTGTAATGTGAGGATGAGAGAATGCTATCAACATTGAGTTTATTGGAGTGATCAATGTATGGTGAGGATGAGGTTTTGCCATGGAATAGCCAAAGGGGGAGATTGTAAGATCCTTTATTTATGTTGGCTTGATTCCATTGCAAAACTCTCTTTATTTGTATTAGTTGTTGCTTAGGTGATTCTTAGAAGAAAGAAGCCTCAAAGTTGAAGAAGCAACATCTCATGCAAATATCGTCTTCAAGAGGAAAAGAGCATACTTGGATGCTAAAGGTATCAAGTTTCTTCTTCCTCTTGCAAGGCGTAAGGCACACACACACACAAATCATTCATAAGTTTCCCTGCATCGTTGTGCATCATTTATATAACACATTCACATGATTTTGTATGCTCATGCATTAAACTCAAATGCTTATACATTTTAGAGTTGCATGTTCTAAGACTATGTCTAAGAAATGACATTCATATGTGAACTTGTGTTTGTTTGTTTGTGTTTCTTATGTTTTGGACTTATACATGATCTTAATTGTTTCTTTATTGAGTCCTGGTCATTTCGGTTACTCATATGTTAAGTTTCGAGTCCAAACGATGTAGTTACGCTACTTTTCATTCTCATTCATTGAGTTGTGTTCGTCGTTGTTTGCCGAGATGAATTCTCAACTATTTGTCAAAGTTTCACAGTCGTCGTTGTGCGTGAGGGAGTCACAGTTAGTAATCTAAAAACGGATTCGAAATCGGAGTTCGGATACCCAAATACGGCTAAAGAACGTGAGAGGTGCGCGGGAGAGGCAAGGTGGCCAAAGGCCATGGCCTAGCCACCACGTATGGAGGCCGTGTGCCACACGGCCCAATTAGCCCTCTGGTCCCGTGTGGCACACGTGCCCCACACTTGGGCATGGCTGGTGTGGCCTAATTTTATTGGACAATAATGCCCTTCTTCCCTTCCTTTTAAATCTCTCCATCTCCCTCCATTTGTTTTCAAGAAGAAAAGTTTGAAATCCCGTCAGATTTTTTCTCTCCAATTTTCTCAACTTCCAAACACCATAACTTTCTCATACGAAGTGGGAATTGAGTGATTCAAGTTGAAGATTGTTCGTAATCAAGTCCTCTGCCTTTTCAAGTGATCTTGAAGCTATTTGATTGATTTTCAGAGTAATCTACTCAGAAAACCGAACCAGCTCGTGAAATTAAGGTAGAGTTCATATCTTGGTGATTTCATCTTTTTAAACCTTCAATTTGCTCGGGGTTTCTTCTTCTATATGTATGTGTATGTATGGTGAATGCTATTGAGAAAGATAGCTTCATAATCAATCTAATTGAAAAGTCTAATTAGAGACACATGTGGACTAGATTCTTGGATTCTTTGTTTTTCACATGATTGAGAGTTGTATTGTGATTAGATTGACATCTAGGATTATTTGAGACTTGATTAAATCATTTTTGATTAATAATCCTTGAAATGTGCTTTGATCCTTTAATTGAATAATTCTAGGATTAGCTCATTTGATTTTGTATTTATAGCTAATTAGGATTTAATTGATTATTTTGAATATATTTGCTCTAAGTACTTGCTAGAATATTCATTGATCATATCTTGTCATTCTAGCATTTTTGTTGTTGTTTGTGTTCTAAAGTTTTGAATATATGCTTAATGATAATGCTTTGTTTTCAAGCTTTAGTAACATGAATAGAATCTAGGATTTGACATGTTTTAGGTGTTTTGCATGCTCTAGATTATTGTTCATGTTTAAGGTCTAGACAACCTTATTTTGTGTGCTTTGTTGCCTATGTCTAGATCTTCATGGAGTGTACCTTATCCATACATTTCATATGCTCATGCATCATTTTGTGTGGTGTCATGTTTTGGATTATAAACTAGAAAAATATATATTGTGTGCTCATTGATTATTTCTAGTTTCCATAGGATGTATTGATCATATATTCTATGTTGCATGTGTTTGCATCATTTGCATCACTTAGATCATTTGCCTTGCATAAGGTTGAAGTTTCATCTTGGAGTGAGTGAAGCTTCAATTTGAGCAAGAAGACTTGGCTAGGAAAGGATTTCGGATAGCTAAGCAAGAAGCCTTAGTTAGAATCAAAAGGATCCGGATAACTAAGCAAAAGTCTTAGCTAGGAGTGTGGTACTCCGGATGGTTGAGCTAGGGAAGCTTGACTAGGATCCTTGTGATCTAGATGGCTAAGTATGGAAATCTTCGTAGAGGCTTAAGAGCCTTGGATAGGGAGTTGCTTCCTAGAGGTGTAGGACACACCTTGGATAGGGAGTAGGCTTTGTGATTCACTAGCTCGAGGGTTAGATTAGGATTTGATAGCTTGAGATGGATATCATATAGTTGATAGTCTTGAGTGTGTATGTCCTTTTCATATAGTGGAATTGCTTTGCCGGTGGTTGTGGATTCAACCCGTGGATGTTTCCTCTTCGGAGGTTTACCACGTAAAAATCAATGTGTCAAATGTCTCTATCTCTATATTTTTATATTTGTATGTTTGTTCAATAGAACTTGTTTATGATCTTCAATTCTTCACATCCTTGTAAACATGTTATTGATAAAGAAAGAGATGGACACATTGTTTGTTGAATCAACATTTGTTTCTTTGTATCTTGCAATATTCTATATCAAGTTGTATAGTTTTACTTAGTGATCTTTCATTGTAATATTCATAATTGTTAATCGTCAAAATTGGCGAATGACTAAGGAAGAATTTTCCACCTCAAACACAAGGAGAATATAGGAGTATAGACATCATCCGGCTACCCTGACTAGTTCGAGTGTATACTTCCTGCAGCGGGGTTTGGCTCAGCCTTCCTCTAGCTTCTTAAAGGACACCGCCATCATCTTGATTCATAAGCAAACGTCCCAAGTTGGGAAACTCGTTAGAATCTACAGTAGGGTCCAACCCCGTCATACCTTGGTTCCCTATGGACCCACAGTACCCCGACATAGTTCCCTATAGACCCCGCGGTACCCCGACACAGAGTTCCACTAAGCATCCCACTATAGTACCAGCTAAACATTCCCCTACTCCATCAGCAGGATGCCTACTGGTTTGCACTTCATAACATTACCACTCTGCCGAGCAAGAAGATATCAGGCAGCAAGATTCTCGAATAAGAAATTGAAAGCTCCATAAGAAACCCATCAAAACGATGCCGTACAAAGGAGACGTGCTCCTTTCCGCAACTAAGAGTTTTACTTTAAGCAGGTCAACTCAGTTAGAGTCCTTCTATGAAGGAAATATGTGCTACGAGATTAAACTCCTTCTAGGAAGGAAAGACTAGATTCCACGCGTAAAACTCTGAGATTATCTCCTAAAAAGAGAAGGATCCTGCGCGAGCCAAGCCCTAGACCGAAATTACAGGAGTGCATGACAAGCAACATGACCTATATATACAACGTCTTACTCATTATTAAAGAAAGGGAGGAAAAAAAAAAGGGGGGGGAAGAAAGGAAAAAATCTTCTCCAGAAACTGGGTATTCTAGTTCTACTTATCAACAAGCACAGATTCATCATCTCCACCATCTCCATTACTAACCAAATCTCCATACATTGTTGTAACCTCGAAATACATGGTTCATTTATCTATAATGCAAAGGAACGATCAATAAAAGCTTATTTTTATTTAATTTCTTATATTCCATATTGTACTTGCATTGATAGGGACATAGTCAGTATCAAACTACGTGATACCCCTCCGACCATGACCAATCTTGATCTTGGTCCTTTTAAAGTTGTTATTTGGAATTCCATCCCACTAATGATTTTCAGAGAACACTTTTGGCGCCGTCTGTGGGGAGTATCCCAACCATTATTCAAAACAGCTTATTTCCTACTCCGGTGATATTCAGAATGAGACTTTGATCCTCCCAGGGTCATCCCGAGCCATCAGGACTCTAGTCTCTTGCTTCCACTGAAAGAGCCCAGAGGCGGGGTAAGGGCACCAGGAACGAGAATCCTCCACCAGTGCCACTGCCACTGCCACTGCCACTGCCACTGCCACTGCCACTGCCGGTTTCAGGCCCTATCCCTCAAGACCCCATTAGGTAGGAAGTCAACCGAGAAGTCTTAGAACAGCATGCTGCAGCATATGTAGAAGCTATCTGACTCCGGATGATAGCCAAGGGGATCCCAGGAGATGCTGGTCCAAGTATCCGGGTACTAGTTTTCGTTTCGACCGATTAGGTCCACCTCTCCCAGTCCGATAGGTGGAACTCAAACCTAGGCTAGTGAAGTCCGCAATTGAGGTTCCTCCTAAGAGGATTCAGTCTCCACCAAAGCTAAGGGCAAAGGAGAGGGATCCGCATCCCGATTTGGAAGGAAGTGACAAATCCCGAAGGAGCTCCAAAGAAAAGCATCAGAGAGCTAAGTGAAAGGAGGTAGTAATTGATTCAGAGTCTTCAGATGAAGAGGTTTCAGTAGCCCGATCCGGAACCAAAAAGTCCTAGCGCCTGGAGGATTAGATGACAAGGATGGCGAAGGAGTTAGAGCAGTTAAAGAAGGGAAAACATCAGGGAATACAGAAGAACCCCCTGGGCGAGATGAACGCACCTTTCTCCAAAAGAGTTAGAGAGGCGGGGTTGCCCCCCAAGTTCAAGATGCCTTTAGAGAAGTATTCCGGGACAGAAGACCCTGTCAGCCACCTGGATAGCTTTGTCCACCAGATGGAGGTTCAAAGTGCGACCAGGCTGGCCATGTGTAGAATGTTTCCTTCAACCTTGACTGACTGTGCCAAGACATGGTTCAGAAAGTTACCACCAGGTAGTGTTGATTGTTTTTCTAAACTCACCAAAGCTTTCTGTTCGCAGTTTCAGGGAATCAAACCCCGTCCCAAGGATCCTATCCTACTGCAATACGTAGTTCAGGAGCGGGGTGAAACTCTGAGATCTTATATGGAGAAATTCCACAAAGAGGTCATCCAGATGGGTGTATTCAATGAGAAGGAAACTCTAGCCAACTTCCGGAGGAACTTATGGGCTGGCAGACTATTCCGGTCTTTTGCCAAGCATCATCCTCTGGAGACGTACCAGGAAGCCTACAACCGGGCTCTGAAACTGGTGGACATTGAGGAACAACTCCGAATCAAAATTGAGCACGATGAAGCCCGATTAGCACCGTGCCCTAAGAAGGAAGCTCTGAAACCCACACCAGTTAGGAAATTTCAGAATCAATCTCCGAACCGATCTACTTACAGGCCGCCTCATATTCCTACATACCAGGAAAGGTATCCGGTCAGGAGATCACCTCCTAGAGAGATTTCCCTGAAAGAAGTATCCAGGGTGGCAAGAGAGGAAGAAGGGTATAATCACTACACCCCTCTCAATGCTTCCCGAGAAACTATTTGTTATCCGAAAATCGTTAAGAGGACGATAAATCAAATAACTACTTTAAAATGACCAAGATCGAGATTGATCCTGGCCGGAGGGGTATCAAGTAGTTCGATACCAACTAGGTCCCTGCCAATGCATGCACGATAAAGAATACGAGAAATCAAACAGGAACTCGCTTTATTGATCACTCTTTCCTATTATATGAATACACCGACTATGAAGTTACTAGACCATTACGTTACATAAAAAAAATCGATAATCAGGATGTTGGTGGTGATGAATCTGTACCTGTCGATAAGTAGAGTGTAGGGTTTCTCGATTTCGATCCCCTCCCCGGTGAATAAGTTGTTATATATATAGGTCATGTTTGCTTGTCATGCACTCCTACAATCTCAGACTAGGGTTTGACAGCTTGCAGGATCCTCCCTTTTTTAGGAAATAACTTCGGAGCTTTAATGCGCTGAATCCAATCTTTCCTTCCTAGGAGGAATCAATCACTTACCTTCCTAGTAGGATTTTTACTGTATTGTCCTGCTCAAATTAGGACTCTCTACTGGGAAGAAGTGTACCTCCTTTGTACGGCGACGTTTTACTGGATCTTTCGTGGAGCTTTTAGTTCTTGGTGTTAGGGTCCGGCTTCCTGGTGCTCTTCTGCTTTAACGGGCTGCCTACATCTAGTAAGCATCCTACTGATGGTAGCAGGAGGATATGTAGCTGACTTGTAATGAGATGATCAGTAGAACTCCGTGTCGGGGTGCTGCGGGGTCCATAGGAAGTAGTGTTGATGGGACGATGCGGGGTCCCTGGGGTGCCCGGTCATAACCGGGCTTGGTCCTTGTTGTGAGTTAAGACGCTGGCGGGGTGGATCTCGCTGAAAGAGGTTCATACTTGGGCCAATCGGTCTCTACTCTGTCGAGGTATCCGGATTGTGTTCGCACCTGCTTCTTGTGTTGAGGTGGAAAATTCTTCTTTGGTCCCTCGCCAATTTTGGCGGTTAACAGAAGTCCCCCCTGACTTGGACACTGACACTTTGTCGGTGTCGGGGTCGGAGTCAGGATCTTTTCGTTTGCTTGAAGGATTTTTTATCTTATCTAATCGCTTTCTTGTCTGACTAGGTTTCCACTTAGGAGGAGGAAACCTTTATTTCTTACGTTATAACTGATTGTGTGTCGACTGCTGATTGGGTTCCTCGTTTTCAAAAAGAGCCGTTTTGGCGTGATTAATTGCGGAAAACGCTTCAACCCATTCTTCCGGTCACCGATTTCGGTTTCCTAGTGTGTAACCGACATCCCTCTTCTATAAATAGACCGGCTCCACTGGTGATTACTTACTTTCTCTCAAACTTTCAAAAAATTGTAACCGAAAAAATCCTGCTTGATGAGAATCAAGAAGCATCACCAAAGCCTCAATTGCATGTTCCAGTTGGGCCAATTGCAAGGGCCAAGAGGATCAAAGAAGCATTTAATGATAATTGATTCTAAGTTGCTGAAGTACAAGTTCGGCCCACATGAAGACCAAATCCGGGCTAAACTTTGTAGACCTCTACAGAGGGCATATGAGGTCGGATTATCTATTATAATATATTTCTGGAAATCCCAAGATGAGCCCTACAGATGCTATGAAGACTCCGTCATCCGTAATAGATCAAAACAGGCCCAAAATCAGCCATCTATCTTATTACGCACAGACTTGAGCTGGACAAGAGCTGGACACCAAGCAGAACTTCGTGGGCCTCTACAGAAGTCATATGGAGTCGGATCGTCTATTATAATATATTTTCGGAAATCCCAAGACGAGCCCTATAGATGTTATGAAGACTCCGTCCTCCGTCACAGATCACAACAAGCCCGAATTTGGACATCTAGCTTGTTGCACGAAGACTTGAGCTGAGGAGTCCGAATTTCAGCTTAATTCCATGTGGTTGGAGGAGTCCTAATTTCAGCATACTTGTGTGTGGTACAAGTTAGGGTTAGAGAAGATTCAATTTCAGTTTTTCCTTTTTAGTTTGCAAAGAATAATGGTTGATTTGTTTCCCGAAATTAAGGGGCTGATTTGCTTCCAAATTTAGCCTTTCAATTAGGAAATAAGTCAATAGTTGTTTGTTTTAGTTTGTTTAATTTTCTTTCCCGTTTTGTAAGGCATTAATTGTCTATTTATTTTCCTGATTGTAAGGCATTAATTGCCGAATATTTGTTCCCTTTTAGGTCTTAGATATTTTAGTATTTAAGGGACTCATTGATGTATTATTCAGTAGACTTTTGAATGGAATAATATTATTTGAGAGAACGTTTTCTCTTGGTTCTTCATTGAACTATGAACTTATCAAGGGTTATACCTTGTGGCGTTCAAACTTGACTTATCACTCACCTTCTTCTTGTTCTTGAGTGTGGCGTCTACAACCTTTCTTGATACCGTTGGTTCTTATCTCCATATAGATAATGGGTCGCGGTCCTTTTTATTTTCTTTATTTGTAAACTTGAATTAGAAAACGATCCTTCATTACCATATATTGGTTCCGGGTCTCACTACTCTTGGTGAGGTTCATATCACTGCTTCTTTTTTCTTTCTCTCTGCAATCTTTCGAAAATCTTTGCTTCACTCTCCCTTCCTTCAATGGCTTCTCCTTCACGAATCCCTACTTCTCAAGAAGTCGCTGCCGAACAAAACCCTTCTACAGCGGAGAATCCTATTCGACCTTAACCTGCCTCGCCTCCCCAGTCCCCCAGTCCGATAGCATCGACGCCCTCTTCAGTATGGAGGCGGCTGACGCGGTGGTAGATTCCCCAACCTCGGAGAGGAAGAAACGGGGTCGAGAGGAGGATAGTGACACCCCGCTAGCTCAACGCCGTCGTTCCGCAAGAAACCAGCGAGTTGGTGATGAGGTCGTTTGTGTACTCAACAAAATAGTAAAAATGATAGTTTTTGGTTGATTCTTGAAAACTCTTTTAAAGCCACTTAATCCTTTTAAAATGTGATTAGATAGCAAAATAGTGAGCAAGTTCGTTCCACAGGGAATGGAGTGTTAATTAGATAAATTGACTAATCTTAAAACAATAAAACAAATCATAGAGTTTGATAAATGTGTGGTTTCTAAAGCCACCAATGCTAAACTACTCAAATGAAAATACACAAAAATGATATGAAAAATAGAATACTCAACACCTTGATAAGAATAGTGATAAAATCAATTAATGAGAGAACTAGGGAATAGATCGATTAACACTTGGATGTGGGTAAGCTACTAGCATCATTAATGTACCAATCTCATTATGTCAACCACTTAGAGGCTTAGATTAGTGGGGTTGATATACCCACCACTAATCTATCCTATCCAATGGGTTCTTAATCACACAAAGGTTGTCAATCCACATGTGAATATATAACAAATTATTCCACTCAAGATAGCAATCAACAAGTGATATACAAGTCAATTATAATGAATGAAATCTAATTAAATTGAATGAATAGAACACATAAGAGATTCATTACAAGCTAGACTAAACCCACAACCAATTGTTCCTCAAATCTATCCCCTAGATTAGGGGTTTAGTTACACATAATTGCAATAAATGAAAAGAAGTAAATGATAAGGAAATAACCCTTGGGTCACCTTCTTTAAGCTCAATCCTTCTTCTCCTCTATGCTCCTAGATGCAAGGAATGGAGGTTGAGGAAATGTCTTGGAATGTGGGTGTTTTGGTGGAAAGTTACTAAGGATTTTGGTGGAGAAAATGGTGGGATGAGGAATGATGTAGTGAAGTAATCAAGGTTTTGTGTTGAGGGTTGGATGGATTAGATGAGTTCAAGGAGAGAAATGGAGGATGATAAAAAATGTGCCATGGAAGTTGATCTAGATCTGAAATGAATTCTTACGATTTTCTCTCTGATTTTCGATCATTTGAAAGTGAAGAGACGCTCATATATATACTCACTCATGGACATGTACTGGTAACGACTTGATTCGCTGATGTGGAGCCTTGGTCGCTCTTTGGTCGCTATGGCGACCATGGAGCGTAAAACGGTTAGATGAAAAGGTCGCTCTGAAGACCATCTTTCTCGCTCTTTGTCAAGTGGCGAACATGACCAAAATGTGTAGAGGTCGCTCTTTGTGCATCAAGGTCGCTCTGGCGACCATAAGTGGCGACCTTGGAAATGTGAAGAGGTCGCTCTTTGTGCATCAAGGTCGCTCTGGCGACCATAAGTGGCGACCTTGGAAAAGTGAAGAGGTCGCCCTTTGTGCATCAAGGTCGCTCTGGCGACCATAAGTGGCGACCATGCCTTGAGTGCACTAGGTCGCCACTTGCAAGGGAGGTCGCCAGAGCGACCCCAAGTGGCGACCACACCTGATTGTTTTTGTGACCTTCTGTCGCCATGGCGCTCAAGTGGCGCCCAAGTGGCGACCTTTTGATGCTTTTGGGAACTCTTCTGTCGCCATGGCGCTCAAGTGGCGACCTCCATTGCCCATATGGCGAAAATGCTCTGTTCTTCTCATTTGTGAGACATTTTTGCACAAGTCCTCCACCTTTATCTCAATTGCTTCTGAAACCTAATAAAACCTGAAACACTCAATTTAACAACATTAAACACGGGGAAATGCCCGAGAATCAAGCAAAAAGAAACGGAAATGAGGGCCAAAATCATACCAATTTTGGCTTGATCAGTTGGGTCGGGTTTCCATAATCGACTCGAAGACCCGGTCTTGATCGGTGATGAAGTGGGCGCCACTAAGTCTGGTAATGGTGACGGAGGCAACGACGAGAGGGTTTCTCTAGTCGGGGTCCAGGCCGGCTCCTTCGCCTTTTTTCATGACGGGAGGATAGTCCCCGACTCCGTCTGCACCCAGGATACTTTAGCCAAGCTAAGGGAGGAGTATATGATCCCGGATAACATCATCTTCTCTCTTCCTCACCGAGGATTTGATGTCTATACCCCGCCTCAAGATTGTCTTTTGATCCATAAGGCGGCCTTCGAATGCGGTGTTCGACTGCCCCTACACCCCACGCTACGCCGGGCTCTTGTCGCGCTGGAGATAGCCCCCTTACAGATTTCGCCGGGGTTCTGGAAACACCTGACGGGGTTCTGGAAACACCTGACGGGGTTCTGGAAACACCTGACGGGGTTCCTGATGCTCTGGAAGGAGCAGTGAGAGAAGGATCGCATCGAGCGAGAGCCGGGATTAGATGAACTCTGCTACCTCTTCAACATCGCCAGTATGGTGCCCCGGGGTCAGTTTTACCTTAGGGCGAACAACGACATGAGGTTCATCGTCCCAGGAGCAAACGTGAAGTATGCCGCACCCTGGAAGGAAGAATGGATAGTGGTGGAAGGCGAGTGGGGGCGCACCGCCTTTATTGGGGGATATGAATACCCTGTCCCTACTCAGTTCACAGTGCAGGATAAATGGAAGAAGGGGGTGCTCGCTCCTGAATCTCGGGAAATCCTTGCGAGGATCATGAAGAGGGGGTATACTAATATGCAATATCCCACTCTTGATCCCTTTGAGGGAGCCCGCGTGGAGCGGTACTTAAAGATATCCCTTGCTCTTCCCGGTGAGTTGACTGTTCCTTACTCGTTTACTTTTTTACTTACATATTTTCTTTGTTTTCTTTCTTACTGAGTATCTTTCCTTCTTGCAGTGTCTGCTGCTCCGGTGCTAGCAGGATCTCCTTCTTCTACTGGGGCAGGGGAGATAACTCTGCCAGCTCCTCCCTCCCCTGTTCCTTCTCCTACCCCTGCTGCCAAGACTGCGTCGGGGTCCATCCGAGTGGGAATTGACCCCAACCCCCTTTCTGCTCCCTCAAAAACGCATGTTCCTGCTCCAGCGAGGTCTAAGACCAAGACTCCCCTTCCCTCTACTCCTCCATCGCGTTCAAAGATTTCAGCGATGTTGGCTAGGGCGGCTAAGGCCAGAGGTTCTGGGAGGTCGGCACAGAAGAAGGCCGCCCCTGCAACAAAGACTTCCCCTGCTCCTCCTCCTACTACAACTTTTCCTGAGGACCCCGCGTGCATCCTGGTGGAAAAGGCAGCTGTCCACATCCTTGCCCCTGCTGCTACTGTTGCTTCTGGATCGGGGTCAAGGGGTGTTACCTTTGACGAGGTGGTATCCCGATTCGCGGACTCGTGCCCTGGTGGAAGTTTGGTGGATATGGCCAAGCTTCCTACTGACATCTTGGTCACCAAGGGGGCATCGGTTCTGGCCGAGGTGAACTTCTACTTCCTTCCCGCTATTTCTTTTCTTCTTCTGGCCAAAGATTAACTTTCTTTCTTCTTGCAGGGCTTCAAGTTTGCCATGGCCATGGAGAGGGGAGGAAAAAGAAGACTAGCCTGGCCTCCTTTTTTATTAAAATTTTTGTAGCCCGAAAGGGGAATTGGGCACCCTGATTATAAATATAGCAGCTGTTTTCATTACTTGCTCCCTACTTGTGTTCTTCTTGCTCTTGTGCTTAGAAACTTTCCACAACAGAAACTTCCCATAACATAAAAATTTGTGAACAAGTTCACCCTGAACGAATAACTGAACCCCGATGGGTAACTGGACCCTGATGGGTAACTGGACCCTGATGGATAACAAGAATAAAACATTAGATGCTTACATCTCGTAATCGCAGGACTCAGCGGGGTCACACTCTGATCATATCTTCCTTACTCTGATCATATCTTCCTTAATTCGGGCTCCCGTGAACAGTTCTAAGCGTAGAGCAATCTGTTGAGGAACCCTGACTTTCACAAACAATTGATTTGTTGAGGATGAACTTCCAAATCCTTTCTGACTGTTGATCCTCTATCGGGAAGACAAGATGTTTTATAACAACTGGATTTTGACAAACTCCCCAGTTCCCCCCCTTTGACTGTGGATCTTATAATCGAGGTAGTAAGTGGGGGAATAAAGGACATAGCACCCCGATGAGTTATCCCGATGTTACAGTAGATCTATCCTGGTAGGCTTCTAAAGTCACTTTAGCACCAGGCTTCTCGGAGGAGGGTATTCCCCGACCAAGGCTGTCCTAAGGCCACTTTAGCACAAGGTTTCTTGGAGGAGGGTATTCCCCGACCGAGGCAGCAGGAGCGCCATTAGGCTATTTCCTGGTCTTGAGGCGCTTTAACAATGGAGATCCTCTTGGCGGGCTTGACCCAGTTCAAGGCATCAGGAGCGCCCTAAGGCTATCCCCTGGTCTCGAGGCGAAGTAAGGAACCAGGTACCCTGAGGCATCCTGACTCTTACTGTAATCTGTCCTGGTAGGCAACTAAGGCCACTTTAGCACCAGGCTTCTCGGAGGAGGGTATTCCCCGACCAAGGCTGTCCTGGTAGGCAACTAAGGTCACTTTAGCACCAGGCTTCTCGGAGGAGGGTATTCCCCGACCGAGGCAGCAGGAGCGCCCTTAGGCTATTTCCTGGTCTTGAGGCACTTTAACAATGGAGATCCTCTTGGCGGGCTTGACCCAGTCCAAGGCAACAGGAGCGCCCTGAGGCTATCCCCTGGTCTCGAGGCGAAGTAAGGAACCAGGTACCCTGAGGCATCCCGACTCTTACTGTAATCTGTCCTGGTAGGCAACTAAGGCCACTTTAGCACCAGGCTTCTCGGAGGAGGGTATTCCCCGACCAAGGCTGTCCTGGTAGGCAACTAAGGCCACTTTAGCACCAGGCTTCTCGGAGGAGGGTATTCCCCGACCGAGGCAGCAGGAGCGCCCTTGGGCTATTTCCTGGTCTTGAGGCGCTTTAACAATGGAGATCCTCTTAGCAGGGTTGGCCCCGTCCAAGGCATCAGGAGTACTATGTAGTTCTCCTGGTCTTGACTCAGTAGCGGAGATCCTCCTAGAAGGTTTGACCCCGTCTAGGGCATCAGGAGTTTCAAGTAGCTCTCCTGGCCTTTAGGTGATTCCGTGATGATGATTCTGTAGGTGATATCGGAGAATCCAGTAGGAGATAATCAAGCACTGGAACACAGGAGAATCATATAGAAGAAAGAATTGCTTTTATTTAATTTCCCAAATGGTACAAACATGACCTCAGGGTGAGTCTCCTGCTAGATACGAACATAATTTCTAAGGATATAATTTTCGAAGATGATCGGCATTCCATGTATGGTCCACCGGGTACCCTTCTATGTCTTCGAGCTTGTAAGCACCACCCCGAAGTGATGCCTTAACCAAGTATGGACCTTCCCAGTTAGGGGCTAGCACCCCGTCAGACCTCCTACGTGTATTCTGGGTCACCTTCCTGAGAACCAAGTCTCTTTCTTTGAAATTTCGGGCCCTCACCTTCTTGTTGAAGTGTCGGGCTATCTTGCTCTAGTATACGGCCACCTTTTCTGCGACCTTGCTTTGTTTTTCCTCCAGCAGGTCCAAGGTAGCTTTTAACTTGGCCTCATTATCTTCTGGTTCGTAATTTTGAACCCGGAAAGATATGAGCTTATGTTCGATGGGCAAGACTGCTTCTGCCCCAAACACCAGGGAGTAGGGGGTTTCTCCGGTTGCTGTCCGCCTAGTTGTTCTGTAGCCCAGAGTACATTGGGTAATTCTGCCACCCATAATCCTTTCTTCTGTTGGAGCTTTTTCTTCAGGAGCTTCTTAATGGTCTTGTTGGTTGCTTCGACCAGCCCGTTGTTTTGAGGATGGGCCACCGAAGCAAAATGGAGATTGATCCTCCGGTCTGCACAGAATTCTCGGAAGTTGGCATTGTCAAATTGCTTTCCTAAATCAGTTATGATGGCCATCGGGGTGCCAAATCGGCAGACTATGTGTTCCTTGACAAAGTTGGTGGTCTTTTCTTCGGTTATCCAGGTGAGTGCCTTAGCTTCTACCCACCGAGTAAAGTAATCTATTGCCACCACTGCATGCTTGGCTTGGCCGGGTGCAGTGGGAAGTGGCCCGATCAAGTCTAGTCCCCAGATGGCAAAGGGGTAGAGAGATGATGGAGGTTTGCTGTTTTCTGACAAGCCTCGCAGGATCGCGCGAACTGCTTTGCATCCTGGTGTATAGTCGGCCAGTAGTAGCCCATCCTAATTACCTGGTAAGCCAACGTTTTCCCTGACACGTGGTTACCACAATCCCCTGAATGTACCTCGCTGAGCGCCCAGCGCGCATCATCGAGATGGAGACACCTGAGCAGAGGGAGAGATCTCCCCTTACGGTATAGGTACCCTTCTACCAAACAGTACCGGGTAGCTGTCCTCTTGAGCCGGCGGGCTTGATTCGGATCTGTTGGGAGAATGTCACTTTGGAGATAGTCTGCTATCGGATCCATCCAACATGGGAGGCAGCTTACTGGAAGGACTTCTGCCTCTTTAGCTATGCTGGAGAAAGGAACCAGTTGGAGGGGTACCCCTTTTGGTAAAGCGTGTCCCTCTCCAGTGGTAATCTTGGCTAAAACATCTGCGCGATGGTTTTTCTCCCTAGGCACTTGCTCTATTCTTACACCCTTGAATTTCTTCATAGCCTCCTGCACTTTAGCTAGATAGGCCACCATATTATCACCTTTTGCTTGGTACAACCCTGTCACCTGATTGACCACTAATTGAGAATCACTTTTAATCTGAAGGTACTCAGCCCCCAGAGCCCCTGCTACCCTCATTCCTGCTAGCAGAGCCTCATATTCCGCTTCGTTGTTGGTGGCTCTGAATTCAAACCTGAAACAATGACTTACTTCGATTCCCGCGAGGTCGATCAGGACGATCCCAGCTCCGCACCCCACTGGTTCGATGCTCCATTCGTGTAAAGAATCCACATCTTGCTGTCTACGGGCCATTCCAGAAGGGTTTGATCCGGGTCAAGGTCTGCCGACATGCCTTGGTTCAGGATCGGGCCAAACTCCACTATGAAGTCCGCCAGGGCTTGAGCTTTGATCGTGGTTCTCGCCTTGTACTTGATGTCGAACTGTGTGAGCTCTAGGGCCCACAGAACCAATCTGCCTGAAACATCCGGTCTCTGGAGGAATTGTCTCAAAGGCCAATCTGTGACGACAGCGATGGTGTGGGCTTGAAAATAAGGCCGGAGCTTTCTGGATGTGGTTACTAAGGCGTAGGCGAGTTTCTCTAGTAAGGTATAATTCTTCTCGGACTTTGTAAGAGCCCGATTCACGTAGTAGATCGGCCTCTGTACCCCGTCACTGCATTCTTTCACCAAGGCTCCACTAGTTGCTGCTTCAGAAACTGCTAGGTAGAGTAGGAGCTCTTAACCCGGGGACGGTTTTACCAGTAGTGGCGGACTTGACAGGTATTCTCTCAAGGCTTGGAAAGCCTGCTCGCTTTGCTCATCCCATTTCATCTTCTTTCCCTGCTTGATGATTTTGAAAAAAGGGAGGCATTTATCTGTGGAGCGGGATATAAATCGGTTCAAGGCTGCGATTCGCCCGGTTAATCCTTGAGCCTGCTTGAGGGTTGTTGGGGACTCGAGCTCTAGAATGGCTTTGATCTTCTCAGGATTTGCTTCGATTCATGAATCCTAGGAATTTGCCTGCTGCTACCCCGAATGCACATTTGGCGGGGTTCAACCTCATCTGGTTCTGCCTTATTACCTGGAAGGTCTGACGTAAGTCCCCTGTATGTCGTCCTGCTTCTGGAGATTTAGTGATCATGTCATCTATGTATACCTCCATGGACCTCCCTATCTGTTCCTTGAATAGTTTGTTCACCATACGCTGGTAAGTGGCACCTGCATTTTTGAGTCCGAATGACATTACCTTGTAACAGTAGAGACCTTGTCCAGTGATGAAGCTAGTCTTGTCTTGGTCTGAAGGGTGCATCATGATTTGATTGTACCCCGAGAAAGCATCCATGAAGCTTATGAGCTTATTTCCTGCAGTGGAGTCAATGAGCTGATCTATCTTTGGTAGAGGGAAGCTATCTTTGGGACAAGCCCGATTGAGATCGGTGTAGTCCACACACATTCGCCACTTTCCGTTAGATTTAGTAACCATGACCACTTTAGCGATCCATTCAGGGTATCGGGATTCCCTGATGAATCCGGCCTTTAGGAGCTTGTCAACCTCTTCTTGGACTGCGGCATTCCGTTCTGTATTGAAGTGTCTTCTTTTCTGTTTTACTGGCTTGAAGGTTGCATCCACTGCCAACCTATGGGTAGCCAGGCCAAGGGGAATGCCAGGCATCTCATCATGACTCCAAGCAAAGATATCGTTGTACTCTCTGAGAAGCTCTATCAAGTTACTCTTCACCTCCGGGTCCAGACCTTCTCCCACTTTTACTGTCTTTGTCGGGTCCTCCCTTCGGATTTGGACCTCCTCTAGCTGCTCCGCGGGGTTCCCACTGGTCCAACCTCGCTCTTCCTCTTCTGACTCCTCCACGATTATGTCTGGTACCTCTCCTTCTTCTAAGACATGATCATCCTGCTCTGTCGTTCTCGGACCTGGGTAGCTAGCCACCGATGCGCATTGGTTAGCCAACATAGCGGGGTTGGTTGACACCGCATAGCAGTTGCGGGCTGCCTGCTGGTCTCCTCTTACCTCTCATACTCCCGATCCTACTGGAAACTTCATCACGTTATGGTAGATAGACAGTACTCCTCTAATCCCTGATAAGAAAGGCCTTCCCAAGATTGCATTGTATGCAGACGGGGTGTCTACCACGTTGAACTCCGTCATTATGTTCTGCTGAAGAGGAGCTTCTCCGACTATCACTGGTAGTATCTTTGTTCCCATCGGCATTACGGATTCCCCTGTGAATCCGTATAGTAGAGAGGTACAACTGTTGTAACAAGAATTTTTCAGGTTGAGCTGCTCATGAGCCCCCTTGAACAAAATATCCACGCTGCTTCCCGTATCGGTCAAGACGCGGTGTACTAGGCAGTTGGCGATCTGTAATGTTATGACCATGGGGTCATCATGTGGTTGTACTGTATTGTAGACGTCCTCCTCCGTAAAGATGATCTTGGTAGAGCGGGATAGATCTCGGGGTCCGCCATCGACCTTCAGTATCTCATGGTCAGCGTTAAACCTGGGGATCTTCCTTGCGTGGTTCTTCCTTGAATTGTTGGAGGTTCTAGCCAAGGTGGGGCCTCCACTGATGGTGTGAATCACCTGGATCTGCTGCATTAGATCTTTTTCTCCTCCTCTCCTCCTTTCCGCTGCTTCCTGTATCCCGCTTTGAACCTGCTTTCCTTCTTTAATGCTATCTCGTACCTGTTGTAAAAATTCGGTTAGGAGTCCTCCCCTTACCAGTGCTTCTATCTGATTGCGGAGACTGTAGCATTCTGAGGTGTTGTGCCCCACGTCTTCATAGAAGTCGCAATACTTGTATTGATTTCTCCTATCTACCGGGATCTTTATGGGAACCGGTTTTCTGAGTAGACCCTTGTCCCGAATAGCGAGATAGATAGTTTCCCGTGAAGCATTGAGTGGGGTATAATGGTTATATCCTTCTTCCTCTCTCGTTATTCTGGATACATCCTTCAAGGGGAGCTCTCTGGGAGGTGATCTCCTGACTGGGTACCTCTCTTGGTACGAAGGAATAGAAGGCGGCCTGTACGTCGACCGGTTTGGAGGTTGATTCTGAAACTTCCTAGCTGGAGCAGGTTTCGGAGCCTCCTTTTTAGGGCGTGGTGCTAATCGGGCTTCATCATGTTCAATCTTGATCCGGAGTTGTTCCTCGATGTCCACCTGTTTCAGAGCCCGATTGTAGGCTTCCTGGTACGTCTCAGGAGGATGCTTGGCAAAAGATCGGAACAGCCTGCCAGCCCACAAGTTCCTCCGAAAATTGGCTAAAATTTCCTTCTCGTTAAACACACCCATCTAGACGACCTCTTTGTGGAATTTCTCCACATAAGATCTCAGAGTTTCACCTCGCTCTTGAACTACGTACTGCAGTAGGATAGGATCCTTGGGACGGGGTTTGATTCCCTGAAACTACGCACAGAAAGCTTTGGTAAGTTTGGAGAAAGAATCAACACTACCTGGTGGTAATTTTCTGAACCATGTCTTGGCACAGTCTGTCAGAGTTGAAGGGAACATCCTGCACATGGCTATCCTGGTTGCACTCTGAACCTCCATTTGGTGTACGAAGCTTTCCAGGTGGCTGACGGGGTTTTCTGTTCCAGAGTACTTTTCTGAAGGCATCCTGAATTTGGGGGGTAGCCCTGCCTCCCTAACTCTCTTGGAGAATGGTGCATTCATCTCTCCCAAGGGGTTCTTTTGGATCCCCTGATGCTTTCCCTTCTTTAACTGCTCCAACTCCTTCGCCATCCTTGTCATCTGGTCCTCCAGGCGCTGAGACTTCTTGGTTCCGGATCGAGCTACCGAAACTTCATCGTCCGAAGATTCTGAATCGATAACTACCTCCTTTCGCTTAACCCTTTGATGCCTCTCCTTGGAAATCCTCCGAGATTTGGCACTTTCCTCAGAGTCGGGACGGGGCTCCCTTTCCTTTGTCCGCGGTTTTGGTGAGTGAGTCTTCCTAGGTGGAACCTCAATCGCGGACTTTACTAACCGGGACCTGAGATTCACCTGTCGGACTGGGAGAGGGGGGCCCAATCGGTCAAAGACTGGAGCCCGAATGCTTGGTCTGATATCTTCCTGGATTCCGGCAGCTTCAAATGGGATTCCCTGGGCTATCATCCGGAGCCGGATCGCTTCTACGTAAGCTGCGGCGTGCTATTCTAGAACGTCTCGGTTAACTTCTTGCCCAGCGGGATTTTGTGGGTCAGGGCCTGCAGCCGGTGGGGGCACTGGTGGAAGGTTCTCGCTCCTGATGCCCTTTCCCCGCCTCTGGGCTCTTTCAGTGGAGGCAATGGCTCGGGATGACCCTGGGAGGATCGGAGTCTCATTCTGAATATCTCTGGGTGGAAATAGGCTGTTGTTAGACAATGATTGGGAAAAGGTCCCCACAGACGGCGCCAAAAGTGTTATCCGAAAATCGTTAAGAGGACGATAAATCAAATAACTACTTTAAAAGGACCAAGATCGAGATTGATCCTGGCCGGAGGGGTATCAAGTAGTTCGATACCAACTAGGTCCCTGCCAATGCATGCACGATAAAGAATACGAGAAATCAAACAGGAACTCGCTTTATTGATCACTCTTTCCTATTATATGAATACACCGACTATGAAGTTACTAGACCATTACGTTACATAAAAAAAATCGATAATCAGGATGTTGGTGGTAATGAATCTGTGCCTGTCGATAAGTAGAGTATAGGGTTTCTCGATTTCCATCCCCTCCCCGGTGAATAAGTTGTTATATATATAGGTCATGTTTGCTTATCATGCACTCCTACAATCTCGAACTAGGGTTTGACAGCTTGCAGGATCCTCCCCTTTTTAGGAAATAACTTCGGAGCTTTAATGCGCTGAATCCAATCTTTCCTTCCTAGGAGGAATCAATCACTTACCTTCCTAGTAGGATTCTTACTGTACTGTCCTGCTAAAATTAGGACTCTCTGGCGGGAAGGAGTGTACCTCCTTTGTACGACGACGTTTTACTGGATCTTTCGTGGAGCTTTTAGTTCTTGGTGTTAGGGTCCGGCTTCCTGGTGCTCTTCTGCTTTAATGGGCTGCCTACATCTAGTAAGCATCCTACTGATGGTAGCAGGGGGATATGTAGCTGACTTGTAATGAGATGATCAGTAGAACTCCGTGTCGGGGTGCTGCGGGGTCCATAGGAAGTAGTGTTGATGGGATGATGCGGGGTCCCTAGGGTGCCCGGTCATAACCGGGCTTGGTCCTTGTTGTGAGTTAAGACGCTGGCGGGGTGGATCCCGCTGAAAGAGGTTCATACTTGGGCCAATCGGTCTCCACTCTGTCGAGGTATCCGGATTGTGTTCGCACCTGCTTCTTGTGTTGAGGTGGAAAATTCTTCTTTGGTCCCTCGCCAATTTTGGCGGTTAACACTATTTATATCACCATTTGGGATAAGGGTCTGCTTAGAAAGCCGGGTCCCATGAAAATCCAGGTTGACAGGAAGAATCAATACAAGTATTGCGACTTCCACGAGGATATAGGGCACAATACCTCAGAGTGTTACAGCCTCCGCAACCAGATTGAAGGATTGGTAAGGGGAGGTCTTCTAATTGAATTTTTGCAGCAGGTACGGGACAACATCAAAGAAGGGAAACAGGTTTAGAGCGGGATGCAGGAGGCAGCAGAAAGAAGGAAAGATAGGGAGAAGGATCTGATGCAGCAGATCCAGGTGATCCACACCATCAGTGGAGGCCCTACCCTAGCTGGAACCTCTAATAATTCGAGAAAGAATCATGCAAGGAAGATTCCCAGACTTAATGCTGACCATGAGGTACTCAAAGTCATTAGTGGATCCCAGGATCTATCCCGCTCCACCAAGATCATCTTCATAGAGAAGGACGTCTACAATACAGTTCAGCCACATGATGACCCGATGGTAATCACGGTACAAATCATTGATTGCTTGGTACACCGTGTCCTAATTGACACAGGGAGTAGTGTTGATATTTTGTTCAAAGGGGCTCATGAGCAGCTCAACCTGAAGAATTCTTGCTACAACAGTTGCACTTCCCTTCTGTATATATTCATAGGAGACTCAATGATGCCGATGGGGATGAAGATTTTACCAGTGATAGTCAGAGAGGCTCCTCTACAACAGAACATAATGACATAATTCATTGTAGTGGACACCCAGTCTGCGTACAATGCAATCTTGGGCAGGCCTTTTTTATCAGGGATCAGGGGGTGCTATCCATTTACCACAATGTGCTGAAGTTTTCGGGGGGAACATGAGTAGGAGAAGTAAGAGGAGACCAGCAGGCAGTTCGCAATTGTTACGCGGTGTCCACCAACCTCGTTGCATTAGCTAAACAATGCGCACAGGTAACCAGTGACCCAGGTCCGAGAGCGACAGAGCGGGATGATTATGTCTTGGAAGAAGGAGAGGTGCCAGACATAATCGTGGATGAGCCAGAAGAAGAAGAAGAGTGTGGCTGGACCAGTGGGCACCCCGCAGAGCAGTTAAAGGAGGTCCTGATCTGGAGAGAAGATCTAACAAAGACAGTAAAAGTAGGAGGAGGAGGTCTAGACCCGGAAATTAAGAAGGATTTGGTAGAGTTTCTCAGGGAGTACAATGACATCTTTGCTTGGAGTCATGAGGAGATGCCTGGCATTCCTTTTAGTCTGGCTACCCATAGGTTGGCAGTAGATGCAACTTTCAAGCCAGTTAAGCAGAAGAGAAGACACTTCAATGCCGAACGGAACGCCGCGGTCCAAGAAGAGGTTGACAAGCTCTTGAAGGCCGGATTCATCAGGGAATCCCGGTACCCTGAGTGGATCGCCAATATAGTTATGGTAACCAAGTCTAACGGGAAGTGGTGAATGTGTGCGGATTACATCGATCTCAACCGGGCTTGTCCTAAGGATAGTTTTCCACTACCTAAGATAGACCAGCTCATTGACTCCACTGCAGGAAATAAGCTCATAAGCTTCATGGATGCTTTCTCGGGGTACAATCAAATCATGATGCATTCTTCAGATTAGGACAAGACTAGCTTCATCACCAGACAAGGCCTCTACTGTTATAAGGTAATGCCATTTGGACTCAAAAATGTAGGTGCTGCCTACCAACGTATGGTGAATAAACTGTTCAAGGAGCTGATAGGGAGATCCATGGAAGTGTACATAGATGACATGATCACGAAATCTCCAGAAGTAGGACAACATACAAGGGACTTACGCCAGACCTTCCAGGTAATAAGGCAGAACCAGATGAGGTTGAACCCCGCTAAGTGTGCATTCGGGGAAGCAGCAAGCAAATTTCTAGGATTCATGGTGCATGAAAGGGGAATTGAAGCTAATCTTGAGAAGATCATAGACATTCTAGATCTCGAGTCCCCTACAACTCTCAAGCAGGCTCAAGGATTAACCGGACGAATAGCAGCCCTGAACCGGTTCATATCCCGTTCCACAGATAAATGTCTCCCATTTTTCAAAGTTATAAAGTAGGGGAAGAAGTTGAAGTGGGATGAGCAAAGCGAGCAGGCTTTTCAAGCTTTGAAAAAATACTTGTCAAGTTCGCCACTACCCCGGAGGAAGAGCTCCTACTCTACCTAGTAGTTTCTGAAGTCGCTACTAGTGGAGCTTTGGTGAAAAAATGCAACGACAGGGTGCAGAGACCAATCTACTATGTGAGCCGGGTTTTTACTAAGTCCGAGAAAAACTATACTCTACTCGAGAAACTCGCCTACCCCATGGTGACCACATCCAGGAAGCTCTGGCCTTATTTTCAAGCTCACTCTATCACTGTTGTCACAGATTAACCATTGAGACAATTCCTCCAAAGGCCAGATGTATCGGGCAAGTTGGTTCTATGGGCCCTAGAGCTCACACAATTCAACATCAAATACAAAGCAAGAACCACAATCAAAGCCCAAGCCTTGGCGGACTTCATAGTGGAGTTTAGCCCGATTCCGAACCTGGGCAAATCAATAGACCCAGATCCGGATCAAACCAATCCAGAATGGCCTGAATACATCAAGATTTGGTTTCTTTACACGGATGGAGCTTCAAACCAGTCAGGATGCAGGGTTTGGATCGTCTTGATCGACCCCGTTGGAGCTGAGTGCAGTCATTGCTTCAGGTTTGAGTTCACGCCCACCAACTACAAAGTAGAGTATGAAGCTCTATTAGCAGGAATGAAAGTAGCAGGAGCCCTAGAAGCTGAGTACCTTCTGATCAAGAGCAATTCCCAACTAGTAGTCAATCAGGTGACAGGTTTGTACCAAGCAAAAGGTGACAACATGGTGGCCTATCTGGCTAAAGTTCAGGAAGCTATGAAGAAGTTTAAGGGTGTAAGGATAGAACAGGTACCTAGAGAGAAGAACCATCGCGCAGATGTCCTGGCTAAGATTGCCACAGAAGAAGGACATGCTTTACTAAAAGGAGTACCCCCTCCAGTTGGTTCCCTTCTCCAGCATAGCTAAGGAGGCAGAAGTCCTTCCCGTGAGCCGTCCTCCGTGTTGGATGGATCCAATAGCAGATTATCTCCAAAATTCTACTCTCCCTGCGGATCCGGATCAATCCCGTCGGCTCAAAAGGATAGCTACCCGGTACTGCTTGGTAGAAGGGTACCTATACCGTAATGGGAAATCTCTCCCTCTACTTAGATGTCTCCATCCCAATGACACGTGCTGGGTGCTCAATGAGGTACACTCAGGGGATTACGGTAATCATATGTCAGGGTAAACTTTGGCTTACCAGGTAATCAGGATGGGTTACTAATGGTCTACTATACACCACAATGCAAAACAGTTTGTGCAATCCTGCGAAGCTTGTCAAAAACCAGCAAACCTCCATCATCTCCCACCAGAAAGGCTCTCCTCAATCAGTACCCCCTACCCCTTTGCTATCTGGGGACAAGACTTGATCGGGCCACTTCCCACTGCACCCGGCCAAGCCAAACATGCAGTGGTGGCAATAGACTATTTTACCCGGTGGGTAGAAGCCAAGGCCCTCACCCGGATAACTGAAGAAAAAACCACCAACTTTGTCAAGGAACACATTGTCTGCCGATTTGGCACCCCGATGGCCATCATAACTAATTTGGGAAAGCAATTTGACAATGCCAACTTCAGGGAATTCTGTGAAGACTGGAGCATCAATCTTCGTTTTGCATCAGTAGCTCATCCTCAAACCAATGGGCTAGTTGAAGCTACCAACAAGACTATTAAGAAGCTCCTGAAGAAGAAGCTCCAACAGAAGAAAGGGTTATGGGTTGCAGAGTTACCCAATGTATTGTGGGCCTACAGAACAACCAGGCGGACTACGACAGGAGAGATTCCCTACTCCCTAGTGTTCGGAACAGAAGCGGTCTTGCCCATTGAGTATAAACTCATATCTTTCCGGGTCCAAAATTATGAACCGGAAGATAATGAGGCTAAATTGAGAGCTAGTTTGGATTTGCTGGAGGAAAGACAAAGCAAGGTCGTAGAGAAGGTGGCTATATATCAGAGCAAGATTGCCCGACATTTCAACAAAAAGGTGAGGATCTGGAATTTCAAAGAAGGAGACATGGTTCTCAGGAAAGTAACCCAGAACACACGAAGAAGGTCTGGCAGGGTGCTAGCTCCAAACTGGGAAGGTCCATACTTGATTAAGGCGTTGCTTCGGGGTGGAGCTTACAAGTTGGTAGACATGGAGGGATACCCAGTAGATCACACTGAACGCCGATCACCTCAGGAAATTCTACCCTTAGAAATTTAGGTCATATCAGCGGGAATGCTCACCCCGATTTCATATTGTATTGATTAAAGAAATTCAATAAAAGCAGTTTCTTCTCCCATATGGTTCTCCTGTGGTCAAAGTTTGAAGTCTCCTTCTTGAATCTCTAGTATCTCCTACTTGAACTTCGCTCTTACTGACTCGCCATTTCGAGACCAGGAAATAGCCTCAGGGCGCTCATGCTGCCTTGGTCGAGGAATACCCTCCTCCAAGAAGCCTGGTGCTAAAGTGGTCTTAGTTGCCTACCAAGACAGACTTACAGTAAGATCGGGCTGCCTCAGGGTACCTGGTTCCTTACTTCGCCATTTCAAGACCAGGAAATAGCCTTAGGGCATTCCTGCTGCCTTGGTCGGGGAATACCCTCCTCCAAAAAGCCTGGTGCTAAAGTGGCCTTAGTTGCCTACCAAGACAGACTTACAGTAAGATCGGGCTGCCTCAGGGTACCTGGTTCCTTACTTCGCCATTTCAAGACCAGGAAATAGCCTCAGGGCTTTCCTACTGCCTTGGTCGGTGAATACCCTCCTCCAAGAAGCCTGGTGCTAAAGTGGCCTTAGTTGCTTACCAAGACAGACTTACAGTAAGATCGGGATGCCCCGTCAGGATACGTGGTCCTTTACACCTTCACTTTCTACCCCCACAGAAGATCAACACTCAATGGGAACCCAGAGGTTCGTTGAGTCAAATTGTTACAAGAACCAGGTTACCCCGACAGAAGGCCAATAGTCAAAGGTGCTTGATAAATTCATCAAGGTACCCGGTTCCTTACTCCACTTTATCTCCTGAAAAGCCAACAGTTAAGAAGGATACTAAATACTTCAAGTTATTATACGTTCGTGAGAGTCTAATTAAGAAGGACATGACAAGTACCAAAATCCCACTAGTCTTGCGATTTCAAAATATGAAGGATAAGGCAGCCAAGCCCCTGAGACTTGTCATAGTTCAAATTACTCGTCGGGGTCCATTTATTCATCAGGGGTCCAATTATTAACAAGTTTATATGCTGTGGGAGGCTTTTAAGTACAAAAGCTAGAAAGACACAAGTATGAATCAAATAACAAAATATTGTTATGTTAATAAGCGGGGTGCCCAACTCCCATTTCGGGCTACAAATAGAAGAAAAAGATATATGCAAAAAGCAAACAGGAAGACCCAGATCATCCCTCCTTTTCCTCCTATGGCTGCTTCCCTTGGCTGCTGTTTCCACCATTGTACTAGCAGCTTCGGAGTTATCCCGGGTCCCTTCAACAACCAGAGCTTGAGATCTAACTGCATCCTCCTCCTGCACAGCAGCGTCCTCCCCCACAACAGTAGACTCAATCTGGGTCCCTTCAGTTACAGGGACCCCGGATCTAGCTGGCTCCTCATCCACCTCCACCAGGACCACTCTGGAAGTAGTCGCGGGGTCTTCTACTTGATCTTCTCGGATGCAGGGACCCTGGACTACTTCCTCTTCTATTCCGGCCTCCTGATCAGTCTGAGCCGCATCTTTTGTGGGAGCTTCTACTTCTTGGTCTCCACCTGCGAACTAGGCAGCCTTCGCCATTATTTGCTCCCGGTCCCAGTTCAAGGCTGCTTCGAGGTCGAAGGGAGGTGGCAAAGCTGTGGTCACCTCGTAGCAGGCTGTGAAGTAGCCATCCTCGAATGAAGGCCCCTGTTGAGCCTCCAGGTCTACTATGGCATCCCGCAGAAGCTGGTTCTCATCTAACAGCAGTTTCTTCTCAACTTTTTTGTGCTCCGTCTCCTCTCTACGGTACAAGGACTTGATAGTCTCAGTGTCTAAGCAGCGTTCAAGGTGCCTTATAACCACCAAGCCCTCCTGTCTTGCTTCTTCAGATTCCTTGGCCTCCTGAAGCAAGGGGCCATGCTCTGCTGTGTCTAAACTAGCTCCTGTTGAGTGTCTTACAGCTTCGCCTGGAGGCCGATGTAAGCCTCCCTCAAGGTCAGCAGCTGTTTCTCCATGGCCAAGGCAAACTTGAAACCCTACAGAAGAGAGAAAGTCAGTTTTTCACCAAAAGAAAGAATGAAATAATAAAAGTAAGTTAGGAATATTACCTCAGCCAGAACTAATGCTCCCTTGGCGACCAGGATATCAGTGGGGAGTTTGGCCATGTTCGTCAAGTCTCGGCTAGGGTAGGAGGTTGCAAATCGGGATACCACTTCATCAAAAGTGGCGCCTCTCGATCCCGACCAGGAAGGGATACCAGCAGCAGGAACAGAAACAGGAACATCCCCCTCATTCTCTACGGTTCTGACCTGATCTTTGGAGGAGGCTATGGGAGGAGGGGGAATAGGAGAAACCTTCGTGGGTGGAGCAGCCTTCTTTTGGGTTTGTTTCCTAGACCCTTGGGCCTTCGCTGCTCGGGTCAGCATCGCCTTAATCTTCGAGCGCGATAGAGCATAAGCTTTCGCAGATGACCCCGCTAGAGTAGGAGAGAAGGTGACAACGTCAGCCGCTAGTTTTGTTGAAGAAAGAAGAAGATGGGGGTCAATTCCAGCTTGACCAACTCCATCTTGATTGGACTCCGGCACGGTTTTGATTTTGGCAGGGGGGGAGGGGACATGAGAAGTAGAAGCAGGCAGAGGTAGATCTCTTGCCCCAGGTAATGTGGGGGACTCTGTTGCCATCGATGCAGTAGACATTGCAAAGAAAGAAGAAATTTTAAAATTAATGGAGGAAGAAGGAGGATGTATGAACGCATAAAAATAGAGGAATCAAATTCAGTTACTTACCAGGAAGGGCGATGGAAATCCTCAAATACCGCTCCACGCGGGCTCCCTCAAAGGGATCTAGAGTGGGATACTGCATGTTGGTGTATCCCTTCTTCATGATCCTTGTAAGAAACTCCCGAGACTCAGGAGCTAGCGTCCCCTTTGCCCACTTGTCCCTCATTGTGAACTGAGTAGGGACGGGGTATTCATATCCCCCAATGAAAGCAGTACGCCCCCATTCGCCCTCCACTACGAACCATTCTTCCTTCCAGGGAGCTGAGTACTTCACATTTGCCCCTGTAACGGTAAACTTCATATCGTTGTTGGCCCTTAGGTAAAACTGACCTCGGGGCACCATACTAGTGATGTTGAAGAGGAAGCGAAGTTCATCCAACCCCGGCTCCCTATCCACACGATCTCTCTTGCACTACTCCATCCAAAGCACCAAGAAGCCCGTCAAATGCTTCCAGAACCCCGGTGAGATCTGGAGGGGGGCCAATTCCAGCGCCACGAGAGCCCGGCGGAGAGTAGGATGCAGCAGAAGCCGGACTCCACACTCAAATGCTGCTTTGTGGATCAGTAGGCGGTCTCGAGGCGGGGTATATACGTCGTAACCCCTATGGGGAAGAGAGAGAGTGATGTACTCCGGGATCTTGTACTCCTCCCGTAGTTTGTTGAGCGCATCCAGTGTACATACGGAGTCGGGTACAATCCAACCATCGTGGAAGGGGGCGAAATATCCAGTTTGGACCCCGACCAAGGTGATATCATGCCCGCCACCTTCCTCGTCACCACCAGTCTTTGTGGCACCCACTTCGTCACTAATCAAAACCGGGTCTTCAAGTTGATTGTGGAAATCCGACCCAATTCGAGGGTTTCGAGTAGAGCGACGACGCTAGGCCCGCGGGGTGTCATCGGTATCCCCGTCCCCATCTCGACCCAGCTTCCTCTTTTTCGAGGACAGGGAGTCCTCCACCACGTCGGCCTTCTCCATATTGAAGAAGGCGTCGATGCTATCAGACTAGGGTGGTGAGACGGGGTCAGGAAGAGTAGAAGTCACCATCGCAGAGGGGTTTTGCTCAGTGGCAATTTCTTGAGAAGTAGGGATTTGTGAAGGAGAAGCCATTGAAGAATGTAGAAGAAAACTGGAAGATTGCTAAGAGAAGGAGAAAAGAAAGCAATGGTTTACTCTTGGTTGTAATTTTGAAAGTTTGAAAGTAAGGAAGAAAGCACCAGTGGAGCCGGTCTATTTATAAAAGAGGAGTGGCAGTTACACACCAGGAAATCGGAATCGGTGATCGAAAGAATGGGTAGAGGCGTTTTCCGCATTAATCACACCAAAACGGCTCTTTTTGAAAACGAGGAACCCAATCATTGATCGACACGCAATCAACATTAACGCTTCAAGAAAAGACTTCCTCCTCCTAGGTAGAAAACTAGTCAGACAAGGAAATAAGCAGATAAGGCAGAAAATCCTTCAAGTATAGATAGGATCCTGACTCCGACTCCGACCCCGACAAGGTATCAGTGTCCAAGTCAGGGGGGACTTCTGTTAACCGCCAAAATTGGCGAAGGACCAAGGAAGTATAGGAGTATAGACATCATCCGGCTACCCCGACTAGTCCGAGTGCATACTTCTGTTAGGATTATGCTCAATAGCAAGAGTGTAATAGTGTAATTAACAATCTTATTCATATTAATAAAGTGATTTCTGGTTTAAACAAATCTTATAGCATTTATAGTTTAATAATTGTTAAAGTAAATAATCATAAGGTCTAAAGACTATGAGAAAAGAAGAATTGTTCATACATCTGGATATGTATGTGGTAGACACAATTCTTTAGTTAGTCTTGAATATCGTTCACAACTTAAGTTAAAGGTTGGGCACCTTTATCTTGTTAAAGTTGTAGAATTCTTTTGCTAGCATTTTGTAAGGATTCCCATTGTTGATTGGCTTATTTCGTAGACAAACCACATATTGGGGGTTTGAATTGTAAGGGTAGTTAGGTGATTGAAGATCATGCTCAAAGGCCCTTTTCAAGACCTCAAGGGAAGAAGCACTCCAAAGGTATAATTCTTAGTGTTTCTTGTAATGAAGAGAAATAGATGCACACACGCACAACACTTGCATAATTCTTATTCTTGAATGTGTTGTGTCTTTATTGTGTGTATGCATTAATTGCTTATTTAATCTTTCTTCATTCTTGTCCATATGGGTGCATCTTGCTTGGTATTGTTCATCATTTCTTTCATTTTAGGATGTTGCATCAGGCGCATTTTTGCGCCCTGTTCTGCGGCCAAGGCCGCAGAAATAAGGCCGCAGAATAAGGATCATAATTCATACTCTCTGTCCTCTTTTCTACGCCCTTGGATTTTGCGTTTAGGGGCCGCAAAATCTGTCAGGTGCATTTCTGCGCCCTTGTGTTCTGCGGTCAAGGCCGCAGAACAGGGCGCAGAATCGGCGGTCTTTTGCAAATTTTTCAAAACGACGTCATTTCATCTAGGGGTCCTATATAAGTATCATCTTTTTCCTAGCTCGTTTTTGAGAGCTCAAAATCAGAACTTAGAGTGAGAAACTCAAACCCTAGAGAGAGAAAGCTTCAAGCTTGCTTCTTTAACTCTCCAAACTCAAAACCCATGTGCATCTAACATGTTTCATGCATCAATCTTCCATGGGTCTTCTTCATTTATGACTTGGTAAGTAGAACAAACACAACATCTTCATTTATTGTTCTATCTTAGTCAAGACATGTCTTTTATTGCTTAGTTTAGCAAATCTTCACTCTTATTGCATATTTTGTGAAGTTATGACATGATTGGGTTTGTATTTTGATAGCTTAGTTGATTAGGTCATTTTTGTCTAAAAAGCTAAGTCATAAACATTCTTGTGTGATTTATTGATTCCTAGGTTGATAGATTGTCTTAATCAACTAGTTAAGCTTTTGAATGTTTATGTGTTGTTTGTGATAGCTATCTAGGTTTTTATAATCTATGTTTAGCTAAGCTATTTGATATGTCATTTAGCTTTTGATATCTAGGATTGATTTCATTGATATATCATCATTCTAGGTAAGCATATAGAGTTGCCTTGCTCTTGTTGCATTTTGAGTATTTCATATATTCACTTAGGTTGTTTTCTCTTCATTGAGAACTAAGTCTTGTGTTGCTTCCGGGATTAGGTTGCATAAATCACAAGCATTGGGACTAGGTTCACTTATACCGGGAGTAGGTAGGTGTGTGATTACTTCCGGGATTAGGTTGTAATCGTTTTACACATTTAGTGGATTCGAGGTTCAAGTGTGGCTCACTTACATAGCCCGTGGTTTTTCCCGTGAGGGTTTCCACGTAAATATCAAGTGTCTTTTAATTTCCGCACCATATTACACTTGCTATTGTATATTGACTAGTAGAGGGTATTTTCGTAATCTTGACCATTAACGAAAATTTGGTAAAATTGGATAAAATCTATTCACCCCTCCTCTAGATTAATATTGAACACACCATAATTTGTTTCACATTTGAGTGGGATCAAATGAGATATGATGAGTCTAAAATCATCGGAGTGTCTTCGAGCAAAAGGATCTAGTGCACTAGGTGCTTTGAACAGGATCACAATGAAATACTTTATCTATAACCGTCAGTAGATAAAAGTAATTTCATTATCAGGACAATCGGAGAGTCTATCTTAATCCTGAGATAAATGATGGACTTATGGTTGCAGGTGGTATCATTTGAGCTATCAATGAGTACGATTATATCGCATAGTCTATCCTCGATAGTTTGGTGATATTCATTTGTTAATCGATAGAGGACTTCATTTATAGATATGGACATCGTGGCTCCATTTATTAAATGAGAGTATAATATCATCATATGGATGTTTTGAGGTAATTGGATATTAAATCTCAACGTTGAGTTTTCAATAGTGTCTATTGAAAACATGGCTTCTGGACAAGTCAAAATATCCAAGTTCAAAATGTGGTCATATGAGTAAATATGGTAACTTGGAGAGTTATAGGCGGTCTATGAACTCTTGGCGATTACTGATATTAATCACGAGGATATACTATCTCCAATATGATTGTCTAGGGTATGAATGAGGAAGCATCTTCCTTTTCTGTCTTTATTTAAGAGTTCAATTTTAGCTCTTTAGTGGAATGAGCTAAAATTAATGGATCGGACCTAAGTGAATCATTTGTTGATTGTGATTAGGTTATGTCTATTGGAGCTTAAATTTAGATAGCCCGCCAAGATCCCCAATCCACACGGACTTGCATGGATCACTTGAAATATTCTACCGGACCAATTTAGGGTCCATCTAGAATTGCAATTTAATATATTAAGAATATAATTTGCACATTATTTATGTAATGGGCTGCACAATTATATTTATATATTAATGGATAACATGTGGGCTTGTTTCTTTTAGTAAGAATGGGTCTAGTTCACATGTGGGCTTTTTATTTAAAGTCCTATGGATTTAATGAAATAAGAAAAATAATATTTGGCCCAATACACATATGGGGCGGCAACGTGCTATAATGGCATTTAATATTATTTTGTTTCATTATTTAATTAAATAAGAATTAATTAATTTATTAATTAATTGTTTAATTAAAGTAACAAATCTTTTCTAAATAGGAAATATGATTCCTATTTGTATACTATTGGTAGTAGTATAATTAAATAGAAAGACTTGTTTGACAAGGAAAATAAATAATTAATTTTATTTATTTAATCAAATAGGAAGTCTTTTTATTTTAGTCCAATAAGGAATAAAAAGATTATTGAGTTGGATTAGGGTTTGGAAATCTTAAACTAAATAGGAATTAGGGTGCAACTAAATCTCCAATATTTTAGGAGTGAAATTGCGGCAACCCTAATTTGATTTGGTAGAGATTTCGGCCACCCTAGGGCAAAAAGGAAGAGAAAAATTCGGCCACCTATATAAGACCACATATAGATTTCGGCCACCCCCTAGTGCTAATGTGCAGAATTTTTCTTCTTCTTCTTCTTCTAAACTCATAGCAAGAAATCTATTATTCTACTAAGAACAAAAGGAACATAGATTATTCTTTGATTGTATTCTAGTTGCTTATTCATCTATGAGCTTGTGAATACTATATCGATTAAGGTTCACGCGAGTTTCGATCATTAGATTGAGAACTCAAAAGTGACCGGAATAATCTTAGGTTCTTTTAGATTGTTTTTAGGACTAACGGATCAAGAAAAGTTTGTTAAATCCAATCACAGGTTTGCAATTCAAAGAAAGGGAGACCACGCTCCTAGGTGATCCACGTTCGTGCTAGGATTGAAGATCTTGCGGATTACCATCGACGCAAGTCAATCGGATCACGCTACAAGAGGTATTAATATATTTTATTACTTTCTTATATATATATGTTTGATTAATCAAAAGGGTTTAAGGTTCATAATTGGAAAAATTTTAAAAGCTACCCAAACACGATTTTCTAGTCTCGCTTCCGCTGCGGGTACGTTATTTTTCCCTACAATTGGTATCAGAGCCAGGTTGAACCCTTTTAATTAATTAACGTATATATACGTGGATCGATTTCTTTTTATTGTGATTATGCATGTTTAGAAAGAGATGGCACTCTAGGTATTCGCATATATTATTACATGTGATGTATGGATTAATATATGTTTTTATGTGGATTGTTATTGCTCGATTTTGGCTCTAGATTTTCAATGTATTTTTGGTTTCGGAATTGTAACAAGAAGGGTGGTCTATCATCGCCATAATTCCTTCTTGGTAGTTGCTAGAATTTTTTTTATGTATTAAAAATTGCTGCAGTTTTTAATGTATTATTTATTATAATGTGCAGTATTTTTTTACTGTCATGAATAAAAAAAAAAAAAAAAAAAATTTCTGCAGTAATTTTATTTGATTAAATTAAATTGTAACACGTTCTACATCGAAATATCGAAGAAACGAAGCAACCGGAACCGAGAACGAGCACCGTGCGCACCCTAGGAGTGGATTGGGCTGCGCATGGCATGCCCGAAATCCAGTGGGCTGCACACGGCAGCCTTGCCACCAAGAGGGCTGCGCACGGCAGCCATGCATGGCCCATGGGCTGCGCATGGCAGCCCCTTACGTGGGGTTGTGGGCCGTGCAATCCCGTGGAGGGAGACTGGAGGATGGGCTTATGGTGATGGGCCACTCGAAGATCTTGTATTCCTATATCAATGTAATTTATTTGTTTTTCTAGGATGGGCCAAAATTGTTGCTATTTAATTTATGCTTAAATATTACAATTTTTGTTGTTGTATGATAACATGACATATAGAATAAGAGTGCCACTCATATATCTCTTTTGGTATGAACATGCATTGAATGATTTAGGTATCTAAATTGGCATCTAGATAACTTGGTAAATCATTCTATGGGATTTAATCACACGCCTTAAATAATTGAGTGGGAGAAGGTGTTTTTGTAACACCTATGGCTTCCAAGATTAGTTGAGCTTAATTATTTTATGGTAATTCCCCAAAGGGACATCCATGAATGGAATTAAGCAATATACTTCCTTTCAAGGATAGACTAGACAATGGACTCAACGAGATCTACTCCCAAAGGAGGGATTTTCGTGAGAGAAAATTGAGGGTCGATATCTTGGTAACACACTCAATGTAATTTTATTGATATCCTCCAAAGAGTTCTTGTCAGTAAAATTGCAAGGCTAAAATTGAAAACGCTGGTTGTTATGTTAACAATTAGGTGGGACCTAGTCTAACTAGTAAATGGTGCGAACTCCCAAAGGAGGCGTAACATTTATGGGTGTTAGATCACCGTTGAATTTTTATGATTGAGTTATTCATTTAATTCAAGATAAATATTTAAAAGTGCTTTATAATGATTATTTACTTATATTAATTTTTGGTTAATTAAGAAATCATGACCCCATCACTTATGAACATCCTGAAAGATAAAAGTTTAACCGGTAATAATTATGTCACATGGAAAAGGAAAATTGGGTTGTTGCTGCAAGCTGAAAAAAATATATAAATTTTGTTCTAACTACTCCTAAACCACCTGCTCTTAATAAGACGAGTATGAAGCAGTGGAAGACCTCTAATGAGATGGCCAAATGGCTACCATCTCCGACGTGTTGCAACAGCAGCATGAAGGAATAGGGTCTGCTGCTAATATGATGATGTCTCTAGAAGAGATTCATATGGTTGGTAAAGTTGCTACTATTAAGACCCGTCAGAAGGTCAAGGAATAATAGAAGAAAAAGCAACTTGGGCCTACCAAGAAAGAGACTAAGAAAGTAACCAAGATCAAAAGGAAGTGCTTCTTTTGTGGTGAAAAGAGACATTGGAAAAGTAGTTGCCCAAAGTCTCAGAATAAAAAGGAACAAGGTAATATGGATTATCTTGAAACATGTTTTTCTGGTAGATTCTACAGATTCTTGGATCGTAGACTCTGGAGCCACTAATCATGTTTGTTATTCCTTATGGGGGTGTCAAGAAAGGAGAAGGCTGAATAAGAATGAGATCAATTTGCGCTTGGGCAACGGAACGTTAGTGTCTGCAAGTGTAGTGGGAGATATTAGAGTTTGTTTGGATTCTAGAAGGCATTTAGATTTAATAGACGTTTATTATGTACCTCATTTCAAGAGGAATTTAATTTCAGTTTCTTGTTTGAATAAATTTGGATATTCGGTTACTTTTAATAAAGTTTTTATTATTAGTAAGAATGACAAAGTTATTTGCAAAGGTACATTGGAAAACGGTCTATACTTCTTGCATAGAAATATCTCTCACTCGTTAGACACAGAAATAACGGAACCTGATCATAAAAGAGTTAAATTATCAAAAGATGAAACCTACCTTTGGCATTTACGCTTAGGTCATATTAACCTTAATAGGATTAAAAGATTGGTAAGTGACGGACCTTTGAGTGACTTAAAGGTTGATGATCTACCAACTTGTGAATCTTGTTTGGAAGGTAAAATGACCAAAAGGACGTTCTCTGCCAAAGGTGCCAGAGCCACTGAATGTTTAGGATTGATACACACTGATGTATGTGGACCTATGAGCATTCAAGCTAGAGGTGGATATGAGTACTTCATCACTTTCACAGATGATCACTCAAGATTTGGATATGTGTATCTCATGCGACATAAGTCGGATGCTTTTGACATGTTCAAAGCATTTAAAGCTGAAGTGGAAAATCAGCTTGAGAAACACATAAAAATCTTGAGATCTGATCGTGGTGGAGAATATCTATCTGGTGAGTTTCAGCAATATCTTATTGATAATGGGATAGTTTCTCAGTTTTCTGCACCTGGTACACCTCAACAAAATGGGGTAGCAGAAAAGAGAAATAGAACTCTTTTGGATATGGTTAGGTCTATGTTGAGTTATTCAACACTTCCTATTTCTTTCTGGGGATATGCTCTACAAACTGCAATATACATTCTAAACCATGTACCATCTAAGTCTGTTCCTAAAACACCGCATGAGTTGTGGACTGGGCGCAAGCCTAGTTTACGAAACTTAAGGATATTTGGATGCCCTGCGCACGTGTTAAAAGGAAAGACAGAAAAGATAGAGTCCCTTTCAGAAACATGTATATTTGTAGGGTATCCGAAAGAAACTAAAGGATATTATTTTTATAGTCCTTCAGATCTTAAAGTATTTGTTTCGACAAATGCTAAATTTCTGGAAAAGGACTATATGAATGATTTTGTGCCTAAAAGTAGAATTGTCCTGAATGAGATGTCAGGAGATGCAATTCCACGAGAGGTTATACAACCTAACCCAATTGTAAGTTCCGATCCAACACAAGGTCAACAACCTACCATTCCTCGTCGTAGTGGGAGGGTTAGAACACAACCCGAAAGATACATCGGTCTGGGAGAATCTGTAGAGAATCTCCCGGACGACGATGATCCCTATACGTACAAGGAAGCTATGGAGGAAGTTGATAGTCGCCATTGGCAAAAGGCAATGCAATCTGAGATTGAATCTATGTTCAATAACAAAGTCTGGTCCCTTGTAGACTTGCCTAAAGGGATAAAACCCATTGGGTGCAAGTGGGTATACAAGAGGAAAAGAGGTATGGATGGAAAGGTGGAAACCTTTAAAGCTAGACTGGTAGCTAAAGGGTATACACAGAAAGAAGGTATCGATTACGAGGAAACCTTCTCTCCTGTGGCCATGCTTAAATCCATTAGGATACTCTTATCCATTGCAGCATCTTTAGATCTAGAGATTTGGCAAATGGACGTCAAGACAGCTTTCCTTAATGGAAGTCTTGACGAGAGCATCTACATGATGCAACCAGAGGGATTCATTGAAAATGGCCAAATGGAAAAGGTATGCAAGTTGCAGAAATCCATATATGGATTAAAGCAAGCATCCAGATCCTGGAACATAAGGTTCGATCAAGCAGTCAAAGGTTTTGGATTTATTCAGAATCTTGACGAACCTTGTGTATACAAGAGGATTAAGGGCGACAAGTTGGTTTTCCTGATTCTTTATGTTGATGATATACTACTCATCGGAAACGATGTAGGTGTATTGACATCAGTAAAAGAATGGTTAGCAAAACAATTTGATATGAAGGACTTAGGAGAAGCAAGTTTTATTCTAGGTATCCAAGTTATAAGGGATAGAAAGAATAGAACGATTGCATTATCCCAAGCTTCATACATAGACAAAATCTTGTCTAGGTTTTCCATGCAGGATTCCAAGAAAGGTATGTTACCTTTCAGACATGGAATCAAGTTTTCTAAGGAACAAGTTCCTAAGAATGAGCATGAAGAGCAGTTCATGAGTAGAGTTCCATATGCCTCGGCAGTTGGAAGTCTCATGTATGCAATGCTCTGCACTAGACCAGATATTTGTTTTGCTGTTGGCATAGTTAGCAGGTTTCAATCGAAGCCTGGTCCTGATCACTGGACGGCAGTCAAGCATATTTTCAAGTATCTCAAGAGAACGAGAGATAATATGCTTGTATACTCTGGAGGGGATTTGATTCCCGTTGGGTATACAAATTCTGATTTTCAATCAGATTCTGACTCCAGAAAATCCACATCAGGGGCTGTGTATACTATTGGAGGAGGAGCAGTTATATGGAGGAGTATCAAGCAATCTTGTATTGCTGATTCCACCATGGAAGCTGAGTATGTTGCTGCATGTGAGGCTGCCAAAGAGGCTGTTTGGCTCCGCCAATTCTTGATTGACTTGGAAGTGGTTCCTAGTGCGAATAAGCAGATCACTATCTACTGTGACAACAGTGGAGCAGTGGCTAATTCGAAAGAACCAAGAAGTCACAAGAGAGGTAAACACATTGAAAGGAAATATCATCTTTTAAGGGAGATTGTTCAAAGAGGTGACGTGACGATTACCAAAATCGCGTCAGCGGAAAATCTAGTAGATCCCTTCTCAAAGACTCTACCTCAGAAGAGTTTCGATGGGCACCTAGAGAATATGGGCTTGAGAGATATGACACATTTGCTATAGCACAAGTGGGAGATTGTTAGGATTATGCTCAATAGCAAGAGTGTAATAGTGTAATTAACAATCTTATTCATATTAATAAAGTGATTTCTGGTTTAAACAAATCTTATAGCATTTATAGTTTAATAATTGTTAAAGTAAATAATCATAAGGTCTAAAGACTATGAGAAAAGAAGAATTGTTCATACATCTGGATATGTATGTGGTAGACACAATTCTTTAGTTAGTCTTGAATATCGTTCACAACTTAAGTTAAAGGTTGGGCACCTTTATCTTGTTAAAGTTGTAGAATTCTTTTGCTAGCATTTGAGTGGGATCAAATGAGATATGATGAGTCTAAAATCATCGGAGTGTCTTCGAGCAAAAGGATCTAGTGCACTAGGTGCTTTGAACAGGATCACAATGAAATACTTTATCTATAACCGTCAGTAGATAAAAGTAATTTCATTATCAGGACAATCGGAGAGTCTATCTTAATCCTGAGATAAATGATGGACTTATGGTTGCAGGTGGTATCATTTGAGCTATCAATGAGTACGATTATATCGCATAGTCTATCCTCGATAGTTTGGTGATATTCATTTGTTAATCGATAGAGGACTTCATTTATAGATATGGACATCGTGGCTCCATTTATTAAATGAGAGTATAATATCATCATATGGATGTTTTGAGGTAATTGGATATTAAATCTCAACGTTGAGTTTTCAATAGTGTCTATTGAAAACATGGCTTCTGGACAAGTCAAAATATCCAAGTTCAAAATGTGGTCATATGAGTAAATATGGTGACTTGGAGAGTTATAGGCGGTCTATGAACTCTTGGCGATTACTGATATTAATCACGAGGATACACTATCTCCAATATGATTGTCTAGGGTATGAATGAGGAAGCATCTTCCTTTTCTGTCTTTATTTAAGAGTTCAATTTTAGCTCTTTAGTGGAATGAGCTAAAATTAATGGATCGGACCTAAGTGAATCATTTGTTGATTGTGATTAGGTTATGTCTATTGGAGCTTAAATTTAGATAGCCCGCCAAGATCCCCAATCCACACGGACTTGCATGGATCACTTGAAATATTCTACCGGACCAATTTAGGGTCCATCTAGAATTGCAATTTAATATATTAAGAATATAATTTGCACATTATTTATGTAATGGGCTGCACAATTATATTTATATATTAATGGATAACATGTGGGCTTGTTTCTTTTAGTAAGAATGGGTCTAGTTCACATGTGGGCTTTTTATTTAAAGTCCTATGGATTTAATGAAATAAGAAAAATAATATTTGGCCCAATACACATATGGGGCGGCAACATGCTATAATGGCATTTAATATTATTTTGTTTCATTATTTAATTAAATAAGAATTAATTAATTTATTAATTAATTGTTTAATTAAAGTAACAAATCTTTTCTAAATAGGAAATATGATTCCTATTTGTATACTATTGGTAGTAGTATAATTAAATAGAAAGACTTGTTTGACAAGGAAAATAAATAATTAATTTTATTTATTTAATCAAATAGGAAGTCTTTTTATTTTAGTCCAATAAGGAATAAAAAGATTATTGAGTTGGATTAGGGTTTGGAAATCTTAAACTAAATAGGAATTAGGGTGCAACTAAATCTCCAATATTTTAGGAGTGAAATTGCGGCAACCCTAATTTGATTTGGTAGAGATTTCGGCCACCCTAGGGCAAAAAGGAAGAGAAAAATTCGGCCACCTATATAAGACCACATATAGATTTCGGCCACCCCCTAGTGCTAATGTGCAGAATTTTTCTTCTTCTTCTTCTTCTAAACTCATAGCAAGAAATCTATTATTCTACTAAGAACAAAAGGAACATAGATTATTCTTTGATTGTATTCTAGTTGCTTATTCATCTATGAGCTTGTGAATACTATATCGATTAAGGTTCACGCGAGTTTCGATCATTAGATTGAGAACTCAAAAGTGACCGGAATAATCTTAGGTTCTTTTAGATTGTTTTTAGGACTAACGGATCAAGAAAAGTTTGTTAAATCTAATCACAGGTTTGCAATTCAAAGAAAGGGAGACCACGCTCCTAGGTGATCCACGTTCGTGCTAGGATTGAAGATCTTGCGGATTACCATCGACGCAAGTCAATCGGATCACGCTACAAGAGGTATTAATATATTTTATTACTTTCTTATATGTATATGTTTGATTAATCAAAAGGGTTTAAGGTTCATAATTGGAAAAATTTTAAAAGCTACCCAAACACATTTTTCTAGTCTCGCTTCCGCTGCGGGTACGTTATTTTTCCCTACAACTTCCTGCAGCGGGGTCTGGGTATGGCTCAGCCTTCCTCTAGCTTCTTAAAGGACACCGCCATCATCTTGATTCATAAGCAAACGTCCAAAGTCGGGAAACTCGTTAGAATCTACAGCGACCCCGTCATACCTTGGTTCCCTATGGACTCCGCAGCACCCCGACACAGTTCCCTATGAACCTGGCGGTACCCCGACACAGAGTTCCACTAAGCATCCCGCTATAATACCAGCTAAACATTCCCCTACTCTATTAGCAGGATGCCTGCTGGCTTGCATTTCATAACATTGCCACTCCGCCGAGCAAGAAGATATCGGGCAGCAAGATTCTTGAATTAGAAATTGAAAGCTCCATAAGAAACCATCAAAACAATGCCGTACAAAGGAGACGTGCTCCTTTCCGCCAACTAAGAGTTCTATTTTAAGCAGGTTAACTCAGTTAGAGTCCTTCTAGGAAGGAAATATGTGCTACGAGATTAAACTCCTCCTAGGAAAGAAAGACTAGATTCCACGCGTAAAACTCCGAGATTATCTCCTAAAAAGAGGAGGATCCTGCACGAGCCAAGCCCTAGACCGAAATTATATGAGTGCATAACAAGAAACAGGACCTATATATACAACGTCTTACTCATTATTAAAGAGAGGGAGGAAAAAAAAAAGGGGAAGAAAGGAAAAAATCTTCTCCAGAAACTGGGTATTCAAGTTCTACTTATCAACAGGCACAGATTCATCATCTCCACCATCTCCATTACTCACCAAATCTCCATACATTGCTGTAACCCCGAAATACATGGTTCATCTATCTGTAATGCAAAGGGACGATCAATAAAAGCTTATTTTTGTTTAATTTCTTATATTCCACATTGTACTTGCATTGATAGGGACATAGTCGGTATCAAACTACGTGATACCCCTTCAACCAGGACCAATCTCGATCTTGGTCCTTTTAAAGTTGTTATTTGGAATTCCATCCCACTAACGATTTTCAGATAACAATAATACAACTTGTAGAATGTGCTCTTTATTGAATATACTTGTATATGAGATGCATTGTTTCTTGGTATATGTTTTGTAGACTAAGTGTGGTGAATTGAGCATACTTGTGCAAATTGTTTTTCTCATAACAATCTTGTTCAAGGTTTATTATATGCTCACCAAGGTTTTGACACTAGTCACGAAAGAGTTTTTAAAACTAGTGTGTCAACCTATTCAACCCCCCCAGGTTGTTTAGTATAACCTTGTAGGCATTTTCAAAACATAATCTCAATCTTGTAAGTAGAAATTAATCCAAGAGCATACAGGTTATAAATGAGATAAATTGCTAAGTAAAAACACTAAGATTAGATGAAATTAGTGTTCAACTTACCATAACATGTGTGTTGAAGAAGACCCATGCATTAGCACATACTAGATGATGCTTAGATGATGATTTATGCATATGGAAATGGGTTTGGAGAGTTAAAGAAAAGTTCTTGAGGATTTCTCTCTTCAAAATATTTTGTCTCTTTAAAGTATATATTATTTGCTCTCTTGTGTGGCGAAGTGAAGAGAAGAGAATCAATATATATTAGGTAAAGAGAAAACTGCACCGTTTTGACATTTGAGAGAAAACAAATCAATTCAAAGTAATCCAGTGAGATGAGCTCATGTGTGAGGCTATCAAGAGGTCCAATTATTTAACAAATCAAATGCATGTGTGCAGCATAACAAGAGGTTGCATGTGGAAGTAAAACACACTATAAAATGTCCTTGAAATTAAAAAAAAATGAAATCAGCGTGAGCTTCACGTGACCGAGAGAGATGATAGGTGTGAGCTTCGCAACAGTCAGTCTCTTGGTGTGGCTTTCATGCCAAGCCAAGCCAAGCCAAGCCAAGCCAACTTCCGTTCCGCACGTTCTTCTGTTCAGTTTTGACCTTGGAAATCGGAATTCGATTCTGTCTTCGGAATATAGACCCGGACTCAATCATAGACACATAAAATTATATAACTTTCCACTCAAAGCTCTGAATTCAATTTTGGTTTCTGAGAAAAACACATAAAGTCTCAAATGTCTCGGAAATCATCTAAAACACAAAGACAAGTCTCAGAATCGCTCAGAACACATATAGGGACAAATCCACACATGGTTGGACTCGTAAAAAATAAAAAATCTCAAAAATATAATTCTTTGAAGTATAATGAGATTTTACCAACCATACCAAAACAAACACGAATACTAAAATGCATGAGTTGTGTGTGTGTGCAGCTAAGTCTCTTCAATAAGATTAAGCACAAGCGATTTGCCTTTGAAGTGCTTATCATCTTAAGGTCTTGAAAGGGCCTTTTGTTGAGCATGATCTCCAACAATTAAGCACCTAAGCTACCCTTACAACATAACCCCAAATGTGGTTTGTCACCGAAATAAGTGATCAAGCCAAAATTGATATGATTTCGGCCCTCATTCTCGTCTCTTTATGCTTAATTGGTATAATGTCGTCAAATCGAGTGTTTCAGGTTTTATTAGGCCTCAAGGGCATTTGGGAAGAAGAGGAGGACTTTGGTGCAAAAAGACGCATAAAGAGGTGTGTTACCTGAAAATCGTTATCGAGATGAGATTTCAAATAACAACTTTAAAGGGACCAAGATCAAGATTGACCCTGGTCGGAGGGGTATCAAGTAGTTCGATACCGATTATATCCCTATCAAAGCCGGAGTTACACAACGATGTATATCAAACTGATCAATCAATAAGCTTTATTGGATGGTCTCTTTTCTTTACAATACATATTACAATGGAGTACGGATCATAGTCCCGGCGATGGATATGATAATAGTGGAAGAACTGTGCCTGTCGATAAGTGGTCTCCCTTTTCTGAAGAAACTGTTTCGTATATATAGGTGTGTTGCTTGCCATGCACTCCTAAAATCTCGGTTTAGGGTTTGGCCAACGCAGAATCGTCCTCTTTCTAGGAGATAATCTCGGAGCTTTAATGCGCTGAATCCTATCTTTCCTTCCTAGGAGGAGTCAATCACTTACCTTCCTAGTAGGATTCTTACTGTACTATTTTGCTTAAATTAGGACTCTCTGGCGGGAAGAAATACTTCTCCTCTGTACGACAGCGTTTTAATGAGTCTTTTATGGAGTTTTAGTTCTTGGTGTTAGAGTCCGGCTTCCTGGTGCTCTTCTGCTTTAACGGGATACCTACATTTAATAAGCATCCTACTGACGGTAGTAAGGGGATATGTAGTTGACTTGTAATGAGATGGTCAGTAGAGCTCCGTGTCGGGGTGCTGCGGGGTCCATAAGAAGCTGTGTCGGGGTGTCGCGGGGTCCCTAGGGTGTAGTGTTGATGGGACGATGCGGGGTCCCTAGGGTGCCCGATCATACCCAGGCTTGGTCCTTTAAGACGCTGGCGGGGTGGATCCCGCTGAGAGAGGTTCATACCTGGACCAATCGGGCTCTACTCTGTCGAGGTATCTGGATTGTGTTCGCACCTGCTTTTCGTGTTAAGGTGGAAAATTCTTCCTTGGTCCCTCGCCAATTTTGGCTGTTAACAAGGTGAAACAAGGGATTCTCGCCTTTTGAGCAAGAGGAGGTCGCTATTTGGTCGCTATTTGGTCGTCATGGTGACAAAGGAATTATTCAAGCATCACGTGTGTCGCCCCTATGTCACCCTATGCTTGCCATGGCGATAGAGGAAATGTTCAAAGCATCAGGTGTGTCGCCATTTGTGTGTCGCCATGGTGACATGCTCTTGCAAATGGAGACACCAATAAATCACTTCAATGTCGCCATTTGCTCTAGGGGTGACCTTGAAGTGATAAATGGAAACATCATTGAAAAATACTTAGTGTCATCATTTGCTATAGGGCGAAAAAGATGAGTTTGGTGGCAACATCTGAATCTCAGAATGCATAACTGTTTTGCACCACAAGGTCGCCATGGCGACAAAATGGAGACATTCGTGCCACATCATCATTTCAAGCAGTCATCAGTACATGTCCAAGAGCCAATATAAATACTCTGGCTCTTCATCATTAAGAGGGATCCAAGCATAGTTTTTAGCATGAAATTGCAATGTATTAGATCTAGTTTTTCTCCTCCATAGTTCATCTTTCAACCTCCTATATTTTCTCATCTTGAACTACTTTTTCCATCCCAAACCTCAATAAAATATCTTGATTACTTAACCAAATCACTCCTCCCTTTCCATTCTCTTCATTTCAATCCCTTTGTCACTCACCATTAGACACCATCTACCAAGACACATCCCTCTTCCACCATTCTTTGCACAAGGAGCAATCTAAGGAGAAGAAGGTGCAAACATTAAAAAAGGAGACCTAAGGGTGATTTCCTTACCTATCACTTCTTTTTATTAGATTGTAATCATGTGTAACTAAACCCCTAATCTAGGGGATAGATTTGAGGAGCTTGTGATTGTAGGTATTTTGCTAAGCTTTTTGTAATTGAATCTTTGTATGATTTCTATTCACTTTATATTTAGATTCTACAAATTATATGATTTGCATTGTATATCAATACTCTTATGTGGGATAATTAGGTTTCACAATCTTGGATTAAGACCTTTGATTGGTTGAAGAACTTAGTGATTAGGATAGACTAGTGGAGGGTATATCAACCACACTAGTCTAAACCTCTACTTTGAATCCAACTAATCCCACCTTGACCCCCTCTCTTTAATCGGTTAGGCATCTTGGTAGGATGTTGCTTAGTGTTCATACTTATGACCTAAGCACAATTTAGAAATCAAATGGTTGTCATATATGAAATTTGTCCATTAATGAGGCTTTGAAAGCATTACCCACATTCACTAGTAAATCAATCTATCACCTAGCGTCTTTATTAATTATTTTCACCATTTCACTTATCAAGATTGTTGAGTCTTCTCTTTTTCCTATCATTTTTGCATGTTTATTTTAGTAGTAAATTTGGTGGTTTATGAAACCATATGTTAACCGCCAAAATTGGCGAAGGACCAAGGAAGAATTTTCCACCTCAACACAAGGAGAATATAGGAGTATAGACGTCATCCGGCTACCCCGACTAGTCCAAGTGCGCACCTCCTTCAGCGGGGTCTAGCTCAACCTTCCCTTTAGCTTCTTAAAAGACCTCGCCATCATCTTGAGCAACATCCCAAGCCGAGATACTCGTTAGAACCTACAGCGGGGTCCAACCCCGTCATACCCTGGTTCTCTATGGACCCAGCAGCACCCCGACACAGTTTCCTATGGACCCCGCGGTACCCGACACGGAGTTATACTGAGCATGCTGCTACAGTACGAACCCCGTAGTACCCCGACAAGGAGTTCAGCTAAGCATCCCACAATAGTACCAGCTAAACATTCCTCTACTCCATCAGCAGGATGTCTACTGGTTTACACTTCCTAACATAGCCACTCCGCCAAGCAAGAAGATATCAGGCAGTAAGATTCTCGAATCAGAATTTGAAAGCTACATAAGAAACCCATCAAAACGCTGCCGTACAAAGGAGACGTGCTCCTTTCCGCTAACTAAGAGTTCTATTTTAAGTAGGTCAACTCAGTTAGAGTCCTTCTAGGAAGGAAATATTTGCTACGAGATTAAACTCCTCCTAGGAAGGAAAGACTAGATTCCACGCGTAAAACTCCAAGATTATCCCCTAAAAAGAGGAGGATCCTGCGTGAGCCAAACCCTAGACCAAAATTATAGGAGTACATGGCAAGCAACATGACCTATATATACAACGTCTTACTCACTAGAAAGGGGACTGAAAATCTTCTCCAGAAACTCCACATTCAAGTTCTACTTATCGACAAGCACAGATTCACCATCTCCATTACTTACCAAATCTCCATACATTGCTGTAACCCCTAAATACATGGTTCATCTATCTGTAATGCAAAGGGACGATCAATAAAAGCTTATTTTTGTTTGATTTCTTATATTCCATATTGTACTTGCATTAATAGGGACATAGTCAGTATCAAACTACGTGATACCCCTCCGACCATGACCAATCTCGATCTTGGTCCTTTTAAAGTTGTTATTTGGAATTCCATCCCACTAATGATTTTCAGATAACACTTTTGGCGCCGTCTGTGGGAAGTATCCCAACCATTATTCAAAACAGCTTATTTCCTACGCCAGTGATATTCAGAATGAGACTTCGATCCTCCCAGGGTCATCTCGAGCCATCAGGACTCCAGTCCCTTGCTTCCATTGAAAGAGCCCAGAGGTGGGGTAAGGGCACTAGGAACGAGAATCCTCCACCAGTGCCTCCGTCGGTTTCAGACCCTGTCCCTCAAGGCCCCGCTAGGCAGGAAGTCAATCGAGAAGTCTTGGAACAGCATGCTGCAGCATATGTAGAAGCTATCCGACTCCATATGATAGCCTAGGGGATCCCTTTTGAAGCAGCCGGGATCCTAGGAGATGCTGGCCCAAGTGTTTGGGCACCTGTTTTCGACCGATTGGGTCCACCTCTCCTAGTTCGATTAACGGAACTCAGACCCAGGCTAGTGAAGTCCGCAATTGAGGTTCCTCCTAAGAAGATCCAGTCTCCACTAAAGCCAAGGGCAAAGGAGAGGGATCTGCATCCCGATTCGGAAGGAAATGCCAAATCCCGAAGGAGCTCCAAAGAGAAGCATCATAGAGCTAAGCGAAAGAAGGTAGTCATTGATTCAGAGTCTTCGGATGAAGAGGGTTCAGTAGCCCAATCCGGAACCAAAAAGTCTGAGCGCCTAGAGGATCAGATGACGAGGATGGCAAAGGAGTTGGAGCAGTTAAAGAAGGGAAAACATCAAGGAATCCAGAAGAACACCTTGGGCGAGATGAATGCACCTTTCTCCAAAAGAGTCAGAGAAGCGGGGTTGCCCCCCAAGTTCAGGATGCCTTCAGAGAAGTATTACGGAATAGAGGACCCTGTCAGCCATTTGGAGAGTTTTGTCCATCAGATGGAGGTCCAAAGTGCGACCAGGATGGCTATATGCAGAATGTTTCCTTCGACCTTGACTGACTGTGCCAAAACATGGTTCCAAAAGTTACCACCAGGTAGTGTCGACTCTTTTTCTAAACTCACCAAAGCTTTCTGTGCACAGTTTCTGGGAATCAAACCCCGTCCCAAGGATCCTATCTTGCTGTAATACGTGGTTCAGGAGCGGGGTGAAACTCTAAGATCTTATGTGGAGAAATTCCATAAGGAGGTCGTCCAGATGGGAATATTCAACGAGAAGGAGACCTTAGCCAACTTTCGGAGGAACTTATGGGCTGGCAGACTATTCCGGTCATTTGCCAAGCATCCTCCAGAGTCATACCAGGAGGCCTACAACTGGGCTCTGGAACAGGTGGACATTGAGGAACAACTCCGGATCAAAATCGAGCACGATGAAGCCCGATTAGCACCGTGCCCTAAGAAGGAAGCTCCGAAGCCCGCACTAGTTAGGAAATTTCATAATCAACCTCCGAACCGATCTACTTACAGGCCGCCTCATATTCCTACATACCAGGAAAGGTATCTGGTCAAGAGATCACCTCCTAGAGAGATTCCCCTGAAGGAAGTGTTTAGGGTGGCAAGAGAGGAAGAAGGGTATAATCACTCCACCCCTCTCAATGCTTCCCGAGAAACTATTTATCTCGCCATTCGGGATAAGGGTTTACTCAGAAAGCCAGGTCCCATGAAATTCCCGGTTGACAAGAGGAATCAATACAAGTATTGCGACTTCCACGAGGATATAGGGCACAATACCTCAGAGTGTTACAGCCTCTGCAACCAGATTGAAGGATTGGTAAGGGGAGGTCTGCTAACTGAATTTTTGTAGCAGGTATGGGACAGCATCAAAGAAGGGAAACAGGTTCAGAGCGGGATGCAGAAGGCAGCAGAAATGAGGAGATATGGGGAGAAGGATCTGATGCAGTAGATCCAGGTGATCCATACCATCAGTGGAGGCACTACCCTAGCTGGAACCTCTAATAATTCGAGAAAGAATCACGCAAGGAAGATTCCCAGACTTAATGCTGACCATGAGGTACTCAAAGTCAGTAGTGGATCCCAAGATCTATCCCGCTCCACCAAGATCATCTTTACAGAGGAGGACGTCTACAATACAGTTCAGCCACATGATGACCCGATGGTAATCACGGTACAAATCGCCAATTGCTTGGTACACCGTATCCCGATTGATACAGGGAGCAGTGTTGATATTTTGTTCAAAAGGGCTCATGAGCAGCTCAACCTAAAGAATTCTTGCTAAAACAGTTGCACTTCCTTTCTGTATGGATTCACAGGAGACTCAGTGATACCGATGGGGACAAAGATTCTACCAGTGATAGTCGGAGAGGCTCCTTTACAACAAAACATAATGACAGAATTCATTGTAGTGGACACCCCGTCTACATACAATGCAGTCTTGGGTAGGCCTTTTTTATCAGGGATTAGGGGGGTGCTATCCATTTACCACAATGTGTTGAAGTTTCCGGTGGGAATAGGAGTATAAGAAGTGAGAGGAGACCAGCAGGCAACTCGTAATTGTTACGCGGTGTCCACTGACCTCGCTGCATTAGCTAAACAATGTGCACAGGTAATCAATGACCCAGGTCCGAGAGCGACAGAGCGGGATGATTATGTTGGGGTTTTTCCTCTAAAACTTGTAATTTGTAAATGTGAATTGAACATAAATAAAAGAAGTAGTTTATTCATTCAAATTATCTCATACATTTATAATAACATGTGTACTTAACATCCAAGATTGCCGGATATAATTTCAAACCGAGTATATGAATGTCATATATAGATGGATTCAGTTTGAAATGAGCAATCTAAAGAGTCCGTAGATAGCAAATAAAGCTGGGTACTTTATTTGTGGTCAATCTACAGCTGCGGTCCATTCCGTAATGTACGGTGATCTTATCCTAGATCATTCATATGGAGATATGAGAATGGAGGCACCTTATATGATTTGATCATATAGGACTGGGCCATGATCTATATGAATCTCTCACCAAGATCTGTTAAAAGATGAGATTCATATATATCAACAAATGATGGCTATATATGGGTGATCTTAATCCTGAGTGTCTTATCGACTCCTTCAGGTTAGATCGTGGTTTTTGATATACCATGGGTGAGATCGGAGTTGCATTCCCAGTCAATAACTTCGTATGTTGGAATCGTAGTTTGGCTTGTAGCTGGGAAGGTCTGCACACAATAGTGGAATCCACTCCTTCTTGTGAGAAGTAGATAGTAGTTCCCTCAAGGGTTGATTCGGGGCTTGAACAATATGAGCGCTCTCCTAATTCGGTAAGGAATGTAGGATTTATTGTTCATTAGAGAATCAATGGTACTTAATGGAAAGATATAATTAGAGGGGTTTAACGGACATTATTACCCAGCTCTAATTATGAACTACCTGTGGAGGATTATACCATATGTAATAGCTATATCGATGGACACCAAGAATTATTGGTTTGTGTAAAAATGTCTACAGTTGAGAGAGTGCAACTTCGGGTTTTTGGTGGAATAACACCGAAGTTAATAATCACGAAATATTAATTAAAGAGTTTAATTATTTATTTCTAAGGATTATTGGAGCTCAAAATACTGTGGGTCCATTAGGTCCCCTTGCTAGCCCGATCGATTTAGATAACAAGGGTCACGGTTAATTAATTGGATTGTCCAATTAATTGTGTTACAGAAGTGGCACGTGTCTATTCGAGAATTAATTGAATAATGTGATTATTCAATTAATGAATATTAATGATTATGTTAATTAAATAATTATATTATTTAATTGTGCAATTAATCATTAGATGGAGGGTGTTGATTGATATTTAATTTTGAATGAAGAAAAGATAATTTGATTATTTTATTTTCATTTAATTAAATATTTAAATTTGAATTTAAAAGAGTTTTGAATTCAAATTAAATCAAATAAATTAATTAATATCTTTAAAAGATATTTGACATCTAAAAAGATTTTATTAATTAGTTTAAGTTTAATATATATATATACATATATGATATATGTGATTTTAAAATTTTTGTTTTTTTGTTTTTTAAGAATTGTACTTTATTTGATACAAAGAACAAAACAAAATGAAAAGAGAGACACAGGATGCGGCAAACAAGAAAAAAAAAAGGGGGTTTATTTTTTTAGGCTTGCTGCATTCTATACACAAAAGCAAAAGAGTTGTTTTGTGTGTCTCTACATCCTCCTTGTTCCTAAATACCGTGACACGCCCACACGCCGTTGCCAGTTCTGGGAGATAGCGAGGAAGATCAAGTGGTTCAAATTAGGAGCAGATCGAATTAAAGTGAAGGAGCCTCCTACGTAGGTATGAAATCATTTCACCTTCTTTAATTGTTTTCGATTATTACTGTACAAATAGGTTTAGTTTATGATTGCATTAAAAAATTTTAAAAACCCTTCCGCTGCGCAATCTGTAAACCTAGGTACCTACAGATTATGTCTTGGAAGAAGGAGAGGTGCCAGACATAATCGTGGAGGAGCCAGAAGAAGAAGAGTGTGGCTGGACCAGTGGGCACCCCGAAGAGCAGTTAGAGGAAGTCCTGATCCGGAGAGAAGATCCAACAAAGACAGTAAAAGTAGGAGGAGGTATGGACCTGGAAATTAAGAAGGATTTGGTAGAGCTTCTCAGAGAGTATAACGACATCTTTGCTTGGAGCCATGAGGAGATGCCTGGCATTCCTTTTAGTCTGGCTACCCATAGGTTGGCAGTAGATGCAACTTTCAAGCCTGTTAAGTAGAAGAGAAGACACTTCAATGCCGAACGGAACGCCACGGTCCAAGAAGAGGTTGACGAGCTCTTGAAGGACGGATTCATCAGGGAATCCCGGTACCCCGAGTGGATCGCCAATGTAGTTATGGTAACCAAGTCTAACGGGAAGTGGCGAATGTGTGTGGATTACACCGATCTTAACCGGGCTTGTCCCAAGGATAGTTTTCCACAGCCTAACATAGACCAGCTTATTGACTCCACTGTAGGAAACAAGCTCCTAAGCTTCATGGATGCTTTCTTGGGGTACAATCAAATCATGATGCATCCTTCAGATCAGGACAAGACTATTTTCATCACCGGACAAGACCTCTACTACTATAAGGTAATGCCATTCGGACTCAAAAATGTAGGTGCCACCTACCAGCGTATGGTGAACAAACTGTTCAAGGAGCTGATAGGGAGATCCATGGAAGTGTACATAGATGAAATGATCACAAAATCTCCAGAAGCAGGACAACATACAGGGGACTTACGCCAGACCTTCCAGGTAATAAGGCATAACCGGATGAGGTTGAACCCTGCTAAGTGTGCATTCGAGGTAGCAGCAGGCAAATTCCTGGGATTCATGGTGCATGAAAGGGGAATTGAGGCTAATCCTAAGAAGATTAGAGTCATTCTAGATCTCGAGTCCCTTACAACTCTCAAGCAGGCTCAAGGATTAACCGGACGAATAGCAGCCCTGAACCGGTTCATATCCTTCTCCACAGATAAATGTCTCCCATTTTTCAAAGTCATCAAGCAGGGGAAGTAGATGAAGTGGGATGAGCAAAGCGAGCAGGCTTTTCAAGCTTTGAAGAAATACTTGTCAAGTCCGTCACTACTGGTAAAGCCGACCCCGGGAGAGGAGCTACTACTCTACTTAGCAGTTTTTGAAGTTGCTACTAGTGGAGCTTTGGTGAAAGAATGCAACGACGGGGTGTAGAGACCAATCTACTATGTGAGCCGGGCTTTTACTAAGCCCAAGAAAAGCTATACTCTATTAGAGAAGCTTGCCTACGCTTTGGTGACCACATCCAGGAAGCTTCGGCCTTATTTTCAAGCTCACATTATCGCTGTTGTCACAGATCAACCATTGAGACAATTCCTCCAGAGGCCAGATATGTCGGGCAGGTTGGTTCTATAGGCCCTAGAGCTCACATAATTCGACATCAAATACAAAGCAAGAACCACGATCAAAGCCCAAGCCTTGGCGGACTTTATAGTGGAGTTTAGCCCGATTCTGAACCCTGGCCAATCAATAGACCCAGATCCAGATTAAACCAATCCAGAATGGCCTGAAGACAGTAAGATTTGGGTTCTTTACATGGAGGGAGCTTCGAACCAATCGGTATACGGAGCCGGGATCGTCTTGATCGACCCCGCTGGAGCTGAGTGTAGTCATTGCTTCAGGTTTGAGTTCAGAGCTACCAACAACGAAGCGGTGTATGAAGCTCTATTAGCAGGAATGAAAGTAGCAGGAGCCCTGGAAGCTGAGTACCTTCTGATCAAGAGTGATTCCCAACTAGTGGTCAATCAGGTGACAGGTTCGTACCAAGCAAAATGTGACAACATGGTGGCCTATCTGGCTAAAGTTCAGGAAGCTATGAAGAAGTTTAAGGGTGTAAGGATAGAACAGGTACCCAGAGAGAAGAACCATCGCGTAGATTTCTTGGCTAAGATTGCCACAGGAGAAGGACATTGATGAGGTCGTTTGTGTACTCAACAAAATAATATAATTTTTTGTTGATTCTTGAAAACTCTTTTAAGCCACTTAATCCTTTTAAAATGTGATTTAATAGCAAAATAGTGAGCAAGTTCGTTCCACAGGGAATGGAGTGTTAATTAGATAAATTGACTAATCTTTGAACAATAAAATAAATCATAGTGTTTGATAGATGTGTGGTTTCTAAAACCACCAATGCTAACTACTAAAATGAAAATACACAAAAATGTAATGAAAAATAGAATACTCAACACCTTGATAAGAATAGTGATAAAATCAATTAATAAGATAGCTAAGGAATAGATCGATTAACAATTGAGTGTGGGTAAGCTAACTAGCTACTTTAATGTACCAATCTCATTATGTTAACCACTTAGAGGCTTAGATTAATGGGGTTGATATACCCACCACTAATCTATCCTATCCAATGGGTTCTCAATCACACAAGGAGTGTCAATCCACATATGAATATATAACAAATTACTCCACTCAAGATTGCAATTAACAAGTGATATACAAGTCAATTATAATGAATGGAATCTAATTAATTTGAATGAATAGAACACATAAGAGATTCATTACAAGCTAAGCTAAACCCACAACCAATTGATCCTTAAATCTATCCCCTAGATTAGGGGTTTAGTTACACATATTTGCAATAAATGAAAAGAAGCAAATAGTAAGGAAATAACCCTTGGGTCACCTTCTTTAAGCTTGATCCTTCTTCTCCTCTATGCTCATAGATGCAAGGAATGGAAGTAGAGGATATGTCTTGGAATGTGGGTGTTTTGGTGGAAAGTGACTAAGGATTTTGGTGGAGAAATGGTGGGATGAGGAATGATGTAGGGAAGGAATCAAGGCTTTGTGTTGAGGTTTGGACGGATTAGATGAGTTCAAGGAGAGAAATGGAGGATGATGAATAGTGTGCCATGGATAAAGAGCTAGATCTCAAAGATGTATTCTCTATTCTATTTCTCAAAATTCGGATCCTTTTGAAAATGAATGGATGTTCTATTTAGACACACTCTTGGACTTGTACTGATAACTGTTTGATTCGCTGATGTGGCGCCTAGTTCGCAGTTTCGTTGCTATGGCGACCCTTGGTGCTTAAAATGGTTAGATGCTATGGTTACTATGAGAACCATCTTTTTCGCCATCTAGCAAGTGGCGACCAAGTGCAATTTGTGTAGAGGTCGCCACTTGCATCTCGAGGTCGCCATGGCGACCATAAGTGGCGACCCTGCAAAGTGTGAAGGGGTCGCCACTTGCAGCATCAAGGTCGCCATGGCGACCATAAGTGGTGACCTTGCCTTGTTTGAAAGAGGTCGCCACTTGCAAGGGTGGTCACCTTGGCAACCCCAAGGGGCGACCCGCCTGATTCTTTTGGAGTCCTTCTGTCGCCATGGTGACCAAGTGGCGCCCAAATGGCGATCTTCTGATGGCTTAGAGAATCCTCTGTCGCCATGGCGCCCATGTAGTGACCTCCTCATGTCTAAGTGGCGAAAATGCCTTGTTTCTTCCCATTTGTGAGGTATTTTTCACACAAGTCCTCCACTTCATCTCAATTGCTCTCGAAACCTGATAAAACCTGAAACACTCATTTTAACAACATTAAACACAGGGAAATGCCCGAGAATCAAGCGAAAAGGATCTAAAATGAGGGCCAAAATCATACCAATTTTGGCTTGATCAAATACCTCCAAACCAATCTTTTGCTAGTCCTCAAGCAAAACAATCACAAGCAACCCCCAAAGACATGCGTCGAGATATTTCAAAAGTTATTACTTCTCATGGTCAATGTGCGAAGCCAATAATGAAGGGATTAAAACAGCTATGCAATAGTGAGGACTTCAACATGTAAGAGTATGTCAAGTAAAGATTAAAAACGTGCCACTCTTAGATATGATTGTACGCAATGCGATCTTAAATTCGAAATGCCAAAGCTTCAAAGCAAAGGTGCTATTCAAGTTAGAATGTAATTCGCTTTGATACTAAACCTCACCGGATTCTCTCTTCTTTTCTCTAAGACTCTTAGGTTTCACTCAACATCATGCATGTGCAATATGAATTCATGTTATTGCACCTAATTGATTGCACCTGATAATCTTTAAACGCAATTTTATGAAAAGCGGTCTCATGAATGGAATTGCAAACCATGAATTAGAAAAAACATGCATCAACCAAATTGTACAAAATGGACAATCCTAAAGATCATGAAGGTCTTTTCTTTGGTTGTAATGGGGCCTAAGATTATGGTGAAACAAAGAATGGGAAAGATGGATATCAAGGAACCTAATGATTACATTAAGGCATACATTCTAATTTTTAGTTCCACAAGTTTCACACATATTGTTCACACTTCAAGGTATCCAGGCTCACAATTATACATGTGTATGCTACCCTTATTTTCAACTTGAGTAGTTCATTTACTTCTTTTCTTTTCTAGGCCATTTGTGCCTAATTTCTTGGTTCTCTTTTTCTTTTGCTTGCCAATTCTTTTCTTTGCATGCTTTTCATTTTCTTTTCTTTTCACACTCAGCTTTTGTTTTTCTTTCAAATTTTCTTTTCAAACATTCTTGCTTTGCAAGACTCTTGCACACATTTACATGCCTAGGTACACACCTTACATTTACAAGTTCAAAATTTTACATTGATTTCCTAAGCCTTAGTAAATCATTTGGTCAAGGTAGGTCAATTATTATAAAGCTATAAGGTTCATGTAGATGTGGTTTATGAAAGAAAAGCTTTAAATGTGTTTGGCTTGAAAGGGGCTTGGGAGCACACATATTCACATTGGTTGGAAGTGTTTAGGCCAATAGTGGTTTTCACATGCATCGCCTAAAATCATTTCTAAAGGCTTGTCCACTAAGCAAAATAAGGCATCCACAAGTAGTCCATAATATTCTATGGCAAACAACATTTATTGCAAATGAGACCAATACATGCTTGTATGAGTGTTTGAGAATGAGTGTTTAAAAAGTGAATGTTTACAACTCAACGTATGCTTTTAAAGGCTGTGTTTGTGATCCTCATGGGAATCTCCACTATTAATTCTTAGCCTTCAAGCAAATTTGATAATTCACTCAACATTAAGAGAAAAAGATTAACGCACTTTGTTCAATGACACCCTAAGTGGCATGGTGTTAATCTAAACCAAACACTAGCAAAGATGCACAATTCCTCACTACATCATGTAAAGAACAATCTCCACAAGCAAAGCATGCTCAAATATGGCAATATCACAAAAAATTTTGAAAAATTTGGCACACAATTTGAAAACCAAGCATCATGGCGTTGCGCAAATGTACCCCCAAACCTAAATTGGACATTGTCCTCAATGTTCATGGGTGGTATAAATAATGACAACAAGTGCAACCCAACAAGTTTCAAGCAATTATCCAACAAGCAAAGGCAAAATCAAAATATATCAATAATCCGGCATATTGCCCTCTCATCCATCCATTCACAAAATCCAAACAACAACATATATCAATAAGGCACAAATGTCCTAAATCCACTACCAAAATCCAATCCACACCCTTATTCTATGCGAAAGCAAAATAAAGGCAAAAACGAAAAATATAGAGCAAAAGGAAAAAAAATTGCAAAAACTAAAAGTTTATGAAAATCAAAACTACTAAGCAAAAAGGAAGAACAATTGTTACCCAATCGGATAAGTCAATTCTTCATTTGAAATAGGCTCCCAAGTTGGGTCTCCTCCCCTATATGGCTTCAACCGATGGCCATTCACCTTAAACCTTTCGCCTTTCTTCAAACTTTCAATCTCAATGGTGTCATGTACAAACACTTGCACAACTCTGTAAGGTCCTGTCCCTCTTGACTTAAGCTTTCCCGGAAATAGCCTCAAACGAGACTCAAATAGGAGTATTAACATTCTTGGATGGAAATCTTTCCTTCTAAGCTTCTTATCATGGTAGAATTTAGTCTTCTCCTTGTAAAGCCTTGCGCTCTCATAAGTTTCTAACCGGAACTCCTCAAGTTCACTGAGTTGTAGCTTCCTTTCCTCTCCAGCTTTGTCAAGGTCTAGGTTTAACTTTCGAATAGCCCATAAGGCATTGTACTCTAGTTCCACCGGTAAGTGACAAGCATTCCCAAAGACTATCCGGAAGGGACTCATTCCTATCGGGGATTTGTAGGCTGTCATGTAGGCCCACAATGCATCACTCAGTTTGGATGCCCAATCTTTTCTACTCCCATTGACTGTTTTTTCTAAGATTTGCTTTATGTGCCGGTTACTCACCTCCACTTGTCCCGAGGTTTGAGGATGGTACGGAGTTGCCACCTTGTGTCTAACCCCATATTTCTTTAATAAGGCTTTGAAAACTCTATTACAAAAGTGACTCCCACCGTCACTTATTATTGCCCTTGGTGTTCCAAACCTTGGGAAGATATATTCCTTGATGAACCCAACAACCACGTGGCTATCGCTCGTTCTAGTGGGGATTGCTTCCACCCACTTAGATACATAATCTACCACCACCAAGATGAAATTATACCCATGGGAAGTAACAAATGGCCCCATAAAATCTATCCCCCATACATAAAACAACTCAATCACATGCTCACTGTTCAATGGCATCTCATCTCTCTTCCTAATGTTCCCCGACCTTTGGCATCTATCGCACCTCAAACAAAATTCATAAGAATCCTTTGCCAAGGTTGTCCAATAGAACCCGCTTTGGAGAATCTTCATCATTGTCTTCTTACCACTATAATGTCCTTCATATTCACGTTCATGGCAAAATCTTAATATTTGTCCTTGCTCGTTTTCTGGAACACATCTTCGGATAACCTGATCTGGACCATGCTTAAACAAGTATGGCTCATCCCAGAAGTAGAATCTAGTACTAGCAATGAACCTCTTTCTCGCTTGAGGGTTCAATTCCGAAGGGATCACCTTTGATGCTAAAAAATTGACGATGTCCGCAAACCATGGGTCTTTATCCTGTATTACCCACAACTGTTCATCGGGGAAACATTCTCTTAGTGGAATCACATCATCCTCCATAAGAGTTCCTTGAGTTAGTCTACTTAGATGGTCCACCACCACATTCTCACACCTCTTCTTATCCCTAATCTCAAGGTCAAATTCTTGCAATAAAAGTACCCACCTAATCAACCTCAGTTTTACGTCCTTTTTATGCAAGAGATACCGGATAGCGGCATGATCCGTGTATACAACCACTTTGACGCCCACCAAATATTGCTTAAACTTTTCCAAGGCAAATATTGTTGCCAATAACTACTTTTCCGTAGTTGAGTAATTCATTTGAGCGTCATTGAGAGTTCTTGATGCATAATAAATGACATGCGGAAGCTTTTCTATGCGCTGTCCCAAAACTGCCCCTATAGCATAATCGGAGGCGTCACACATAAGCTCAAAGGGAAAACACCATTGTGGTGGCATGATGATGGGAGCCGAGGTTAGCGCCTCTTTCAATGTCTTAAAGGCAATGCTACAGTCTTCCTCGAACTTGAATTCTACATCCTTTTAAAGGAGGGTACACAACGATCTTGCAATTTTCGAGAAGTCTTTAATGAACCGCCTATAAAACCCCGCATGACCCAAAAATGACCTAATATCCTTGACCGATCTAGGAGGAGGCAAACTCTTCATTACTTCGATTTTCGCCTTATCGACCTCAATGCCCTTTTCGGAAATCACATGCCCTAGCACAATACCACTTCTAACCATAAAGTGACATTTCTCCCAATTGAGCACTAGGCTCGTCTCCTCATATCTCTGAAGCACCAAAGATAGATTCTTCAAACATTCATCAAATGAAGCCCCAAACATTGAAAAATTGTCCATGAAGATTTCTATCATGTTCTCTACCATATCTGAAAAGATTGAGGTCATGCACCTTTGGAAAGTGGCTGGTGCGTTGCATAGCCCGAAGGGCATCCTCCTATACGCATACGTGCCAAATGGACATGTAAACGTAGTCTTCTCTTGGTCTTCAAGAGCAATGGCTATTTGGTTATATCCTGAGTAGCCATCTAGGGAACAGTAATGGCTATGACCTGCGAGACGCTCCAACATTTGGTCAATGAAGGGAAGAGGGAAATGATCTTTTCTAGTGCTAGTGTTCAGTTTCCTATAATCTATACACACCCTCCATCCAGTCTATAGCCATTGCAGAATTAATTCATTTTGCTCATTATTCACAACTGTGATTCCGAATTTCTTGGGTACCACATGTATGGGGCTTACCCACTTGCTATCCGAAATCAGGTAGATGATTCCCACATCTAACAGCTTTAACACCTCCTTTTTGACGACTTCTTACGTGACCGGATTCAATCTACGTTGCACTTCCCTAGTCGGCTTTGTGTCTTCCTCCAACCGGATCTTATGCATGCACAATGTTGGGCTAATTCCCTTGATATCGTCTAGTGTCCATCCTATAGCTTTTCTATATTTCCTCAAGATCACAAGCAATCTCTGCTCCTCACTCGAGTCTAGGTTAGCCACAATGATAACCAGAAAAGCTTGATTATCTTCCAAGAACGCATACCTCAAGTTTGAAGGAAGTTCTTTCAACTCTAGTTTCTTTGGGGAGGGTTCATTCTTGTTGCTACCCTGTTGTTCAACCAAACCATTTTCTACTCCACTTTCCTCAGTAATCACTTCATCTACTACCTCTAGATAACATACCCTCATGTTAGCTTCTTCCTCAATCTCATCCAAGATATCCACACTGTAGCAATCATGTGCCCCAATTGGACAAGCCAAGGACTCAAATACTTTATACTCCACCACTTAATCCAAAACCTTCAATGTCAACTTTCCCTCATGCACATTAATCACTGCCTTTGCTGTAGCCAAAAAGGGACGTCCCAAAAGAATCACAGAGTCTTTTTCATCCGGATCGGTCTCCATTTCTAGTACTACAAAGTCTGCAAGGATGATTAGCTTATCAACCTAGATAAGGACATCCTCAACTATTCCTCTAGGTTGCCTAGCCGATTGATCGGCCAAAATGAGGGACATTTTAGTTGATCTCAACTCATTCAACCCCCAACTTCCTGTAAATAGAGAAGGGCATCAAGTTGATGTAGGGAAAAATACGTGCACGCAGCGGAAGCGAGACTAAAAAGAGTTTAGTATATTTAAAAAAAATTCCCATATTGAACCTTAACCCTTTAATTAATTAATCATACATATGAAAAGATGAAATACCTTTGTCGCGTGATCCGATTGACTAACGTCGATGGTAATCCGCTAGATCTTCCAAAGCCGATCACGAACGTGAATCACCTAGGAGCGTGGTCTCCCTTCTTTGAATTGTGAACCTGAGAATGGACGAACAAACACTTTTTCTGATTTTGTTAGTCACTATAAGCTCCAAAAGTTTGCTAAGAATGTTTCGGTCACTTTTGAATTCACAATCCTAGGATTGAAATTCGCGTGAACCTAGTTCGAAAGTGTGTACAAGATCTCTTGATGTCAAGATCACTAGTACACTATCGAAGCTAGAACAATTCTTCTCTCCCAAAACACCTTGGCCGAATTCTCACTAGAAAAAAGAGTAGGATTTTTATTTTTCCATTTTGCCAAAGAAAACAAATTCTTCTAAAAAGAAAACTAGAGTTGGCCAAAAATTCTCACTATATATTTATAGTGACCGAATTTTCTGCCCTAGATATTTTAGGGTGGCCGAAAACCCTCCCTAGTTTATTTAGGGTTTCTAAATTCTTACCTTGTCCAACAAGGTGATCACCAAAGTGCTTTTCCAAATAGGATACAAAGACTTCTTTAGAATTCTAACCCTAATCCAACTCTTTAGTGTATTTGTGACTAAATAAAAGACTTCCTAATTTGACTAAACAAATAAAGTCTTTTACTTTTAATATACTACAAATAGTAGTATACAACTAGGAAACATATTTCCTAATCAGAAAAAGATTTGATTCTTAATTAAAAAATTAATTAATATATTAATTAATTTTCATTTAATTAAATAATAAAACAAAACAATATAATGGGCTTCTTACTACCCATTGCCACCCATGACAAAAGACTTGGGCCTACATATTGTTTTCTTATTTTATTTAATCTATTTGGACTTTAATAAAACACCCACATGTGAACTAGACCCATTCTTACTAAAAGAAACAAGCTCACATGCCTTTCATTAATAAATTAATATAATTAAACAGCCCATTAATTAAATAATGTGCAAATTATATTCTTAATATATTAAATACAATCTAAATGGACCCACAAATAGTCCGGTAGAATATATCAAGTGATTCATGCAAGTCCGTGCGGATTGGGGATCTTGGCGGGCCTATCTAAATTTAAGCTCCAATAGACATAACCCAATCACAATCAATAAATGATTCACTTAGGTTCAATCTATTAATTTTAGTTCATTCCACTAAAGAACTAAAATTGCATTCTTAAATAAATATGGAATAAGTTAACAATGCTCATTCATACCCTAGACAATCATATGGGAGATAGTGAATCCTCGTGAAGAATATCAGTAATCGCCAAGAGCTCATAGACCGCCTATAGCTCTCCAAATTACCATATTTACTCATATAACCACACTTTGAACTTGGATATATATTATGACTTGTCCAGAAGTCATCTTTCAATAGACACTATTGAAAACTCAACGTTAAGATTTCATATCCAAAACCACAAAGCATCCATATGATGATATTCTACTCATATTTAATAAATGGAGCCACGATATCCATATCTATAAATGAAGTCCTCTATCGATTAACAAATGAATACCACCAAACTATCGAGGATAGACTATGCTATATAATTGTACTCATTGATAGCTCAAATGATAACACTTGCAACCATAAGTCCATCATTTATCTTAGGATTAAGATAGACTCTCTGATTGTCCTGATAATGAAAAGACTTTTATCTATTGACGGTTCTAGAAAAGGTATTTCATTATGATCCGGTTCAATGCACCCAGTGCACTAGATTCTTTTACTCGAAGACCCTTCGATGATTTTAGACTCATCACAACACATTTGATCCCACTCAAATGCTAGCAAAAGAATTCTACAACTTTAACAAGATAAAGGTGCCCAACCTTTAACTTAAGTTGTGAATGTTATTCAAGACTAACTAAAGAATTGTGTCTACCTCATACATATCCAGATGTAAGAACAATTCTTCTTTTCTCATAGTCTTTTGACCTTATGATTATTTACTTTGACAATTATAATAATAAATGCTATATAAGATTTTGTTAACTAACAGAAATCACTTTATTAATATGAAAAGATTGTCAAGTACAACATTACACTCTTGCTATTGAGCATAACCCTATCAATCTCCCACTTGCGCTATAGTAAATGTGTCATATCTCTCATTCCCATGTTCTCTAGTTGCCCATCAAAACTCTTATGTGGTAGAGCCTTTGTGAAGGGACCCGCTAGATTTTCTGCTGACGCGATTTTGATAATCGTCACGTTACCCCTATGCACAATCTCCCTAAGAAGATGATACTTCCTTTTAATGTGTTTCCCTCTCTTATGACTTCTTGGTTCTTTCGAATTAGCTACTGCTCCACTATTGTCACAGTAGATAGTGATTTGTTTATTCGCACTAGGAACCACTTCTAAGTCAATCACGAATTGGCAGAGTTAAACAGCCTTTTTGGCATCTTCGCATGCAGTAACATACTCAGCTTCCATGGTGGAGTCAGCAATACATGATTGCTTGATACTCCTCCATATGACTGCTTCTCCTCTAAGAGTAAACAAATCCTGACGTGGATTTTCTGGAGTCAGAATCTAACTGGAAATCAGAATCTGTATACCCTATGGGAATCAAATCCCCTCCAGAGTATACAAGCATATTATCTCTCGTTTTCCTAAGATAATTGAAAATATGCTTGACTGTCGTCCAGTGGTCAGGTCCAGGTTTCGATTGAAACCTGCTAACCATGCCAACAGCAAAACAAATATCTGGTCTAGTATAGAGCATCGCATACATGAGACTTCCAACTGCTGAGGCATATGGAACCCTACTCATGAATTGCTCTTCATGCACATTTTTAGGAACTTGTTCCTTAGAAAGTTTGATTCCATGCCTGAAAGGTAACATACATTTCTTGGAATTCTGCATGGAAAATGTAGACAAGATTTTATCTATGTATGAAGCTTGAGATAGTGCAATCGTTCTATTCTTTCTATCCCTTATTACTTTGATACCAAGAATATAACTTGCTTCTCCTAAGTCCTTCATGTCAAATTGTTTTGCTAACCATTCTTTTACTAATGTCAATACACCTATATCGTTTCTAATGAGTAGTATATCATCAACATAAAGAATTAGGAAAACCAACTTGTCGCCCTTGATCCTTTTGTATACACAAGGTTCGTCAAGGTTCTGAACAAATCCAAAACCTTTCACAGCTTGATCGAACCTTATGTTCCAGGATCGGGATGCTTGCTTTAATCCATATATGGATTTTTGCAACTTGCATACCTATTTCACTTGGCCTTTTTCAATGAATCCTTCTGGTTGCATCATATAGATGCTTTTGTCAAGACATCCGTTAAGGAAAGCTGTCTTGACATCCATTTGCCAAATCTCTAAATCTAAAGATGCCGCAATGGATAAGAGTATCCTAATGGATTTAAGCATGGCCACAGGAGAGAAGGTTTCCTCGTAATCGATACATTCTTTCTGTGTGTAACCTTTAGCTACTAATCTAGCTTTAAAGGTTTCCACCTTTCCATCCATACCTCTTTTCCTCTTGTATACCCACTTGCACCCAATGGGTTTTATCCCTTTAGGCAAGTCTACAAGGGACCAGACTTTTTTATTGAACATGGACTCAATCTCAAATTGCATTGCCTTTTGCCAATGGCGACTATCAACATCCTCTATTGCTTCCTTATATGTGTAGGGATCATCATCGTCTGGGAGATTCTCCACTGATTCTCCTAGACCGATGTATCTCTCGGGTTGTCTTACAACCCTCCCACTACGACGAGGAATGGTAGGTTGTTGATCTTGTGATGGTTCAGAACTTACAATTGGGCTAGGTTGTGAAACCTCTTGTGGAATTGTATCTCCTGATATCTCATTCAGGACAATTCTATTTTTAGGTATAAATTCATTCATATAGTCCTTTTCCAGAAATTTAGCATTTGTCGAAACAAATACTTTAAGATCTGAAGGACTATAGAAATAATACCCTTTAGTTCCTTTTGAATACCCCACAAATATGCATGTTTCTATACGGGACTCCATCTTTTCTGTCTTTCCTTTTAACACATGCGGAGGAAAACCAAATATCCTTAAGTGTTGTAAACTAGGCTTTCGCCCAGTCCACAACTCATGCGGTGTTTAAGGAACCGACTTCGATGGTACATCGGTTAGAATGTATATTGCAGTTTGTAGAGCATATCCCCAAAAAGAAACAGGGAGCGCTGAATAACACAACATTGACCTAACCATATTCAAAAGAGTTCTATTTCTTCTTTCTGCCACCCCATTCTGTTGAGGTGTACCTGGTGCAGAAAACTGAGAAATGATACCATTATCAATAAGATATTGCTGAAACTCACCAGATAGATATTTTCCACCACGATCAGATCTCAAGATTTTTATGTGTTTCTTAAGCTGATTTTCCACTTCAGCTTTAAATGCTTTGAACATGTCAAAAGCATCCGACTTATGTCTCATGAGATACACATAACCAAATCTTGAATGATCATCTGTGAAAGTGATGAAGTACTCATATCCACCTCTAGTTTGAATGCTCATAGGACCACATACATTAGTATGCATTAATCATAAACATTCAATGGCTCTTGTGCCTTTGGTCCTGAACGACCTTTTGGTCATTTTACCTTCCAAACAGGATTCACAAGTTGGTAGATCATCAACTTTTAAGTCACTTAAAAGTCCATCACTAACCAATCTTTTAATCCTATTAAGGTTAATACGACCTAGGCACAAATGGCATAGGTAGGTTTCATCTTATGATAATTTTACTCTCTTATGATTAGGTTGTGTTAATTCTGTGTCTAACAAGTGAGAGATATTTCTATGTAAATAGAATAGACCATTTTCGAATGTACCTTTGCAAATAAATTTGTCATCCTTACTAATAATAAAATTTTTATTAAAAGTAACTGAATATTCAAATTTATTTAAACAAGAAACTGAAATTTAATTTCTCTTGAATTGAGGTACATAATAAATGTCTATCAAATATAAATGCCTACTAGCATCTAGATTAACGCTAATATCTCCCACTGCACTAGCAGACACCAACGCTCCGTTGCTTAAATGCAAATTGATTTCATTCTTATTCAACCTTCTCCTTTCTTGAAACTACCATAAGGAATAACAAACATGATTATTGGCTCCAGAGTCTACGATCCAAGAATCTGTAGAATCTGCCAGAAAAACATGTTTCAAGATAATTCATATTACCAAGTTCCTTTTTATTCTGATACTTTGGAAAATTACTTTTCCAATGTCTCTTTTCACCACAAAAGAAGCACTTTCTTTTGATCTTGGTTACTTTCTTGGTAGGCCCAAGTTGCTTTTTCTTCTATTATTCCTTGACCTTCTGACAGGTCTTAATAGTAGCAACTTTACCAACCATATGAATCTCTTCTAGAAACATCATCATATCAGCAGCAGACCCCATTCCTTTATGCTACTGTTGCAACACGTCTGAGATGGTAGCCATTTGGCCATCTTATTAGAGGTCTTCCACTGCTCATACTCGTCTCATTGCATCACATTAGATTCATTAGTAGGAGCAGGTGGTTTAGGAGTAGTCAGAACAAAATTTATATTTTTTTAAGCTTGCAGCAACAACCCAATTTTCCTTTTCCATATGACATAATTATTATCGGTTAAAGTTTTATCTTTTAGGATGATCATTAGGGATGAGATCAGGATTTCTTAACAAAAATATATATGAGTAAATAATCATTGTTTAGCATTTTCGAATATTTATCTTGAATTAAATATTTATAATTTAATCGTAAAATTCAACGTTCGATCCAACACCCATAAATGTTACGCCTCCTTTGGGAGTTCGCACCATTTATTAGTTGGACTAGGTCCCACCTAATTGTTAACATAACAACCAACATTTTTAATTTTAGCCTTGTGATTTTATTAACAAGTACTCTTGGGAGGATATCAATAAAAGCACATTGAGTGTACTACCAAGATTTCGACCTTCAATATATTCCCTCACGAAAATCCCTCGGGGAGTAGATCTCGTTTGAGTCAATTGTCTATTCTATCCGTGTAAGGAAGTATCTTGCTATATTCCATTCATGGAAGCCTCTTGGGGGGATTACCAAAAATAATATAGCTCAACTAACCTTGGAGGCCATAGGTGTTTGCAATACACCTTCTCCCACTCAATTATTTAAGGCATGTGATTAAATCCCAAAGAATGATTTACCAAGTTATCTAGATGCCAATTAGATACCTAAATCATTCAATGCATGTTCATACCAAAAGAGATATATGAGTGGCACTCCTATTCTACATGACATGTTATCAAACAATAACAAATATTGTAATATTTACATAAAATAAATAGCAACGATTTTGATCCATCTTAGAAAAGCAAGTAAATTACAATTGTTTGGAATACAAAAAATCTCCTTTCTTGGCGAACAAATCTTCAAGCGGCCCATGGATCACGTGAGCACCCACGGCTGCCCAATTGGCGTGCACACTCCACAACCCTAACAAGGGCTGCCATGTGCAGCCCATGGACTCCATGGGGCTGCCATGCGCAGCCTACAGTCCAACATGCACAGCTGCGTGCAATTTTGCGTGCGTGCACGTTGCTATGGTGCGCATGGTCCTAAACTCGTTCCAGTTGCCACTAATGCTTCTAGTCTTCGAATCTTTGATGCTTGAACATATTACATACATATTTAAACAATTAAAATACTGCAGTAAATTTTTTGTTTTTTTAATTCACAGCAGTATTTAATAAAAAAAATATTGCACTTATTTTTAATACAAAAAAAAAAAAAAAAGTACTGCAGTTAAATTTAATACATTAAAACAAATTTAGCAACTACCAAGAAGGAAATTGTGACGATAATAGGCCACCCTTCTTGTTACAATTCCGAAACAAAAAATACATTGAAATTCTAGGATTAAAATCGAGCAATAACAATTCACTTTATATCAAAATATAACATATATCAATCCATACATTCCAATGTAATTATATATGAGAATACCTAGAGTGCCATCTCTTTCTAAATATGCATAATCACAATAAAAAGAAAAAGATTCACGTATATATACGTTAATTAATTAAAGGGTACAACCAGGCTCTGATACCAATTGTAGGGAAAAATACGGGCACGCAGCGGAAGCGAGACTAAAAAGAGTTTAGTATATTTTAAAAAAATTTCCCATATTGAACCTTAACCCTTTAATTAATTAATCATACATATGAAAAGATGAAATACCTTTGTCGCGTGATCCAATTGACTAACGTCGATGGTAATCCGCTAGATCTTCCAAAGCCGATCACGAACGTGAATCACCTAGTAGCGTGGTCTCCCTTCTTTGAATTGTGAACCTGAGAATGGACGAACAAACATTTTTTCTGATTTTGTTACTCACTATAAGCTCCAAAAGTTTGCTAAGAATGTTCCAGTCACTTTTGAATTCACAATCCTAGGATTGAAATTCGCGTGAACCTAGTTTGAAAGTGTGTACAAGATCTCTTGATGTCAAGATCACTAGTACACTATCGAAGCTAGAACAATTCTTCTCTCACAAAACACCTTGGCTGAATTCTCACTAGCAAAAAGAGTAGGATTTTTATTTTTCCTTTTTGCAAAAGAAAATAAATTCTTCTAAAAAGAAAACTAGAGTTGGCTGAAAATTCTCACTATATATTTATAGTGACAGAATTTTCTGCCCTAGATATTTTAGGGTGGCCGAAAATCCTCCCTAGTTTATTTAGGGTTTCTAAATTCTTACCTTGTCCAACAAGGTGATCACCAAAGTGCTTTTCCAAATAGGATACAAAGACTTCTTTAGAATTCTAACCCTAATCCAACTCTTTAGTGTATTTGTGACTAAATAAAAGACTTCCTAATTTGACTAAATAAATAAAGTCTTTTACTTTTAATATACTACTAATAGTATTATAAAACTAGGAAACATATTTCCTAATCAGAAAAAGATTTGATTCTTAATTAAAAAATTAATTAATATATTAATTAATTTTCATTTAATTAAATAATAAAACAAAACAATATAATGGGCTTCTTACTACCCATTGCCGCCCATGATAAGAGACTTGGGCCTATATATTGTTTTCTTATTTTATTTAATCCATTTGGACTTTAATAAAAAGCCCACATGTGAACTAAACTCATTCTTACTAAAAGAAATAAGCCCACATGCCTTTCATTAATATATTAATATAATTAAACAGGCCATTAATTAAATAATGTGCAAATTATATTCTTAATATATTAAATACAATTCTAAATGGACCCACAAATAGTCCGGTAGAATATATCAAGTGATTCATGCAAGTCCGTGCGGATTGGGGATCTTGGCGGGCCTATCGAAATTTAAGCTCCAATAGACATAACCCAATCACAATCAACAAATGATTCACTTAGGTTCAATCTATTAATTTTAGTTCATTCCACTAAAGAACTAAAATTGCACTCTTAAATAAAGATGGAATAAGTTAACAATGCTCATTCATACCCTAGACAATCATATGGGAGATAGTGAATCCTCGTGAAGAATATCAGTAATCGCCAAGAGCTCATAGACCGCCTATAGCTCTCTAAGTTACCATATTTACTCATATGACCACACTTTGAACTTGGATATATATTATGACTTGTCCAGAAGTCATCTTTCAATAGACACTATTGAAAACTCAACGTTAAGATTTCATATCCAAAACCACAAAGCAACCATATAATGATATTCTACTCACATTTAATAAATGGAGCCACGATGTCCATATCTATAAATGAAGTCCTCTATCAATTAACAAATGAATACCACCAAACTATCGAGGATAGACTATGTTATATAATCGTACTCATTGATAGCTAAAATGATAACACTTGCAACCATAAGTCCATCATTTATCTCAGGATTAAGATAGACTCTCTGATTGTCCTGATAATGAAAAGACTTTTATCTATTGACGGTTCTAGAAAAAGTATTTCATTATGATCCGGTTCAATGCACCCAGTGCACTAGATTCTTTTACTCGAAGACCCTTCGATGATTTTAGACTCATCACAACACATTTGATCCCACTCATATGCTAGTAAAAGAATTCTACAACTTTAACAAGATAAAGGTGCCCAACCTTTAACTTAAGTTGTGAACGTTATTCAAGACTAACTAAAGAATTGTGTCTACCACATACATATCCAGATGTACGAACAATTCTTCTTTTCTTATAGTCTTTTGACCTTATGATTATTTACTTTGACAATTATAATAATAAATGCTATATAAGATTTTGTTAACAAATAGAAATCACTTTATTAATATGAAAAGATTGTCAAGTACAACATTACACTCTTGCTATTGAGCATAACCCTAACAGTTGATGCTTGCCCCTAGGTCAAGCATAGCCCTCACTTGACCCTCTCCACCAATTGTTATGTTGATAATGAAACTTCCTGGATCTTTAAGCTTCGGTGGAAGTCTCTTCTGAATGACTGCACTTGCATTCTCGTCAAGTCCTCTTGATTTTTTGGCCTAAACATGTACTTCTCCTTATTCAATTCTTTGAAAAATTTCCCATACGCCGGCATCTTCTGAATTGCCTCTAGAAGAGGTAGATTGATTGTTACCTTAGAAAGCACATCATAAATGTCTTTGAACGATTGTTCCTGTTAGGATTATGCTCAATAGCAAGAGTGTAATAATGTAATTAATAATCTTTGTCATATTAATAAAGTGATTTCTGTTTTAAACAAATCTTATAGCATTTATAGTTTAATAATTGTCAAAGTGAATAATCATAAGGTCTAAAGACTATGAGAAAAGAAGAATTGTTCATACATCTGGATATGTATGTGGTAGACACAATTCTTTAGTTAGTCTTGAATATTGTTCACAACTTAAGTTAAAGGTTGGGCACCTTTATCTTGTCAAAGTTGTAGAATTCTTTTGCTAGCATTTGAGTGGGATCAAATGAGATATGATGAGTCTAAAATCATCGGAGTGTCTTCGAGCAAAAGAATCTAGTGCACTGGGTGCATTGAACAGGATCACAATGAAATACTTTATCTATAACCGTCAGTAGATAAAAGTAATTTCATTATCAGGACAATCGGAGAGTCTATCTTAATCCTGAGATAAATGATGGACTTATGGTTGCAGGTGATATCATTTGAGCTATCAATGAGTACGATTATATCGCATAGTCTATCCTCGATAGTTTGGTGATATTCATTTGTTAATCGATAGAGGACTTCATTTATAGATATGGACATCGTGGCTCCATTTATCAAATGAGAGTATAATATCATCATATGGATGTTTTGAGGTAATTGGATATTAAATCTCAACGTTGAGTTTTCGATAGTGTCTATTGAAAACATGGCTTCTGGACAAGTCAAAATATCCAAGTTCAAAACGTGGTCATATGAGTAAATATGGTAACTTGGAGAGTTATAGGCAGTCTATGAACTCTTGGTGATTACTGATATTAATCACGAGGATACACTATCTCCAATATGATTGTCTAAGGTATGAATGAGGAAACTTTTTTTTTTTTTTTTTAATAAAATTGGACTGATCTAAGGGGAAAAAGCATCACAAGCGATCATATGCTGAAAAACCCCTAGACAGTATCCGTATATAAAAGAGATAAAAGAAAGTAAAAAGTGACAAAAAGCAACAAAGCACAAAGAGCCAGGGAAAACAACCCCAAACAAAAAGAGGCACGTAGGCCACACCAAAAAGAAAAAGAAAACATCAAGAAAAACGAAAAGACTCGCGGCCCATGCAGTCATTGCCAACTAAAGAAGAACAGAATGGCGGGGCAGAGAACCACCAAGAATCTGTCTGAAGCTCCAAAGCATGCTTAGAAAGCGTATCTGCAACTTGATTACCCTCCCTAAAAATATGTGAAACCTGAAAATCCATATGTGAGATTTGGAAGATGCAGCGCTGCCACGCCTGACGAACCCTCCAAGGAACCAACTCAGAACGAGAAGAGAGAAGCTGAACCACATAAGAAGAATCGCTCTCAAGCCAGATTCGATGCCACCCATACTTCCAAGCAAAATTAATGGCCAATGAGGCCGCCAGAAGCTCAGCCTCAAAAGCGAAAACTTGACCAAGAGGAATAGCAAAGCAACCCTTCACAAATGCTCTACAGTTCCGAAAGATACCACCACAACTACCAACCCCCGGAGAGCCCATAGCAGCGCCATCAGTATTCACTTTAATCCAGTCGGGGGCCGGAGGCGACCAAACCACACTCTTGATAACTGGGGCTTTAGAAGGGCGACCCTGAAGACCAAATCGACGAAGAATCAAAAGGTCATCCATACAGTTACGCATACAACCAATCCCTAGGCGATTAGCCTCTAAAACCGCACACCAGACCAAAGAAAGGACGGATCTAAAGTCCACCGACTTCCCTTCAAAGATCCACTGATTACGAGCAGTCCACACCCCCCATACCACTGCATGGATAGCCGCTTTCCATAAAATCCTGACCTGCTCACTAAAGGAAACTGACATGGCTTGCAAGAAGAAGGATTGCCAAGTGTCGGTAGAGACACGTCGCTGGAAAGTCGAGAAAACCGCCTCCCAAAGAGCAACCGCCAGGGGACAATGAAGAAAAAGATGATCTGCAGATTCACTACTAACCCCACAAATACTGCAACGAGAAGCCAACTGGAACCCAGACCTGCAAAGGCGATCCTCAGTAGGAAGCCTGTTCAACATCAAACGCCAAGTCAAAGCAGAGCGAGAGGGGGGAATAAAACGGGACCAAACATCTCTCCACCAAACAACCTGAGGAATATCACGGAAAAACTGGGAATAAGCAGCCTTGCAAGAAACACGACCATCCCGAGAATTAGCCCAAACCAGAGAATCCACAACAGGAGAAATTGCAATACGATCAATCCGAAAACACAGATCCGGGAAACGCGCTCGAAAACAATCGGCTAGCACCCATCTACCCTGATGAATAAAATCCGAAACCCTCGCCCGGAGCGGATTAGCTAAATAATCAGGAATCCCTAAAAGGTCCAAAATGGGAACCCCCAACCAATTATCCCGCCAAAAGTCCCTCTGAGAGTTCTCGCCAATTAGCCAGATACCTTCCTTAAGAAGGGAACTATAATTAGACCGAAGAGAAGACCAAATCGAGGAGGTGACATACCCTCCATGAGGCTTCTGTAAATGCCTGAGATACCTCTCCCGAAGAAAAGAGAAAGCAAAACCATCAGAGGTCATAAACTTCCAGGTGAATTTCCGCAATAGTGAGTCATTCAGCAACCCAATATCTTTCAGACCAAGACCACCCTGTGAGTAAGGCCTACAACAACGATCCCATGCAACCCGAACCAACTTAGTCTCCTCACAGGAACCGGTCCACAAAAAGTTTCTCAACTTGCGGTTAATTAGTGACAGAAGAGAAGAAGGCCACTTGTAAATCATGAAAGAGTGCACAAATGAACCAGTGATGACTGACCTGATCAGAGTAGCACGACCGGCCAGAGAGAGAGACTTGCCCTTCCATTTAGCGAATTTAGACAAGATCTTATCCGCAATAGGGCGTAGCACTGCTTTTCGAGGCTTACCTCGAAATAAAGGGACTCCCAAATAAGAAAACGGAAGATGCCCAATCTGCATACCAACCAGAGACTGCAAACTACCAATCCTAGAGGGGGAGATAGAAGATCCGAAATAAATCGAAGACTTACCCCAGTTAACCAACTGGCCTGAAATATCACCATAATTGCCAAAAGCACCCATGATATGCTTTAGATTCTTTTGAGTGCCTCTGCAAAAGATCAAAACATCATCTGCATAGAGCAAATGAGTTGGAGCCAAAAAACCCCTTGGGGAGGAAATCGGCAGAATCTGAGAAGAACCCACCAACCTCGTTAACAATCTACTAAGGAAGTCCTCTGCAATACCAAACAAAAGCGGAGAGAGCGGATCTCCCTGACGAACCCCTCTAGAGCAACCGAAATATCCCTCTGGGACCCCATTCAAAAGAACTGAAAGCCTAGAAGAACGAAGAATACTGTTCATCCAATCCACAAAAATAGAAGAGAACCCAAAAGCCTGAAGCACTCTGCAAAGGAAAGACCAATCCAGGGTGTCAAAAGCCTTACGAATATCAATCTTCATGGCCAAATTACCCCCATAGCACTTCTTATGCAACACATTCACACAGTCAGAAGCCAAAGCAATACAATCCTCGATATGCCGGTCTCGAATGAAACCGAACTGCTGAGGAGAAATAATCCTGGAGGCAACAAGAGATAAACGATCAGCCAAAATCTTCGAAGAAATTTTAAATAGAAAGTTGCTAAGAACAATCGGACGAAACTGATCAACCGAAATAGATTCCCTCAGCTTCGGAAGAAGAATAATGAAACTGGAATTAAGACCCGGGAAAATAACTCCGGTGATGAAAAAATCCTGAACAGCAAGGACCACGTCACTACCAACAACATCCCAACATCTTTGATAAAATCTACCAGAAAACCCATCTGGCCCAGGGGCAGAAGCAGCATCCATAGCAAAGACTGCATCGTGAATTTCATCTGCAGATGGAACGCTAGTCAAGAAAACGTTCTCTACGGCAGTTACCAAGGAAGGAATCACATCATCTACAATAGATAAATCTCTTCCAACTTGAGAAACATCTGAGGAAAAAAGGTCAGAATAATAACTAATGATATGATCCCTGATGGTAGGCCGATCCTCCGAGATAACCCCATTAATCGAAAGGGCTGATATAACATTACGATACTGCCTACGTTTGATAGAGGCATGAAAGAAAGAAGTGTTCCGATCCCCATCACGAAGCCACCTAACTCTAGACCTATCCCGAAAAAAACACTCTTGTCTCTGTAACAACACATCAAGCTCAGAATGAACACTCGCCTCGGCCATAAAAAGATCATCTGAAAAACCCCGGTTAGACAAATCTAGCTGAATAGAATGAAGCTCCGCACACTTCCCAGCAATGGTAGAGTTAAGATCACCAAAAACCTCCCAATTCCAAGACTTGAGAGCCTTTTTCAAGCTTCTCAGCTTATAGATAACAACCTGAGGAGGCCTACCCACAACATGAGAGCTCCAAATCCTACGAACAATAGCAATAAAATCAGGATGCTCTAACCACATGCTCTGAAACCGAAACGGTCTATGACTAGAGACCTCAAAATCTGACAACCGAACCAACAACGGGCAGTGATCTGAACAGATACGGGGAAGAGCCACACACGAAATTTCCCGCCAACAGGAAATGCAACCATCAGAAACCAAAACTCTATCTAATCGTCTCTCAACTCTAGTGCGGTTACTGCGACCTCTAACCCAAGTGAAACGGGCACCCTGAGAACGAATACCAACCAAATCACAATCCTCAATCATCGACCTGAAATCCTCACAAGAACCACGGGCAGGAGAACGAGAACCCAAAGCCTCATGAGCACCCAGAACCGCATTAAAATCCCCAACAACCAACCAGGAAGAAGAAACCAAACTAACCATATCACGAAGAGACTGCCAAAGAGACTTACGAACCACTGTAGAAGTGCTCGCATAAACAAAAGTGTACCAATGCATCCGAGAACCGATCGAAAGTGAAACAGTAAGATGTTGCTCATGACAATGAACTATCTGAACCTCAGGAAAAGAAACACAAGCAAAAACCCAAATAGTCGGAATCAACCCACCCCTATCATTCATGCCCACCAGACGAAGATCGAGAGAAGACCAGAAACCTGAAGAGATAGAGGAAAAATCAACCATAGGCTCTGCAATACAAACCAAAGCAGGTCTATGTAAACGACATAACTCTCTAAGTACCCGCCTCGTGGGCTCGCCCCGGATCCCACGACAGTTCCAAAAGAGAACATTAATCATCGGAAACCGTCGGAGGAGCCCGATATCCGGACTTTAAAGAAGCCAGCCTACGCTCAACCCTCAAAGCTCTCTGAGCAATCTCATCATCGGCGAACTCACCCTCCTCCATTTGGGAAGCCCATGAGGAATTTGCAATGAGGTGAAGCTCGGCCTGAGATTCTGACAACGGACCCGAGGTCCGAATAAGCCCCCTAGGAACCACAACCGAAGAACAAGAAACACCAGATCCATCACTACTCTGATCCACATTGACATTCGAAATTGAAGACACAACCGCCTCCTCAGAAGATTGATTGCCTGAAACCTCATGAACCCTAACTTGCCGACGAGCTGTCTGACCCGGACGAGAAGATGACCTGGATAAAATGGTAGAGACCATAGGACGAACCTGATTGACCAACGAAGAACCCTGAACAACAGTCTTAGCATCATGCATTACCCCTACAGTCGAACTGACAGAACTAATAGAAGGATTAACAACCGAAGAACTAGAAACCAAAACTGAATCAGTGCCCTCATAATCAAATCCTGAACCCTTGCAAATCTGCAATGCCTGGGAAATCATTGGAGGAACTGAACTCGAAACCACTTCAGAAATAGCTGACACGGTAGACAAAGATGGATCCGAAGAAAGAACCAAACTAGCGGACGGAATGGATCCTGAAATGAGGAAACATCTTCCTTTTCTGTCTTTATTTAAGAGTTCAATTTTAGCTCTTTAGTGGAATGAGTTAAAATTAATGGATCGGGCCTAAGTGAATCATTTGTTAATTGTGATTAGGTTATGTCTATTGAAGCTTAAATTTAGATAGCCCGCCAAGATCCCCAATCCACACGGACTTGCATGGATCACTTGATATATTCTACCGGACCAATTTAGGGTCCATCTAGAATTGCATTTAATATATTAAGAATATAATTTGCACATTATTTATGTAATGGGCTGCTCAATTATATTTATATATTAATGGATGACATGTGGGCTTGTTTCTTTTAGTAAGAATGGGTCTAGTTCACATGTGGGCTTTTTATTTAAAGTCCTATGGATTAAATGAAATAAGAAAATAATATTTGGCCCAATATTTTATATGGGGCGGCAAGGTGACTTAATAACCTTAAATATTATTTTGTTTTCATTGTTTAATTAAATAAGAATTAATTAATTTATTAATTAATTGTTTAATTAAGAAACAAATCTTTTCTGATTAGGAAATATGATTCCTATCGGTATACTATTGGTAGTAGTATACTTAAATTAAAAGACTTGTTTGACAAGGAAATAAATAATTAATTTTATTTATTTAATCAAATAAGAAGTCTTTTTATTTTAGTCAAATAAGGAATAAAAGATTTATGAGTTTGATTAGGGTTTGGAAGTCTTAAACAAAATAGGAATTAGGGTGCAATACAAACTCTTGTGTGTTTGAGGATTGCAGCAACCCTAATCTTTTTTGGTTGAGAATTCGGCCACCCTTAAAAGAAAAAGAAGAGAATTTCGGCCAGCAAGGGTTTTTGTGTGCAGAATTTTTATTTTTCTTCTTCTTCTCAACTCATAGATAGAGAGCTTTTATTCTACTAAAAAACAAAAGAAAACATAGATTATTCTTTGATTGTATTCTATTTACTTATTCTTCAATAAGCTTGTGAATACTACATCGATCAAGGTTCACGCGAGTTTCGATCACAAGATTAAGAACTCAAAAGTGACCGGAATAATCTTAGGTTTCTCTTGATTGTTTTTGTGACTAACGAATCAGAGAAAAGTTTGTTTTATCCAATCACAGGCTTGCAATTCAAAGAAGAGGGAGACCACGCTCCTAGGTGATCCACGTTCGTGCTAGGATTGAAGATCTTGCGGATTACCATCGACGTAAGTCAATCGGATCACGCGACAAGAGGTATTCATCTTTTGTTATTTATTATATATCTTTAATTAATTAAAAGGGTTTAAGGTTCATAAAAATGGAAAAATTTTAAAAGCTACTATTTTTTTAGTCTCGCTTCCGCTGCGGGTATATTTTTCCCTACAGTTCCAACCTATCCTTCTTCAACCTTCCCAGGTATGGTACTCTTGAGAAACTAGGGTTAAGAGATGTGTTGTTATTAGGATTTCCCTTTGGAGGTTCTAATTCTTCCTGACTTAGAGCTTTCTCCCTAACAACGGTCTCTCTCTCTGGCACTACATCTTCTTTATCATTACCTTCTATAGGTGAGTTGTTGTTGTCAATAGTGACTCCCTCATTTCTTCCATTGTTCACTACTCTACCGCTTCTCAAAATGGCTCTTGCACTACCAAGATTGAGAGAGTCGCTTGAGCCCATCACCTCACCGCTTAACACTTTATCCGCAATCCTTCCTACATGCCCTTCAAGTCTACCAATTGATTCCTCTAGCTTTAAGAACCGACTTTGACTGGCCTCCATAAATCCATTCAAAAGCTTCTCATAGGTTGCTTGTGTTTCTTGAAGGTTTCTTCTCGAGGATCTTGTGGCAAATGTCATCATTTCTCTAGTGAAATTTGCCATTTGTTCCGCAAGAGAATCTATACAACACTACCACGTAAAAAAAAATCAAATGAAACCTACAATGTAATACTACTTATCAATATGAGCAACTAAAGAAAATGTACACTAAAAAAGAAAAGTCAATCTATGTAATCAATGCTACCATTCCCCGGCAGCGGCGCCATTTTTGATGAGGTCGTTTGTGTACTCAACAAAATAATATAGTTTTTGGTTGATTCTTGAAAACTCTTTTAAGCCACTTAATCCTTTTAAAATGTAATTTAATAGCAAAATAGTGAGCAAGTTCGTTCCACAGGGAATGGAGTGTAAATTAGATAAATTGACTAATCTTTGAACAATAAAATAAATCATAGTGTTTGATAGATGTGTGGTTTCTAAAACCACCAATGCTAGCTACAAAAATTAAAATACACAAAAATGTTATGAAAAATAGAATACTCAACACCTTGATAAGAATAGTGATAAAATCAATTAATAAGATAGCTAAGGAATAGATCGATTAACAATTGAATGTGGGTAAGCTAACTAGCTACTTTATGTTAGGATTATGCTCAATAGCAAGAGTGTAATAATGTAATTAACAATCTTACTCATATTAATAAAGTGATTTCTGGTTTAAACAAATATTATAGCATTTATAGTTGAATATTATAATTGTTAAAGTAAATAATCATAAGGTCTAAAGACTATGAGAAAAGAAGAATTGTTCATACATTTGGATATGTATGTGGTAGACACAATTCTTTAGTTAGTCTTGAATATCGTTCACAACTTAAGTTAAAGGTTAGGCACGTTTATCTTGTTAAAGTTGTAGAATTCTTTTGCTAGCATTTGAGTGGGATCAAATGAGATATGATGAGTCTAAAATCATCGGAGTGTCTTCGAGCAAAAGGATCTAGTGCACTGGGTGCATTGAACTGGATCACAATGAAATGCTTTATCTATAACCGTCAGTAGATAAAAGTAATTTCATTATCAGGACAATCGGAGAGTCTATCTTAATCCTGAGATAAATGATGGACTTATGGTTGCAAGTGATATCATTTGAGTTATCAATGAGTACGATTATATCGCATAGTCTATCCTCGATAATTTGGTGGTATTCATTTGTTAATCGATAGAGGACTTCATTTATAGATATGGACATCGTGGCTCCATTTATCAAATGAGAGTATAATATCATCGTATGGATGTTTTGAGGTAATTGGATATTAAATCTCAACGTTGAGTTTTCGATAGTGTCTATTGAAAACATGGCTTCTGGACAAGTCAAAATATCCAAGTTCAAAACGTGGTCATATGAGTAAATATGGTAACTTGGAGAGTTATATGCGGTCTATGAACTCTTGGCGATTACTGATATTATTCACGAGGATACACTATCTCCAATATGATTGTCTAGGGTAAGAATGAGGAAGCATCTTCCTTTTCTGTCTTTATTTAAAAGTTCAATTTTAGCTATTTAGTGGAATGAGCTAAAATTAATGGATCGGACCTAAGTGAATCATTTGTTGATTGTGATTAGGTTATGTCTATTGTAGCTTAAATTTAGATAGCCCGCCAAGATCCTCAATCCACACGGACTTGCATGGATCACTTGATATATTCTACCGGACCAATTTAGGGTCCATCTAGAATTGCAATTTAATATATTAAGAATATAATTTGCACATTATTTATGTAATGGGCTGCACAATTATATTTATATATTAATGGATGACATGTGGGCTTGTTTCTTTTAGTAAGATTGGGTCTAGTTCACATGTGGGCTTTTTATTTAAAGTCCTATGGATTAAATGAAATAGGAAAAATAATATTTGGCCCAATACACATATGGGGCGGCAAGGTTATATATTAACCTAAAATATTATTTTTTTTTCATTATTTAATTAAATAAGAATTAATTAATTCATTAATTAATTATTTAATTAAGATACAAATCTTTTCTCATTAGGAAATATGTTTCCTAAAGGTATACTATTGGTAGTAGTATAATTAAATAGAAAGACTTGTTTGATAAGGAAATAAATAATTAGTTTTATTTATTCAAACAGGAAGTCTTTTTATTTTAGTCAAATATGAGAATAAAAAGATTTATGAGTTTGATTAGGTTTTGGAAATCTTTTCTAAATAGGAATTAGGGTGCAATTCAAACTAATTAATTTTGTTTGGAAATTGCGGCAACCCTAATTAATTTAGGAAGAGAATTCGGCCAACCCTAAAAAGAAAGAAGAAAAATTTCGGCCACCTATATATGTATACATATAATTTTCGGCCAGCCCTAGTGCTGTGGTGCAGAATTTTTTCTTCTTCTTCTTCTTAACTCATAGATAGAGAATTTATTCAACTAAGACAAAAGAAAAAGGAACATAGATTATTCTTTGATGGTGTACTATTTGCTTAATCATTGATAAGCTTGTGTATACAACATCGATCAAGGTTCACGCGAGTTTTGATCATTAGATTGAGAACTCAAAAGTGACCGGAATAATCTTAGGTTTCTTTTGATTGTTTTTGTGACTAACGAACAAGAGAGAAAAGTTTGTTTAATCCAATCACAGGTTTGCAATTCAAAGAGAAGGGAGACCACGCTCCTAGGTGATCCACGTTCGTGCTAGGATTGAAGATCTTGCGGATTACCATCGACGCAAGTCAATCGGATCACGCGACAAGAGGTATTAAACTTTTATTACTTCTTTATATATCTTTAATTAATCAAAAGGGTTTAAGGTTCATAAAATTGGAAAAATTTTAAAAGCTACTCAAAACTATTTTTTAGTCTTGCTTCCGCTGCGGGTACGTTATTTTTCCCTATACTTTAATGTACCGATCTCATTATGTTAACCACTTAGAGGCTTAGATTAGTGGGGTTGATATACCCACCACTAATCTATCCTATCCAATGGGTTCTCAATCACACAAGGAGTGTCAATCCACATATGAATATATAACAAATTACTCCACTCAAGATTGCAATTAACAAGTGATATACAAGTCAATTATAATGAATGGTGTTAACCGCCAAAATTAGCGAAGGACCAAAGAAGAATTTTCCACCTCAACACAAGAAAGGTATAAGAGTACGAACACCATCCGGCTACCCCGACAAAGTGGACCCCGACTGATCCGAGTGCACATTCCCTCCAGCGGGATCCAACCAGCCTTCCTCCAGTTTTTTAGGACCCCGCTAGCATTTAATTCAGAAATATGGCCGCGAGCCGGACTACTCACCAGAACTCACAGCAGGATCCAACCCCACTATGACCGGGCTTCCTATAGACCCCACAGCACCCCAACGCGGAGTTCCACTGAGCATCCTGATATAAGAACCACGCAGCATCCCGACGCGGAGTTCCTTTGAGCATCCCCGCTATAAAGCCAGCTAGACATCCCCCGGGATGCCTACTAGTTAGCACATTTTGAAGTAGTTAGCCCGCCAAGCAAAAGGACACTAGAAAGCAAGATTCTCACACCAGAAACTAAAAGCTCCATAAAAAATCCAATAAAACGCCACCGTACAGAGGAGGTATACTCCTTCCCGCCAGAGAGTCCTATTTTAAGCAGGTCAACACAGTAAGAATCCAACTAGGAAGGTAAGAGATTGACTCTTCCTAGGAAGGAAAGACTGGATTCTGCACGTAAAAGCTCCGAAATTATCTCCTGAAAAAAAAAAAAAAAAAAAGAGGATCCCACAGCTGCCAAACCCTAGTCCAAAATTGTAGGAGTGTATGGCAAGCAAACAGGACCTATATATATAACAGCTAATTCACCGAAGAAAAAAAAAGATACCCTACAGTCAAATTCTACTTATCGACAGGCACAAATTCGCCATCACCACCATCTCCATTACTTAGGAAAAACAACCATACACCATTGTAACCCCAAAAAGAGATAGTTCGTATATTGTAATGCAAAGTAACAATCAATAAAGCTCATCCTTATTTGATTTTCCGTGTTTCGTATCATACTTGTATTGACAGGGACAAAATCGGTATCAAACTACGTGATACCCCTCCGACCAGGATCATTCCCGATCTTGGTCCTTTTAAAGTTGTTATTTGGAATTCCATCCCATTAACGATTTTCGGATAACAAATGGAACCTAATTAATTTGAATGAATAGAACACATAAGAGATTTATTACAAGCTAAGCTAAACCCACAACCAATTGATCCTCAAATCTATCCCCTAGATTAGGGGGTTTAGTTACACATATTTGCAATAAATGAAAAGAAGTAAATAGTAAGGAAATTACCCTTGGGTTAGCTTCTTTAAGCTTGATCCTTCTTCTCCTCTATGCTCCTAGATGCAAGGAATGGAAGTAGAGGATATGTCTTGGAATGTGGGTGTTTTGGTGGAAAGTGACTAAGGATTTTGGTGGAGAAATGGTGGGATGAGGAATGATGTAGGGAAGGAATCAAGGCTTTGTGTTGAGGTTTAGATGGATCAGATGAGTTCAAGAAGAGAAATGGAGGATGATGAATGGTGTGCCATGGATGAAGAGCTAGATCTCAAAGATGTATTCTCTGTTCTCTTTCTCAAAATTCGGATCCCTTTGAAAATGAATGGTTGTTCTATTTATACACACTCTTGGACTTGTACTGATAACTGGTTGATTCGCTGATGTGGCGCCTAGTTCGCAGTTTCGTCGTTATGGCGACCCTGGGTGCGTAAAACGGTTAGATGCTAAGGTCACTATGAGAACCATCTTTTTCGCCATCTAGCAAGTGGCGACCAAGTGCAATTTATGTAGAGGTCGCCACTTGCATCTCGAGGTCGCCATGGAGACCATAAGTGGCGACCCTGCAAAGTGTGAAGGGGTCGCCACTTGCAGCATCAAGGTTGCCATGACGACCATAAGTGGCGACCTTGCCTTGTTTGAAAGAGGTCGCCACTTGCAAGGGTGGTCGCCATGGCGACCCCAAGTGGCGACCCACCTGATTCTTTTGGAGTCCTTTTGTCGCCATGGCGACCAAGTGGCGCCCAAATGGCGATCTTCTGATGGCTTAGAGAATCCTCTATCGCCATGGCGCCCATGTAGCAACCTCCTCATGTCTAAGTGGCGAAAATGCTCTTTTTCTTCCCATTTGTGAGGCATTTTTCACACAAGTCCTCCTCTTCATCTCAATTGCTCTCGAAACCTGATAAAACCTGAAACACTCATTTTAACAACATTAAACACAAGAAAATGCCAGAGAATCAAGCGAAAAGGATCGGAAATGAAGGCCAAAATCATACCAATTTTGGTTTGATCAGACATGTTTTACCAAAAGGAGTACCCCTCTAGTTGGTTCCCTTCTCCAGCCTAGCTAAGGAGGCAGAAGTCCTTCCCGTGAGTGCTCCTCCGTGTTGGATGGATCCAATAGCAGATTATCTCCAAAATTCTACTCTCCCTGTAGATCCGGATCAAGCCCGCCGGCTCAAGAGGATAGCTACCCGGTATTGCTTGGTAGAAGGATACCTATACCGTAAGGGGAAATCTCTCCCTCTACTCAGATGTCTCCATCCTGATGACGCGCGCTAGGCGCTGAACGAGGTACACTCAGGGGATTGCGGTAATCACGTGTTAGGGGAAACTTTGGCTTACCATGTAATTAGGATGGGTTACTACTGGCCGACTATACACCAGGATGCAAAGCAGTTTGCGCGATCCTGCAAAGCTTGTCAGAAAACAGCAAACCTCCATCATCTCCCACCAGAAAGGCTCTCCTCAATCAGTACCCCCTACCCCTTTGCTATCTGGGGACTAGACTTGATCGGGCCACTTCCCACTGCACCCGGCCAAGCCAAACATGCAGTAGTGGCAATAGACTATTTTACCCGGTGGGTAGAAGCCAAGGCCCTCACCCGGATAACTGAAGAAAAAACCACCAACTTTGTCAAGGAACACATTGTCTACCGATTTGGCACCCCGATGGCCATCATAACTGATTTAGGAAAGCAATTTGACAATGCCAACTCAGGGAATTCTATGAAGACCGGAGCATCAATCTTCGTTTTGCATCAATGGCTCATCCTCAAACCAATGGGCTAGTTGAAGCTACCAACAAGACCATTAAGAAGCTCCAACAGAAGAAACGGTTATGGGTTGCAGAGTTACCCAATGTACTGTGGGCCTACAGAACAACCAGGCGGACTGGAACAGGAGAGACTCCCTACTCTCTAGTGTTTGGAACAGAAGCGGTCTTGCCCATTAAGCATAAACTCATATCTTTTCGGGTCTAAAATTGTGAATCGGAAGACAATGAGGCTAAATTGAGAGCTAGTTTGGACTTATTAGAGGAAAGACAAAGCAGGGTCACAGAGAAGGTGGCTATATATCAGAGCAAGATAGCCCGACATTTCAACAAAAAGGTGAGGATCCGGAATTTCAAAGAAGGAGACTTGGTTCTCAAGAAAGTAACTTAGAGCACACGAAGAAAGTCTAACGGGGTGCTAGCTCCAAACTGGAAAGGTCCATACTTGATTAAGGCATTGCTCCGGGGTGGAGCTTACAAGCTGGAAGACATGGAGGGATACGCAGTGGACCATACATGGAATGCCGATCACCTCAGGAAATTCTACCCTTAGAAGTTCAGGTCATATCAGCAGGAAAGCTTACCCCGATTTCATATTGTACTGATTAAAGAAATTCAATAAAAGTAGTTTCTTCTCCCATATGGTTCTCCTGTGTTCAATGTTCAAAGTCTCCTACTAGAATTCTCCAGTATCTCCTACTTAATACTTGCACTTCGCCATTACTGACTCACCATTTCAGGAACAGGAAATAGCCCTAGGGCACTCCTGCTGCCTTGGTCGAGGAATACCCTCCTCCAAGAAGCCTGGTGCTAAAGTGGCCTTAGTTGCCTACCAAGACAGACTTACAGTATTATCGGGCTACCTCAGGGTACCTGGTTCCTTACTTTGCCATTTCAAGACCAAGAAATAGCCCTAGGGTGCTCCTGCTGCCTTGGTCAGGGAATACCCTCCTCCAAGAAGCCTGGTACTAAAGTGACCTTAGTTGCCGACCAGGACAGACTTATAGTAAGACCGAGCTGCCTCAGGGTACCTGGTTCCTTACTTCGCCATTTCAAGACCAGGAAATAGCCCTACGGCGCTCCTGCTGCCTTGGTCGGGGAATACCCTCCTCCAAGAAGCCTAGTGGTAAAGTGGCCTTAGTTGCCTACCAGGACAGACTTACAGTAAGAATCGGGCTGCCTCAGGGTACCTGGTTCCTTACTTCGCCATTTCAAGACCAGGAAATAACCTCAGGGCGCTCCTACTGCCTTGGTCGGGGAACACCCTTCTCCAAAAAGTTTGGTGCTAAAGTGGCCCTAGTTGCCTACTAGGACAAACTTACAGTAACATCGGGATGCCTCATCGGGAGGTTTCATCCTTTGTTTCTCCACTCTCTACCCTGACAGAGGATCTGCAGTGAGAGGGGGCTTAGAAGTTCATTGAGTCCAATAGTTATAAATACCAGTTTACCCCGACAGAGGATCAACAGTCAGAGGGGACTTAGAAGTTTATCTTTGTCAAGTCAAATTGTTGCAAGTATCAGGTTTCCTCGACAGGATGCTCTACACTTTATACTGTTACATGTTCATGAGAGCCTGAATAAAGGAGGATACGACCAGAGTCAGATCTCGCTGATTCCTACAATGACAAGATATAAGCATCTTATGTTTTAGTACAGTTTCGGGGTCCAGTTACTCACAAGTTCATATACTTTGGGAAGTTTTTGCAAAACACAAGTATGAATCAAGTAATGAAAAATGTTATATTTATAATCAGGGTGCCCAGTCCTCATTCAGGCTACAAAAGAAAAAAAAAAGGGCGAAGTCTTTCTTCCTACTCCTCCTCCAGCTACTCCCGTTGATCGGCTGCTGCTACTCCGGTATTGACAGCTTCAATAATTTGTGAGATCCTTTCAACAACTGGAACTAGGTGACTAGCTGGGTCATCCTCCATAACAGCAGACCTATCCTCAACTACAGGGACCCTGGCTCTATCTGGTCCCTCATCCTCCTTCATCAGGACTACTCCTGAGGTAGACACGGGATCCACCACTTATTCTTCAAGGGTAGAAGGATCTTGAACAGTTCCCTCAGTGCCATCAAGTTGGGTCTCTACAATTGTGTTAGCTCCCTGACCCGGATGAGCTACCTCCTATGAAGGAGCCTACGTTTCTTGATCCCCTCCTGCTAGCAGGGCAGCCTTCGCCATTATTTGCTCCTGGTCCCAACTCAAGGCTGCTTCGAGGTCGAAGGGAGGAGGCAAAGCTGTAGCTACTTCGTAACAAGCTGTGAAATAGCCATCCTCAAATGAAGGCCCTTGTTGTTGAGTCTCCAGATCTGCAATGGCATCCCGTAGAAGCTGATTTTCATCAAGCAGCAGCTTCTTCTCAACTTTCAAGCTCTCCCTCTCCTCTCTACGACGTAAAAACTTGATGGTTTCCGTGTCTAAGCAGCGCTCAAGACGCCTAATAACCACTAAGCCCTCTTGCCTCGCTTCTTCAGATTCTCTGGCCTCCTGAAGCAGAAGGGCCATACTCTGTTGCGCTTGAACTAGCTCCTATTGAGTATCTTCTAGCTTTGCTTGGAGACCGATGTAAGCCTCCCTCAAGGTAAGCAGCTGCATCTCCATGGCCAAAGCAAACTTGAAGCCCTACAAAAGAAGAGAAAAGTTAGTACTTGACAGAAAGAAGAAAGGTTAGTAAGAGAGAAAGAAGAATTTTACCTCAGCCAAAACGGAGGCTCCCTTAGCAACCGGGATGTTAGTAGGAAGCTTGGCCATATTTGTCAAGCCTCCACCAGGACAGGAGGCCGCAAATCTGGACACCACCTCGTCAAAGGTAGCACCCCTTGACCCCGATCCAGAAGCCACATCAGCAGCAGGGGCAGGGATATGGATAGTTGCCTCATCCACCGAGATTATCGTAGGATCTTTGGAAAAGGTTATAGTAGGAGTAGGAGTAGGAGGAGTAGGAGGAGGAGCAGGAGAAGTCTTTGTTGGAGGAGCGGCCTCCTTCTGTGTCGACCTTCTAGAACCTCGGGCCTTAGCCGCCCTGGCCAGCATCGTCGTAATCTTTGACTGCGATGGAGGAGTAGAAGGAAGGCGAGCTGGAGTCTTGGCTCTAGACCCCGCTAAAGTAGGAGCAGCTGTTCTTGATGGAGCAGGAGGAGGGATGAGGTCGGTTCCCACTCGGATAGACTCCGACACGATCCTGGCAGCAGTAGTAGGAGAAGGAACAGGAGAAGTATGAGTTGGCAGAGCCAGACCCCCTGTCCCAGAAGATGATGGAGACCCCGCTACCATCGGGGTAGCTGATACTGCAAGAAGGAAAGAAGCTTAATGAGAAAAAAGAAGGAGAATATGTAAGTAAAAAAACATGTGAGTTGGATGCAGTCAGCTTACCAGGCAGGGCAATAGAGATCCTCAAGTACCGCTCCAGGCGGGCTCCCTTAAAGGGATCTAGAGTGGGATACTGCATATTGGTGTACCCCCCCTCTTCATGATCCTTGTAAGAATCTCCCGGGACTCAAGAGCCAGCATCCCCTTTGCCCATTTGTCCCTCGCTGTAAACTAAGTAGGGACGGGGTACTCATATCCCCCAATAAAAGAAGTGCGCCCCCACTCGCCCTCCACCACGAGGCATTCCTCCTTCTAGGGCACCGAGTACTTCACATTTGCCCCCGGGATAGTGAACTTCAAGTCATTTGATGCCCTCAGGTAGAACTGACCCCGGGGCACCATGTTAGTGATGTTAAACAGGAAACGGAGCTCATCCAACCCCAGTTCCGGCTCGATGTGATCTTTCTCACACTGCTCCTTCCAGAGCACAAGGAACCCCGTCAAGTGCTTCCAAAACCCCAATGAGATCTGGAGGGGGACTAACTCCAACGCGACAAGAGCCCGGCGGAGTGTGGGATGTAGTGGCAGTCGAACACCGCATTCGAAGGCCGCCTTGTGGATCAGCGGGCGATCTTGAGGTGGGGTGTAGACATCATAGCCCCAATGAGAAAGAGTGAGAGTAATGTTATCCGGAATCTGGTACTCCTCCCTCAGCTTGGCCAAGGTATCCAGGGTGCTTACGGAGTCAGAGACTATTCTCCCATTAAGGAAAAGGGTGAAAGAGCCGGCCTGGACCCCGACTAGCGAAACCCCTCTATCACCACCTCCATCTCCCCTACCCACTTTCTCCGCGTCCATCGAGTCATTTATAACAACAGGATCTTCTGGCTGGTTATCAAAACACGACCCGATTCGCGGGTTTCGAGTAGAGCGACGGCGTTGAGCCCGCGAGGTGCCGTCAGTCACCTCGTCTCCCTCTCGATCTCGTTTCCTCCCTATTGACATTAGGGAGTCCTCCACCAAGTCAGCCTTCTCCGTGTTGAAGAGGGCGTCGATGCTATCTGAAAGAGGCGGAGAAGCAGGGTCGGGATGAGCAGAGGGTACTATTGTGGAAGGGTTTTGCTCAGTGGCGTTTTCTTGAGGAGTAGGAAGTTTAGAAGGAGAAGCCATTGAAGAAGAGGAAAGTCGGAAAGATTTCTAGAAGATTAGGGAGAAAGAAAGCAAGTCAGAAGGGGCTTGTTCTTTGTTGTAATTTTGAAAAATTGAAAGTAAGAAAGAAAGCACCAATGAAGTCGGTCTATTTATAGAGGAGGGATGACTATTACATACTAGGAAACCGGAATCGGTGACCGGAAGAATGGGTAGAGACATTTTCCGCATTAATCGCGCCCAAACGGCTCTTTTTGAAAACGAGGAATCTGATGTGTAAAATCGTGTTATAAAAACCTAACTCACAAGTGCACGAATCGTGAGATAAGTACAGCGACAAGAAGGGATCGTTCCCACAAGGAAAAGTGATTTATCGACTAAAACTAATTCTAATTAAAGCTAAGCAATTAACAGTAACCAAGAGATTTGAGATTGATTGATTGATTTGAGATTAAAACTATATTAAACTAAGAAAACAGTTACAAGAATATGTGAATGTGATCAAGAGGTGAGAAGACTAGGTCATCAATGATCCCCAACTACGTTTACTCAATCCTTCGAATTGACTTTTACAAAGAATGTTAATCAAGTTAAGGGTTCGTTCTTAAATTATGTATAATTAGTGCGATGTGGTCCTGGACTAAATCAAGTACTCTCTACTGCAGTCATTAGCAAAACCTGCGTGTAAACTATAGCAGAAAATACATCAACCATACACCAAGCATTCTCAGTTAAGTCATTAGCAAAACCTGCATGTAAACTATAACCTAAAACCCACAAAGCACACAATCAAGTATTCTCAATCACAGTCATTAGCAAAACCTGCATGTAGACTATGATTGAGAACCCATTAAGCACAAGAAAAAGAGAACCAAAAATAACGTGCGATATCCTGCTACAATAAATTCATTCATGCAATTGCATATTGGCTGAGAATGGTGAAACCCACTCGTATCTCAACCTTTAACATATCAAACCCTAACTTCAAATCTAGCACTAACCATGCATCAACAAGAAGAAATAATCACAAATTGAATGAATCGAAACTTGAATTACGAAAATATAGTCAATTCTAACAAAGAGTATTCATAGAGGTTCACATTGAATCCCTAGTATGGATTTAGTTACACATAGATGAAATAAAAAAAAGACAAGAGATAGAAAAGATAAAACCCATTGAGGCCTTCAATGAATTCTTCAAATCTTCAATGATGAGTCTTCTTCGTCTTGCAAACCCCCGATGTGTAAAGATGGATGATGGTGAAGGGGGATGGCCCCTTTGGTGGCTTGGGACCTCCCCTTGTCTACGTCTCTCCTGAAATTAGGGTTCAAAGGGGCTTAAATAGGTGTAAATGCTAAGCCAAGCCCTTAAACAACAAGGAAATCACTTCCCCTTTAGAACTCTACCTTTTTGGGATTCTATTTCTTTCCTAATCCATCCAAATTGATTGCTTGTTGAAGGAGGATAAGGATTAGATGTCTAATTTCTTTCCAAGACTCTCACACATGTCCAGGAAGGTAATATTTCCCGTCGACAACTTGCGAAACAAATCCCGAAAGTGTTCGCGGAGTTAATAACTGACTGATCTGACCTTTGGACACTAAAACGGTCATAGCCTCTTCTAGAAAATTCGGATTGACAAGACGTAAATTGGGTTGGAAACTAGACTTCGGGGGCTTCAAATCCATAGGTTGCGGGACACACAGTTCAATCGGATCGGAGAGTTATGGGGCCCACAATATGGGTCATCTGCACTGACGGGCTACCGCTGGATGTACCGCTGGGTAGGTAAGTTGCCTACCCAGCGGAAAATATAAGCTGACACTTTTGGAGTTGACCACTAGATAGAACAGCAAGGTAGGTATGTGCCTAGGGGGCAGTAAATTGGATAAAGCACCTCTGGACTTTGACGCAAGATGTTCCGCATGATGTATATTTGCCTGGGCCGCGGTAATTGGCCAAATTACCCTTTTTCTTTGAAATACTTCAAATACAATACTTGGATCCAACAACCTGAAAAATGCTCAAACACACAAATTAAAACACTAAAAGACTCGAGAAACAAGCAATTGATTGGAGGAATGAGGATCAAAAACATATACAATAAATGACCGATCAGAACCTAATCGTTGATCGACACGTAACCAGTAGTATTGTACCAAGCAAAGATTTCCTCCTCCTAGGTGGAAAACTAGTCAGATAAGGAAATAAGCAGATAAGGTAGAAAATCCTTCAAGTATTGAACAAGATCCTGACTCCGACCCCGACAAGGTATCAGTGTCCAAGTCAGGGGGGACTTCTGTTAATCACCAAAATTGGCGATGGACCAAGGAAGAATTTTCCACCTCAACACAAGGAGAATATAGGAGTATAGACGTCATCCTGCTACCCCAACTAGTCCGAGTGCGTACCTCCTTCAGCGGGGTCTGGCTCAGCCTTCCCTTTAGCTTCTTAAAAGACCTCGCCATCATCTTGAGCAACATCCCAAGCCGGGATACTCGTTAGAACCTACAGCGGAGTCCAACCCCATCATACCCTGGTTCCCTACGGACCCCGCAACACCCCAACACAGTTTCCTATGGACCCCGCGGTACCCCGACACAGAGTTATACTAAGCATCCTGCTACAGTATGAACCCCGCAGTACCCCGACACGGAGTTCAACTAAGCATCCCGCAATAGTACCAGCTAAACATTCCCCTACTCCATCAGCAGGATGTCTACTGGTTTACACTTCCTAACATAGCCACTCCACCAAGCAAGAAGATATCAGGCAACAAGATTCTCAAATCAGAATTTGAAAGCTCCATAAGAAACCCATCAAAACGTTACCGTACAAAGGAGACGTGCTCCTTTCCGCCAACTAAGAGTTTTATTTTAAATAGGTCAACTCAGTTAGAGTCCTTCTAGGAAGGAAATATTTGCTACGAGATTAAACTCCTCCTTGGAAGGAAATACTAGATTCCACGCGTAAAACTCCGAGATTATCTCCTAAAAAGAGGAGGATCCTGCGTGAGCCAAACCCTAGACCGAAATTATAGGAGTGCATGGCAAGCAACATGACCTATATATACAACGTCTTACTCACTAGAAAGGGGACCGAAAATCTTCTCCAGAAACTCCATATTCAAGTTCTACTTATCGACAAGCACAGATTCACCATCACCACCATCTCCATTACTTACCAAATCTCCATACATTGCTGTAACCCCTAAATACATGGTTCATCTATCTGTAATGCAAAGGGACGATCAATAAAAGCTTATTTTTGTTTGATTTCTTATATTCCATATTGTACTTGCATTAATAGGGACATAGTCAGTATCAAACTACGTGATACCCCTCCGACCAGGATCAATCTCGATCTTGGTCCTTTTAAAGTTGTTATTTGGAATTCCATCCCACTAACGATTTTCAGATACACCATAAAACTATCACATTCAATGATTTATTTTATTTTGTTTAAGATTAGTCAATCTATCTAACATAACACTTCATCTCCCTATGGAACAAACTTGCATACCACTTGCTATAAATTTATACCTTAAAGGATTTTAAGTGGATAAAAAAGGGTTTTCAAAAGATCAAATTGAAAACATCATTTTTGTGAGCACACGATGGCTCATCAATAAGTCAATAAAAAATAAGGAACTTACAAATACAATCCTTTATGTGTCGGTCTTGAATGAATACGAACTGATGTGGTGAAACAATCTTATCCACAACTCAAGCCAATCAATCAGCCAAAATCTTGGATGAAATTTTGAACAAAAAGTAACTAAGCACAATCAGGCGAAAATGATCAATCAAAATTGAATCCTTCAATTTTAGAATAAGAACAATGAAGGTGGAATTGAGACCAGGAAAAATAGCCCATATGTGGTAAAAATCCTAAACAGCACGAACCACATCATTGCCCATAACATCCTAACATCTCTGATAAAATCGACCAGAAAATATATCCAACCTAGGTGCAGAAGTGGCATTCATAGTGAAAATCGCATCATGAATATCATCGGCAGAGGGAGCACCAATCAAGAAAGTAGTCTCTTCCTCAGTCACCAAAGAAGGAATCACGTCATCCACAATTAAAAAAAAAAAAAATCCCTTTCCACCTGAGAAGCATCCGAGCAGAAGAGGTCCGAATAAAAACTGATGGTATGTTCCCTAATAGCCAATTGATCATCAGTGTAAATGCCTCAACTTTTTGATTGACTTATTTCATTGACACTTCTTGTTTGGGGTTGCATAATAGTTTAGATTGGTATTAATTTCTTCATTCTTAAGGTTGATTAGAGAGTAATTGCAATGAGTTCCTCTTTGTTTGGGGTCGATAGTAATTGTAGTTGGAATCAATTTAATGAAGTGTATTTTCAATGAGTTCCTCTTTGTTTGGGGTCAATAGTAATTGTTGTTGTAATATAATCAATTGATTATGGTTGCAAAAAATTCCTCCTTGCTTAGGGTGATAGTAATTGTGGTTGTAATCAATTCAATTGATTGTAGTTGCCGAAAATTCCTGATCGAACCAAAATTGGTATGATTTTGACCCTTATTTCCTTCTCTTTATGCTTGATTTAGGCAATATCCCGTGATTTAATTGTGTAAATTAAGTGTTTTCAGGCATTTACGATCTTTACGGGCAATTGACATAATTCAAGAGTTGGGGCTGAAAAGTGGGAAATTCAGACTCGAAACAAGCTAGAAAAGCACGAAAAGTGGGAATTCCTGTGTTAGAGTATTGGTGAATGCGGGTCCCTGAACCGCACTCCACCCACACTCTACACGCTTCAGACTCAGTTTTTAAGCATTTTGTGACCTATTCTTGTAATCCTATAAATAGAAAGTGATGAGTTCGAACCAACACATCCTCCCATACTTAGATTTTCTGATTCATTAATTAACTTAGACTTTAGAATACTTTCCCTCTCATCCAAACCCATCTCTACTCATCCAAAGGCAACTAAGGAGATTTGGATTCAAGCTTCAAGGAAGAAGAGATGTTCAAGGGTTTCATCTCAATCTCTTCTCCTAGTTTTTATTTGTTATTAAGAACATGAGTAGCTAAATCCCCCACTAAGGGGTTGATGTGATTAGTTTGATGGATTTTGGGCATTTGTAATTAAACTCTATTCTATCTCTATGTTCTATTCTATTGCTTTGAATGATTTCTATTATTGATTTGTCTTGGATACACCCTCTTAGCATGTTGATTTGGATTTTTTATTGCTTTATTGAATGGAAGGAATTTCTAAAATTTTAGAATTTCGGCTCATCAACCGCGGTCGTAATCTAACCTCGAACGAGTGTCCTTCGCTATACACCTTAGGTTGGCCTTGTGAGAGAATTAGAAACCTTCACTATACACCCTAGGTTGGCTACTTTAGTGGTTTTACAAGAACTAACCTTCAAGTAGAATCCGGTTGAATAACCTCAAGCTTCATCCAATCTTAAATGGGTGGCCTTCACTATACACCCTAGGTTTGGCCACTTGTGAGGGAATTAGAAGTCATCACTATATACCATAGGATGGCTACATTAGAAATAGGTTGAGCCTTAGCTAGATAGACGAGCATTCATGGTTAGAATCCCAAATGAGCATCTAACACTATACACCCTAGGTTGGTTGCTTAGGAAGGATTAATCGCTAGTAGGAGGTCTTCGCTATACACCCTAGGTTGACCCCTTGCTAGTGATAAATAGCCAATTCTATACACCCTAGGTTGGTTAAATTTGTCATAACATGTTTAATTACAAGTTTGTTGTATTGCCCAGTGTTCACTTAAGAGTCTATCAACTCCTTAGTCATATCACTTCATCCGCATCCATTTTTAGACATTGCATTTATTAGTTTTCTTTAGTTTATTCATACTTCATACCTCCAATCATTCACCTTTACTTTTATGCACGCTAGTTATATTAATCCAAATCTAGTCACCGCTACCCCGATCCTTGTGGACCACACCCGTGCTTACTGCTTTACTCATATTTATACTTATGAATGCATTGCATAGGTTTTATAAATTGTTTTGACGTACGATATTTTTAACGACGAAAAATGTACTTTGTCAAATGGCGTCGTTGCTGGGGATCGGTGTGCGTAGTAGTGATCAGATTAGTTTTAATATTATTAGTTTCTTAGTTGTTTTTAGTTTTGTTAGTTTCTTTTTATTTCTTTGGTAGTTTTTGTTTCCATTTGTTTTAGGACTCTATGGATTCCTTCATGCAAAACATGTGGCCAAGCTACCCGCTAATGAACATGCCATTAGGAGATGAGGTAATAGAGTTAATGGAAGATGTTTTAGCCTCTCTACGGGAAGGGAACAATAATGATGTGTCACCTAGCTGGCCAGGCCAACCAATAGAGTCTGCATTAAAAGAGTATCCCAGCAACTCAACCAATGAGAATTGTGACCAGTTGAAAGTGAACAAACCGGTGGAATCCTCAAATAGCCTTGAGGAAAGAAATGGTCACGAGAGTTGTTTAGTAGCAGACAATCCCAAGCAAGGGGAGACAAGAAACAGTGTACGCACTCTTGCATAAGCATTTGACATGAATGTGAAAATTGATGAGGAGCATCAGAAGAGCCAAGAGCGGAGCAAGAGATTAGAAGAAAAAATGTTCTTACTTCAAGAGAAGTTAGTGGAAACTTCCCAAGAGAAGGAAGAAATGGGTGAAGATTTCAAAAGAAGATTACAGCTCATGATGAAGGAGTTTGAAGACAAGGAGACCTTGGGAAAGGTGAAAGTGGAAGAGCTTGAAGTGCAAAACAAGAGGCTCACTCTTGAAGTAAACTTGCTCAAATAGGAGAATGGTACCTTTCAGAGGAAGGTAGGAGAAGTCTCCAACAAGAACAAGGAGTTGGAAATACAAGTTGGGAGACTTGAAGCTGAAAGGAATTCCACATCAAAGGAATTCGAAGACCTTGCAAGGCTACGTGAAGAATTTGAAGAAGAATATACAAGGAAGACAAAGATGCTTATAGAAGTGGAGCGAAAAGCAAAACCTTTGGAAGAAATGAAGGAAGCACTTGGTAGGAAGGATGAAGCCCTCAAAGTAGCTAACGTCAAAGAATGTGACTACATAGTCAATCTAGACAAGATGGAGAAGGAGGTCAAAGCACTACAAATGAGACAACACCATGGACCTCATAGTCACCTACCAAGAGGGAGTTTTCTTAACCATCCTCCTATTTGCTATTTTTGCTTGCAAAAAGGGCACTTAAAAACTCATTGTTTTAAATTCCATAAGCACAAAAAAATGAGAGAGTCTAGGAATAGGAAAAATCCACCTAGAGTTAAGAAAATTTGGGTGAGAAAAGGCTTGGTTAACCAAGTTAGACTCAAAAGAAAAGAGAAGGGGAAATCAACTCAACTTGTTTGGGTTGTGAAAAAGAACCAATTTCTAAACTTGGTAAAACCTCCTTTAGTTGATGCCACCCCTAGCACAAGTACATAATATAGAATTAATAATTTTTTGTTTTTTTGTGCATTTTTTTTTTTTTATGCTTTATGTTGTTTAAAAAAATTGCACAATCTATTTTCCTTCTTTAATATAGTATTTCTCTCCATGCGTGGAATTGTCTATGGTGGTTGAGAGGAGAGAAAACATTAAGTTTGGGGGTAAAATCAATTGTGAGATTTTTTTTAGTTTGTTTCTTTTGATTAATTGGTCTTCCAAGCTCTTGTTGGCAATTGCATGTATTGAGTACATTTTAAAATTGTTTGAACTTTTTAATATGCTTTGTGCATGTGTAGATTTTCTATTGCTTCTTGAGGAAGTGTGTTGTGTTGCTTGGGCTATAAAACAAGGTTTCTTTATCTCTTGGGATGAAACAACGACAACTTGTGAGTCTTTGAGGGACAAGCATGACAAGAGTTCTCATAAAAAGGGTGAGGACCTTATCCTAAGGAAAGCAACATTTTGGAGTTTGAGTACAAGAGCACCATGCCACGTCTTGCCTAGACGTTAAATCAAGCACTTGGTGGGAGGCAACCCACTTAGGTACATTCCATTTTTAGCTTAAATTTTGTTTTTTTTTAGTCATTTAATTTTTGAATTCTTTTATCTTTTTTTTATTTTTGCTTAGAATAAGGATGTGAGATGATTGCGATAGTGGATAAAGGACTTCGATGACATATCATTTTATATCCTTGGATTAGGGATTAAAATTATGATTGAACTTCATTTTCATATCTCTTTTGATGAATATGTGCATAATGGAATGATTGCAACACTTGATTATATTCTTGGGAATTTTTGTAATGGACATTGATTGTGTTTTTCAAACTCTTTGTTTATGGATGTGTGTTGCTGAAACAAATTACGGTGTGTTCAATATTAATCTAGAGGGGGGGGTGAAGAGATTTTATCCGATTTTACCTAATTTTCGTTAATAGGCAAGATTACGAAAATACCCTTTACTAGTCAATACAAAATAGCAAGTGTAATATGGTGCGGAAAATTAAAAGACACTTGATATTTACGTCGAAACCCTCACGGGAAAAACCACGGGCTATGTAAGTGAGCCACACTCAAACCTCGAATCCACTAAGTGTGAGAAAGATTACAACCTAATCCCGGAAGTAATCACACACCTATCTAATCCCGGTATAAGTGAACCTAGTCCTAATGCTTGTGAATTAAGCAACCTAATCCCGGAAGCAACACAAGACTTAGTTCTCAATGAAGAGAATGCAACCTAAGTGAATATGTGAAATACTCAAAATGCAACAAGAGCAAGGCAACTCTATATGCTTATCTAGAATGATGATATATCAATGAAATCAATCCTAGATATCAAAAGCTAAAGGACATATCATAAAGCTTAGCTAATCAAGATTAATCAAAACCTAGATAGCTATCACAATACAACACTCAATCATATTCATCACAAACAATCTCTATCTTATATCTAGCATGTGAACATAAAGCATACAATAAGATAAAGAGATAACTTGACAAGAAAGAAACTAAAATTAGATGAAGTTAGTCAAAATCTTACCAAGAAAGATGTGATGATGCAAAACCATACATGGATGAGTCCTAAATGGTCATGAATGATCCTAGATGAACTTTGATGATCAAAGGAAATGGTTTGAGTGTTTAAAGGTGAGTTCTTGATGATTTTTCTCTTGAAAGATTTTCTAAGTGAAAAATATGATATTTGGAACTCTTAAAAACGACCTAGAAATGAAAGTGGCATATATATAGTATGCCAAAGTGAAGTGGTGCCGTTTTGTAAATTTTGCAAAAGACCGTCGATTCTGCGCCCTTGATTCTGCGGCCACGGACTACAGAACACAGGATGCAGAAATGCCCCTGACATTTTTGAGGCAAGATTCTGCGGCCACGGACCGCATAACATAAGGGCGCAGAAATGCACCTGACAGTTTTGCGGCCCCTAAACGCAAAAACCAAGGGCGCAAAAAAGAGACCAAAGAGTATGAATTCTGGTCCTGATTCTGCGGCCTAATTTATGCGGCCTTGACCGCATAACAGGGCGCAAAAATGCACCTGATGCAGCATCCTAAAATGAAAAGTATGATGTGCAATTCCAAGCAAGATGCACCCATATGGACAAGAATGAAGAGAGATTAAATAAACAATAATGCATACACACAATAAAGACACAACACATTCAAGAATGAGAATTATGCAAGTGTTGTGTGTGTGTGCATCTACTTCTCTTCATTGCAAGAAACACTAAGTATTATACCTTTGGAGTGCTTCTTCTCTTGAGGTCTTGAAAAGGACCTTTGAGCTTGATCTTCAATCACCTAACCACCCTTACAATTCAAACCCCCAATATGTGGTTTGTCCACGAAATAAACCAATCAGTAATGGGAATCCTTACAGTTGTGCTGCGTTTACTGGTTTTTATATGCCCCAAAGACATTGAGGTCAATGTCTAATTTAGGTTTTGGGGTGTGTGCGCAACACCATCTCTTGTTTGCAAATTATGTGCAAATATTTTGAGCTAAATTTTTAAAATTTTTCGAAAATCTTGTAGAGATTGAGCACATTTTGCTTGTAGAGATTGTGCCATTGTGTGTGAGAGTAAGGAATTGTGCATCTTTGCCTTGCTTAGTTTAGATTAACTTCATTCCATTTAGGGTTGCATTGAGCAAAGTGTGCTAGTTCTTTTCTCTTGATGTTGGAGTGAATATTCTATTGTGCTTGAAGGTTAGGAATTAATAGTGGAGACTTCCCTTGAGGTTCACAAACACGGCCTAGCTTGTAGAGATTGTGTCATTGTGTGTGAGAGTAAGGAATTGTGCATCTTTGCCTTGCTTAGTTTAGATTAACTTCATTCCATTTAGGGTTGCATTGAGCAAAGTGTGCTAGTTCTTTTCTCTTGATGTTGGAGTGAATATTCTATTGTGCTTGAAGGTTAGGAATTAATAGTGGAGACTTCCCTTGAGGTTCACAAACACGGCCTAAAAAGCTTATTTTGAGGGAAAGTTTTTACTCTTTAAACACTCATTCAAACACACAAGTTAAGCATATTTAAAATGTCTCATTCGCACTTAAATGTTGTTTGCCATAGAACATATGGACTACTTATAGATGCTTTAATTGACTTTGTGGACAAACCTTTACAGATGATTTTAGGCAATGCATGTGAAAAACCACTAAATTGGCCTAAATACTTCCATACCCTCTAATGTGTGTGCACCATTTCCCATTTGAAGCCAAACACAATTAAGCTTTTCATTCAAGAACCACATCAATATAAACCATATAGCCTAAACACTAGACTTACCTTGTACCAAATGGTTTGCTAAGGCTTAAGGGTTGAATGTAAGCTTTGAGGTTTATTAAAATTATAAGGCATGTACCTAGGCAAGTATGTATGTGCAAACACATTGAAAAGATGAATCGCAATGCTTGAAAGGAAAAGAAAAGAAAAACAAAGCAAATAAAAAAGAAAAGAAAAGCAAAGCAAAAGAAAGAAAAGAAAAATGAATGTGGCACTAAGTGCCTAGATGAATTATGTGAAATTAAATGAGCTACTCAATGAAAATTAAGAGTAGAAAATGCACATAGTAAATTGTAAGCCTGGACACCAAAGTGTGGAATACGCAAAGTTGTAATGAGCAAAATGTGCTTAATTTAGAATGTATGCCTTAGTGTGACATTTGTAGGGAAAAAATACTTGCACGCAGTGGAAGCGAGACTAAAAGAGAGTTTAGTATATTTTAAAATTTTTTCCCATATTGAACCTTAACCCTTTAATTAATAAACATATACATCAAAAGATATCATACCTTTGTCGCGTGATCCGATTGACTATAAGTCGATGGTAATCCGCAAGATCTTCCAATCCGATCACCAACGTGAATCACCTAGGAGCGTAGTCTCCCTTCTCTTTGAATTGTATACCTGAGAATGGACAATAATCCTTTTCTGATTTCTGTTAGTCACAAAAATTCCAATAGATTGTTAAGAATGTCCCGGTCACTTTTGAATTCACAATCGTTAGATTGAAACTCGCATGAACCTTATTCGAAATTGTGCACAAGACCTCTTGATGTAAAGATCACTAGTGTACTATCGAAATAAGAACAATTCTTCTCACAATCTCTCCTGACCGAATTTCACATTAGTCTAAGAGTTGGATTTTTTTTTTCTCTAGCAAAAGAAAAATCTCTCAATTGCAAAAGCTAGGGTTCCTTTTTTTAATATACAAAGAATATATATATATATCTTTATTTATTGTGGCCGACAATATACCAAGAACCAAACATATAAGTTTCTGTGGCCTAATATATTATATATATGTATATCTCATGTGCAATTACTGCACGTCTCTCATATATATATATATATATGTTTTAGTTTCAATCAAACACTTCATACATTATAAAATATATATTGTTTTGTTTCAAAATACCGCATGCATATATGTACGTATAATTTATATATACCGCATGCATATATGTATTAAAACTATATATATTCCGCATGCATACATATAAATTATATACCTACTATATATTCCACATGCATATATATTATATATAAACCCTAATCAAACTCTTTAGTGTATTTGTGACTATATAAAAGACATCCTAATTTGACTAAACAAATAAAATCTTTTATATTTAGTATAATACTAATAGTAGTATACTACTAGGAAACATATTTCCTAATTAGAAAAAAATTTGATTTTTAATTAAATAATAAAATAAAACAATATAATGGGCTAATAATTAGCCATTGCCGCCCATGACTAGAACTTGGGCCTTCATATTGTTTTCTTATTTTATTTAATCCATTTGGACTTTAATAAAAAGCCCACATGTGAACTAGACCCATTCTTATTAAAAGAAACAAGCCCACATGCCTTTCATTAATATAATAATATAATTAAACAGCCCATTAAAAAAATAATGTGCAAATTATATTCTTAATATATTAAATACAATTCTAAATGGACCCACAAATAGTCCGGTAGAATATATCAAGTGATTCATGCAAGTCCGTGCGGATTGAGGATCTTGGCGGGCCTATCTAAATTTAAGCTCCAATAGACAAAACCCAATCACAATCAACAAATGATTCACTTAGGTTCAATCTATTAATTTTAGTTCATTCCACTAAAGAACTAAAATTGCACTCTTAAATAAAGATGGAATAAGTTAACGATACTCATTCATACCCTAGACAATCATATGGGAGATAGTGAATCTTCGTGAAGAATATCAGTAATCGCCAAGAGCTCATAGATCGCCTATAGCTCTCTAAGTTACCATATTTACTCATATGACCACATTTTGAACTTGGATATATATTATGACTTGTCCAAAAGTCATCTTTCAATAGACACTATTGAAAACTCAACGTTAAGATTTCATATCCAAAACCACAAAGCATCCATATGAGGATATTTACTCACATTTAATAAATAGAGCCACGATGTCCATATCTATAAATGAAGTCCTCTATCGATTAACAAATGAATACCACTAAACTATCGAGGATAGACTATGCTATATAATCGTACTCATTGATAGCTCAAATGATAACACTTGCAACCATAAGTCCATCATTTATCTCAGGATTAAGATAGACTCTCCGATTGTCCTGATAATGAAAAGACTTTTATCTATTAACGGTTCTAGAAAAAGTATTTCATTGTGATCCAGTTCAATGCACCCAGTGCACTAGATTCTTTTACTCGAAGACCCTTTGATGATTTTAGACTCATCACAACACATTTGATCCCACTCAAATGCTAGTAAAAGAATTCTACAACTTTAACAAGATAAAAGTGCCCAACCTTTAACTTAAGTTTTGAACGTTATTCAAGACTAACTAAAGAATTGTGTCTACCTCATACATATCCAGATGTATGAACAATTCTTCTTTTCTCATAGTCCTTTGACCTTATGATTATTTACTTTGACAATTATAATAATAAATGCTATATAAGATTTTGTTAACAAACATAAATCACTTTATTAATATAAAAAGATTGTCAAGTACAACATTACACTCTTGCTATTGAGCATAACCCTAACAATCTCCCACTTGCGCTATAGCAAATGTGTCATATCTCTCATTCCCATGTTCTCTAGGTGCCCATCAAAACTCTTCTGTGGTAGAGCCTTTGTGAAGGGATCCGCTAGACTTTCTGCTGACGCGATTTTGGTAATCGTCACATCACCCTTATGAACAATCTCCCTAAGAAGATGATACTTCCTTTCAATGTGTTTTCCTCTCTTATGACTTCTTGGTTCTTTCGAATTAGCCACTGCTCCACTGTTGTCATAGTAAATAGTGATCTGCTTATTCGCACTAGGAACCACTTCTAAGTCAATTAAGAATGGAAGGAGCGAAACAGCCTCTTTGGCAGCTTCGCATGCAGCAACATACTCAGCTTCCATGGTGGAGTCAGTAATGCATGATTTCTTGATACTCCTCTATATGACTGCTCCTCCTCCAAGAGTAAACACAAATCCTGATGTAGATTTTCTGGAGTCAAAATCCGACTGGAAATCAGAATATGTATACCCTACGGGAATCAAATCCCCTCCAGAGTATGCAAGCATATTGTCTCTTGTTCTCCTGAGATACTTGAAAATATGCTTGACTGCCGTCCAGTGATCAGGACCAGGTTTCGATTGAAACCTGCTAACTATGCCAACAGCAAAACAAATATCTGGTCCAGTGCAGAGTATTGCATACATGAGACTTCCAACTGCCGAGGCATATGGAACCCTACTCATGAATTGCTCTTCATGCTCATTCTTAGGAACTTGTTCCTTAGAAAGTTTGATTCCATGCCTGAAAGGTAACATACCTTTCTTGGAATCCCGCATGGAAAACCTAGACAAGATTTCATCTATGTATGAAGCTTGGGATAGTGTAATCGTTCTATTCTTTCTATCCCTTATTACTTGGATACCAAGAATATAACTTGCTTCTCCTAAGTCCTTCATATCAAATTGTTTTGCTAACCATTCTTTTACTGATGCCAATACACCTACATCGTTTCTGATGAGTAGTATATCATCAACATAAAGAATTAGGAAAACCAACTTGTTGCCTTTGATCCTTTTGTATACACAAGGTTCGTCAAGGTACTGAACAAATCCAAAACCTTTCACAGCTTGATCGAACCTTATGTTCCAGGATCTGGATGCTTGCTTTAATCCATATATGGATTTCCTTGTAATCGATACCTTCTTTCTGTGTATAACCTTTAGCTACGAATCTAGCTTCAAAGGTTTCCACCTTTCCATCCATACCTCTTTTCCTCTTGTATACCCACTTGCATCCAATGGGTTTTATCCCTTTAGGCAAATCTACAAGGGACCAGACTTTGTTATTGAACATAGACTCAATCTTAGATTGCATTGCCTTTTGCCAATGACGACTATCAACATCCTCCATTGCTTCCATATATGTGTAGGGATCATCGTCGTCCTAGAGATTCTCCACTGATTCTCCCAGACCGATGTATCTCTCGAGCTGTCTTACAACCCTCCCACTACGACGAGGAATGGTAGGTTGTTGATCTTGTGATGGTTCGGAACTTACAATTGGGCCAAGTTGTGAAACCTTTTGTGGAATTGTATCTCCTGACATCTCATTCAGGACAATTCTACTTTTAGGTATAAACTCATTCATATAGTCCTTTTCCAGAAATTTAGCATTTGTCGAAACAAATACATTTAAGATCTGAAGGACTATAGAAATAATACCCTTTAGTTCCTTTTGGATACCCTACAAATATGCATGTTTCTGTACGGGACTCCATCTTTTCTGTCTTTCCTTTTAACACATGCGAAGGACAACCAAATATCCTTAAGTGTTGTAAACTAGGCTTTTGCCCAGTCCACAACTCATGCGGTGTTTGAGGAACCGACTTTGATGGTACATCGTTTAGAATGTACATTGCAGTTTGTAGAGCATATCCCCAAAAAGAAACAGGGAGTGTTGAATAACTCAACATTGACCTAACCATATTTAAAAGAGTTCTATTTCTTCTTTCTGCCACCCCATTCTATTGAGGTGTACCTAGTGCAGAAAACTGAGAAATGATTCTATTATCAATAAGATATTGCTGAAACTCACCAGATAGATATTCTCCGCCACGATCAGATCTCAAGATTTTTATGTGTTTCTCTAGCTAATTCTCCACTTCAGCTTTGAATGCTTTGAACATATCAAAAGCATTCGACTTATGTCTCATGAGATACACATAACCAAATCTTGAATGATCATCTGTGAAAGTGATGAAGTACTCATATCCACCTCTAGCTTGAATGCTCATAGGACCACATACATCAGTATGCATTAATCCTAAACATTCAGTGGCTCTTGTGCCTTTGGTCCTGAACGACCTTTTGGTCATTTTACCTATCCAAACAGGATTCATAAGTTGGTAGATCATCGACCTTTAAGTCACTTAAAGGTCCATCACTAACCAACATTTTAATCCTATTAAGGTTAATATGACATAGGCGCAAATGGCATAGGTAGGTTTCATCTTAAGATAATTTTACTCTTTTATGATTAGGTTGCGTTAATTCTGTATCTGACAAGTGAGAGATATTTCTATGTAAATAGAATAGACCATTTTCCAATGTACCTTTGCAAACAAATTTGTCATCCTTACTAATAATAAAAAATTTATTAAAAGTAACCGAATATTCAAATTTATTTAATCAAGAAACTGAAATTAAATTTCTCTTGAATTGAGGTACATAATAAAGGTCTATCTAATCTAAATGCATACTAGCATCTAGATCAACTCTAATATCTCCCACTGCACTAGCAGACACCAACGCTCCGTTGCCTAAATGCAAGTTGATTTTATTCTTATTTAGCCTTCTCCTTTCTTGAAACCCCCGTAAGGAATAACAAACATGATTAGTGGCTCCAGAGTCTACGATCCAAGAATCTGTAAAATCTGTCAGAAAAACATGTTTCAAGATAATTCATATTACCTTGTTCCTTCTTATTTTGAGACATTGGAAAATTTCCAATGTCTCTTTTCACCACAAAAAAGCACCTCCTTTTGATCTTGGTTACTTTATTGGTAAGCCCAAGTTGCTTTCCTTGACCTTCTGACGGGTCTTAATAGTAGCAACTTTACCAACCATATGAATCTCTTCTAGAGACATCATCATATCAGCAGCAGACGCATTCTTTCATGCTGCTATTGCATCACGTCTGAGATGGTAGCCATTTGGCCATCTCATTAGAGGTCTCCCACTGCTCATACTCGTCTCATTGCATCATATTAGATTCATTAGTAGGAGCAGGTGGTTTAGGAGTAGTTAGAACAAAATTTATGTTTTTCAGCTTGCAGCAAAAATCCAATTTTCCTTTTCCATGTGACATAATTATCTCCAGTTAAAGTGTTATCTTTCAGGATGTTCATTAGGGATGGGGTCATGATTTCTTAATAAAACAAAATTATATATAAGTAAATAATCATTGTTTAGCATTTTTGAATATTTATCTTGAATTAAATATTTATAATTCAATCGTAAAATTCAACGTTCGATCCAACACCCATAAATGTTACGCCTCCTTTGGGAGTTCGCACCATTTACTAGTTGGACTAGGTCCCACCTAATTGTTAACATAACAACCAACGTTTTCAATTTTAGCCTTGTGATTTTATTAACAAGAACTCTTGGGAGGATATTAATAAAACCACATTGAGTGTACTATCAAGATTTCGACCCTCAATATATTCCCTCACGAAAATCCCTCATTGGGGAGTAGATCTTGTTTGAGTCAATTGTCTAGTCTATCCTTGTAAGGAAGTATCTTGCTAAATTCCATTCATGATGGGCGGATTACCACAAATAATATAGCTCAACTAACCTTAGAGGCCATAGGTGTTTGCAATATACCTTCTCCCACTCAATTATTTAAGGCATGTGATTAAATCTCATAGAATGATTTACCAAGTTATCTAGATGCCAATTAGATACCTAAATCATTCAATGCATGTTCATACCAAAAGAGATATATGAGTGGCACTCCTATTCTACATGACATGTTATCAAACAATAACAAATATTATAACATTTACACAAAATAAATAGCCACAATTTTGATCCATCCTAGAAAAGCAAGTAAATTACAATTGTTTGGAATACAAAAAATCTCCTTTCTTGACGAACAAATCTTCAAGCGGCCCATGGATCACGTGAGCACCCACGGCTGTCCAATTGGCATGCACACTCCACAACCCTAACAAGGGCTGCCGTGTGCAGCCCATGGACTCCATGGGGCTGCCATGCGCAGCCCACAGTCCAACATGCACAGCTGCGTGCAATTTTGCACGCGTGCACGTTGCTATGGTGCGCATGGTCCCAAACTCGTTCCGGTTTCTATTAATTCTTCAAGTTTTCGAATCTTCGATGCTTGAACATATAACATACTTATTTAAACAACTCCTGTTGAGACTTTACCGGTGCCATCAGTTCCCTCTAAGAAGGGGGGGTATGTTTCTGTTCGGGTGGATCCGATTGCTTATCAGGCTCGTCTTGAGTTGTGTAAGAATGCTCTTATTGGTCGTGTGGTGCTTTCCAGTGGTGAGCGGCCTTGGAAGCTTGTGGATCTTAAGGTAAGACTTAGCAAGCATTGGATGCTAAACTCCGATTGGCGACTTATCTCTCTAGGGAGAGGATATTATCAGATTCTTTTGAAGTCTCCTGCTGAGAAGACTCATGTTTGGGGGTTAGGTTCAGTTCATCTGAAGCCAGGTATTCTTCGCTTACAGCCTTGGGTCCTGGATTTTAACCCATCGCTACAGAAGTCCACCAATGCTCAGGTTTGGGTTAGGCTCTTTGATTTATCGTGGGAATACTGGCATCCAAAAATTATTTCTGACTTGGCTAGAGGGATTGGGGTGCCATTGCGGTTGGACAAGGCTACTAGTGATGGGGATTTTGGTCATTATGCTAGAGTTCTAGTTGATGTGGATGTGTCATCTGTGCTACCTACTTCAGTGTTGCTAGAGAGGGATGAATTTCATAGTTCTTTTATAGCTATTGAGTATGAGAATCTCCCAGTTTTTTGCTCTACTTGCTCTTCTATAGGTCATTTGCCTAGTTCTTGTCGTTGGAACAAGTCTTCTAAGGTTCCTCTAACTAGTTCTGCAAAATCAACCCAGGATATAGCGGAGGATTCTAGAGTTTTTGGAGCTGATGGTTTTCAGCCTGTTCGGACCCGTTCTTCTAAATCAGTTTATCGCCCTGTTATTGCACCTCAGGAGGAGGTCCCGTTATCCAATGTTTTTACAGCTATTCATCAGGATATAGGTGGTCAAGATTCGGTGGTTGTCCATACTTCAGTAGGGTCTAATTTGATTTCAGGATCCATTCCGTCCGCTAGTTTGGTTCTTTCTTCGGATCCATCTTCGTCTACCGTGTCCGCTATTTCTGAAGTGGTTTCGAGTTCAGTTCCTCCAATGATTTCCCAGGCATTGCAGTTTTGCAAGGGTTCAGGATTTGATTATGAGAGCACTGATTCAGTTTTGGTTTCTAGTTCTTCGGTTGTTAATCCTTCTATTAGTTCTGTCAGTTCGACTGTAGGGGTAATGCATGATGCTAAGACTGTTGTTTAGGGTTCTTCGTTGGTCAATCAGGTTCGTCCTATGGTCTCTACCATTTTATCCAAGTCATCTTCTCGTCCGGGTCAGACAGCTCGTCGGCAAGTTAGGGTTCATGAGGTTTCAGGCAATCAATCTTCTGAGGAGGCGGTTGTGTCTTCAATTTCGAATGTCAATGTGGATCAGAGTAGTGATGGATCTGGTGTTTCTTGTTCTTCGGTTGTGGTTCCTAGGGGGCTTATTCGGACCTCGGGTCCGTTGTCAGAATCTCAGGCCGAGCTTCACCTCATTGCAAATTCCTCATGGGCTTCCCAAATGGAGGAGGGTGAGTTCGCCGATGATGAGATTGCTCAGAGAGCTTTGAGGGTTGAGCGTAGGCTGGCTTCTTTAAAGTCCGGATATCGGGCTCCTCCGACGGTTTCCGATGATTAATGTTCTCTTTTGGAACTGTCGTGGGATCCGGGGCGAGCCCACGAGGCGGGTACTTAGAGAGTTATGTCGTTTACATAGACCTGCTTTGGTTTGTATTGCAGAGCCTATGGTTGATTTTTCCTCTATCTCTTCAGGTTTCTGGTCTTCTCTCGATCTTCTTCTGGTGGGCATGAATGATAGGGGTGGGTTGATTCCGACTATTTGGGTTTTCGCTTGTGTTTCTTTTCCTGAGGTTCAGATAGTTCATTGTCATGAGCAACATCTTACTGTTTCACTTTCGATCGGTTCTCGGGTGCATTGGTACACTTTTGTTTATGCGAGCGCTTCTACAGTGGTTCGTAGGTCTCTTTGGCAGTCTCTTCGTGATATGGTTAGTTTGGTTTCTACTTCCTGGTTGGTTGTTGGGGATTTTAATGCTGTTCTGGGTGCTCATGAGGCTTTGGGTTCTCGTTCTCCTGCCCGTGGTTCTTGTGAGGATTTCAGGTCGATGATTGAGGATTGTGATTTGGTTGGTATTCGTTCTCAGGGTGCCCGATTCACTTGGGTTAGAGGTCGCAGTAACCGCACTAGAGTTGAGAGACGATTAGATAGAGTTTTGGTTTCTGATGGTTGCATTTCCTGTTGGCGGGAAATTTCGTGTGTGGCTCTTCCCCGTATCTGTTCAGATCACTGCCCGTTGTTGGTTCGGTTGTCAGATTTTGAGGTCTCTAGTCATAGACCGTTTCAGTTTCAGAGCATGTGGTTAGAGCATCCTGATTTTATTGCTATTGTTCGTAGGATTTGGAGCTCTCATGTTGTGGGTAGGCCTCCTCAGGTTGTTATCTATAAGCTGAGAAGCTTGAAGAAGGCTCTCAAGTCTTGGAATTGGGAGGTTTTTGGTGATCTTAACTCTACCATTGCTGGGAAGTGTGCGGAGCTTCATTCTATTCAGCTAGATTTGTCTAACCGGGGTTTTTCAGATGATCTTTTTATGGCCGAGGCGAGTGTTCATTCTGAGCTTGATGTGTTGTTACAGAGACAGGAGTGTTTTTTTCGGGATCGGTCTAGAGTTAGGTGGCTTCGTGATGGGGATCGGAACACATCATTCTTTCATGCCTCTATCAAACGTAGGCAGTATCGTAATGTTATATCAGCCCTTTCGATTAATGGGGTTATCTCGGAGGATCGACCTACCATCAGGGATCATATCATTAGTTATTATTCTGACCTTTTTTCCTCGGATGTTTCTCAAGTTGGAAGAGATTTATCTATTGTAGATGATGTGATTCCTTCCTTGGTAACTGCCGTAGAGAACGTTTTCTTGACTAGCGTTCCATCTGCAGATGAAATTCACGATGCAGTCTTTGCTATGGATGCTGCTTCTGCCCCTGGGCCAGATGGGTTTTCTGGTAGATTTTATCAAAGATGTTGGGATGTTGTTGGTAGTGACGTGGTCCTTGCTGTTCAGGATTTTTTCATCACCGGAGTTATTTTCCCGGGTCTTAATTCCAGTTTCATTATTCTTCTTCCGAAGCTGAAGGAATCTATTTCGGTTGATCAGTTTCGTCCGATTGTTCTTAGCAACTTTCTATTTAAAATTTCTTCGAAGATTTTGGCTGATCGTTTAGCTCTTGTTGCCTCCAGGATTATTTCTCCTCAGCAGTTCGGTTTCATTCGAGACCGGCATATCGAGGATTGTATTGCTTTGGCTTCTGACTGTGTGAATGTGTTGCATAAGAAGTGCTATGGGGGTAACTTGGCCATGAAGATTGATATTCGTAAGGCTTTTGACACCCTGGATTGGTCTTTCCTTTGCAGAGTGCTTCAAGCTTTTGGGTTCTCTTCTATTTTTGTGGATTGGATGAACAGTATTCTTCGTTCGTCTAGGCTTTCTGTTCTTTTAAATGGGGTCCCAGAGGGATATTTCGGTTGCTCTAGAGGGGTTCGTCAGGGAGATCCGCTCTCTCCGCTTTTGTTTGGTATTGCAGAGGACTTCCTTAGTAGATTATTAACGAGGTTGGTGGGTTCTTCTCAGATTCTGCCGATTTCCTCCCGAAGGGGTTTTTTGGCTCCAACTCATTTGCTCTATGCAGATGATGTTTTGATCTTTTGCAGAGGCACTCAAAAGAATCTAAAGCATATCATGGGTGCTTTTGGCAATTATGGTGATATTTCAGGCCAGTTGGTTAACTGGGGTAAGTCTTCGATTTATTTCGGATCTTCTATCTCCCCCTCTAGGATTGGTAGTTTGCAGTCTCTGGTTGGTATGCAGATTGGGCATCTTCCGTTTTCTTATTTGGGAGTCCCTTTATTTCGAGGTAAGCCTCGAAAAGCAGTGCTACGCCCTATTGCGGATAAGATCTTGTCTAAATTCGCTAAATGGAAGGGCAAGTCTCTCTCTCTGGCCAGTCGTGCTACTCTGATCAGGTCAGTCATCACTGGTTCATTTGTGCACTCTTTCATGATTTACAAGTGGCCTTCTTCTCTTCTGTCACTAATTAACCGCAAGTTGAGAAACTTTTTGTGGACCGGTTCCTGTGAGGAGACTAAGTTGGTTCGGGTTGCATGGGATCGTTGTTGTAGGCCTTACTCACAGGGTGGTCTTGGTCTGAAAGATATTGGGTTGCTGAATGACTCTCTATTGCGGAAATTCACCTGGAAGTTTATGACCTTTGATGGTTTTGCTTTCTCTTTTCTTCGGGAGAGGTATCTCAAGCATTTACAGAAGCCTCATGGAGGGTATGTCACCTCCTCGATTTGGTCTTCTCTTCGGTCTAATTATAGTTCCCTTCTTAAGGAAGGTATCTGGCTAATTGGCGAGAACTCTCAGAGGGACTTTTGGCGGGATAATTGGTTGGGGGTTCCCATTTTGGACCTTTTAGGGATTCCTGATTATTTAGCTAATCCGCTCCGGGCGAGGGTTTCGGATTTTATTCATCAGGGTAGATGGGTGCTAGCCGATTGTTTTCGAGCGCGTTTCCCGGATCTGTGTTTTCGGATTGATCGTATTGCAATTTCTCCTGTTGTGGATTCTCTGGTTTGGGCTAATTCTCGGGATGGTCGTGTTTCTTGCAAGGCTGCTTATTCCCAGTTTTTCCGTGATATTCCTCAGGTTGTTTGGTGGAGAGATGTTTGGTCCCGTTTTATTCCCCCCTCTCGCTCTGCTTTGACTTGGCGTTTGATGTTGAACAGGCTTCCTACTGAGGATCACCTTTGCAGGTCTGGGTTCCAGTTGGCTTCTCGTTGCAGTATTTATGGGGTTAGTAGTGAATCTGCAGATCATCTTTTTCTTCATTGTCCCCTAGCGGTTGCTCTTTGGGAGGCGGTTTTCTCGACTTTCCAGCGACGTGTCTCTACCGACACTTGGAAATCCTTCTTCTTGCAAGCCATGTCAGTTTCCTTTAGTGAGCAGGTCAGGATTTTGTGGAAAGCGGCTATCCATGCAGTGGTATGGGGGGTGTGGACTGCTCGTAATCAGTGGATCTTTGAAGGGAAGTCGGTGGATTTTAGATCCGTCCTTTCTTTGGTCTGGTGTGCAGTTTCAGAGGCTAATCGCCTAGGGATTGGTTGTATGCGTAACTGTATGGATGACCTTTTGATTCTTCGTCGATTTGGTCTTCAGGGTCGCCCTTCTAAAGCCCCAGTTATCAAGAGTGTGGTTTGGTCGCCTCCGGCCCCCGGCTGGATCAAAGTGAATACTGATGGCGCTGCTATGGGCTCTCCGGGGGTTGGTGGTTGTGGTGGTATCTTTCGGAACTGTAGAGCATTTGTGAAGGGTTGCTTTGCTATTCCTCTTGGTCAGGTTTTCGCTTTTGAGGCTGAGCTTCTGGCGGCCTCATCGGCCATTAATTTTGCTTGGAAGTATGGGTGGCATCAAATCTGGCTTGAGAGCGATTCTTCTTATGTGGTTCAGCTTCTCTCTTCTCGTTCTGAGTTGGTTCCTTGGAGGGTTCGTCAGGCGTGGCAGCGCTGCATCTTCCAAATCTCACATATGGATTTTCAGGTTTCACATATTTTTAGGGAGGGTAATCAAGTTGCAGATACGCTTTCTAAGCATGCTTTGGAGCTTCAGACAGATTCTTGGTGGTTCTCTGCCCCGCCATTCTGTTCTTCTTTAGTTGGCAATGACTGCATGGGCCGCGAGTCTTTTCGTTTTTCTTGATGTTTTCTTTTTCTTTTTGGTGTGGCCTACGTGCCTCTTTTTGTTTGAGGTTGTTTTACCTGGCTCTTTGTGCTTTGTTGCTTTTTGTCACTTTTTACTTTCTTTTATCTCTTTTATATACAGATACTGTCTAGGGGTTTTTCAGCATATGATCGCTTGTGATGCTTTTTTCCCTTAGTTCAGTCCAATTTTATTAAAAATTTAAACAATAAAAATACTGCAGTAATTTTTTTTTTTTTAATCACAGCAATATTTACTACAAAAAAAAAAAAAAACTGCACTATTTTTAATACATTAAAAAAAAAAAAACTACAGTTTAATATAATACATAAAAAAAAATATATAGCAACTACCAAGAAGGAAATTGTGACGATAATAGGCCACCCTTCTTGTTACAATTCCGAAACAAAAAATACATTGAAATTCTAGGATCAAAATCGAGCAATAGCAATTCACTTTATATCAAAATATAACATATATAAATCCATACACTCCAATGTAATTATATATGAGAATACCTAGAGTGCCATCTCTTTCTAAACATGCATAATCACAACAAAAAGAAATAGATTCACGTATATATACGTTAATTAATTAAAGGGTACAACCAGGCTCTGATACCAATTGTAGGGAAAAAATATGTGCACGCAGTGGAAACAAGACTAAAAGAGAGTTTAGTATATTTTAAAAAATTTTCCCATATTGAACCTTAACCCTTTAATTAATAAACATATACATCAAAAGATATCGTACATTTGTCGCGTGATCCGATTGACTATGTGTCGATGGTAATCCGCAAGATCTTCCAATCCGATCACGAACGAGAATCACCTAGGAGCGTGGTCTCCCTTCTCTTTGAATTGTATACCTGAGAATGGACAACAATCCTTTTCTGATTTCTATTAGTCACAAAAATTCCAATAGATTGTTAAGAATGTCCCGGTCACTTTTGAATTCACAATCGTTAGATTGAAACTCACGTGAACCTTATTCGAAATTGTGCACAGGACCTCTTGATGTAAAGATCACTAGTGCACTATCAAAATAAGAATAATTCTTCTCACAATCTCTCTTGGCCAAATTTCACACTAGTCTAAGAGTTGGATTTTTTTTTCTCTAGCAAAAGAAAAATCTCTCAATTGCAAAAACTAGGGTTCCTTTTTTTAATATACAAAGAATATATATATATATATATCTTTATTTATTGTGGCCGACAATATACCAAGAACCAAACATATAAGTTTCCGTGGCCATATATATATATATATGTATATTTCATGTGCAATTACTGCACGTCTCTCATATATATATGTTTTAGTTTCAATCAAACACTTCATGCATTATAAAATATATATTGTTTTGTTTCAAAATATTGCATGCATATATGTATGTATAATTTATATATACCGCATGAATATATGTATAAAAACTATATATATATTCTGCATGCATACATAAAAATTATATACCTACTATATATTCCACATGCATATATATATTATATACAAACCCTAATCCAACTCTTTAGTGTATTTGTGACTATATAAAAGACTTCCTAATTTGACTAAACAAATAAATTCTTTTATATTTAGTATAATACTAATAGTAGTATACTACTAGGAAACATATTTCCTAATCAGAAAAAAAAAATTGATTTTTAATTAAATAATTAATTAACATATTAATTAATTTCCATTTAATTAAATAATAAAATAAAACAATATAATGGGCTAACAATTAGCAATTGCCGCCCATGACTAGAACTTGGGCCTTCATATTGTTTTCTTATTTTATTTAATCCATTTGGACTTTAATAAAAAGCCCACATGTGAACTAGACCCATTCTTATTAAAAGAAACAAGCTCACATGGCTTTCATTAATATAATAATATAATTAAACAGCCCATGAAATAAATAATGAGCAAATTATATTCTTAATATATTAAATACAATTCTAAATGAACCCACAAATAGTCCGGTAGAATATATCAAGTGATTCATGCAAGTCCGTGCGGATTGGGGATCTTGGCGGGCCTATCTAAATTTAAGCTCCAATAGACATAACCCAATCACAATCAAAAAATGATTCACTTAGATTCAATCTATTAATTTTAGTTCATTCCACTAAAGAACTAAAATTGCACTCTTAAATAAAGATGGAATAAGTTAACGATACTCATTCATACCCTAGGCAATCATATGGGAGATAGTGAATCCTCATGAAGAATATCAGTAATCGTCAAGAGCTCATAGACCGCCTATAGCTCTCCAAGTTACCATATTTACTCATATGACTACACTTTGGACTTTGATATATATTATGACTTGTCCATAAGTCATCTTTCAATAGACATTGTTGAAAACTCAACGTTAAGATTTCATATCCAAAACCACAAAGCATCCATATGATGATATTCTACTCACATTTAATAAATGGAGCCACGATGTCCATATCTATAAATGAAGTCCTCTATTGATTAACAAATGAATACCACCAAACTATTGAGGATAGACTATGCTATATAATCGTACTCATTGATAGCTCAAATGATAACACTTGCAACCATAAGTCCATCATTTATCTCAGGATTAAGATAGACTCTCCGATTGTCCTGATAGTGAAAAGACTTTTATCTATTGACGGTTCTAGAAAAAGTATTTCATTGTGATCCAGTTCAATGCACCCAGTGCACTAGATTCTTTTACTCGAAGACCCTTCGATGATTTTAGACTCATCACAACACATTTGATCCCACTCAAATGCTAGTAAAAGAATTCTACAACTTTAACAAGATAAAGGTGCCCAACCTTTAACTTCCACCTTTATCTTGAGTTGTGAACGTTATTCAAGACTAACTAAAGAATTGTGTCTACCTCATACATATCCAGATGTACGAACAGTTCTTCTTTTCTCATAGTCCTTTGACCTTATGATTATTTACTTTGACAATTATAATAATAAATGCTATATAAGATTTTGTTAACAAACAGAAATCACTTTATTAATATGAAAAGATTGTCAAGTACAACATTACACTCTTACTATTGAGCATAACCCTAACAACATTTGGGTGTTTGTTATCAATTTGTCCTATTTATTGACTCACCATTCACCTTAAGTCCCATTAAAACCAAATGAAAGACCTACTTGATCTTTAGGGATGTCCACTCTGGAAATTTTTGTTGATGCATGTTATTTTCAGTTCATGGCTTTCAATTCCATTCATGAGACAAATTTTCAAAAATTATGATTTTAAATGATCATGTGCAATTATATTTGATATCCTGAACATAAACTCATATTGCATATGGATTATGAGTGAAGCCTACGAATCTATGTGAAAATGAGAGAATATGGTGAGGATTAGATGTCGAGGCGAATTACATTCTCTACCGAATGGCACTCTAGTCTTGAAAACTTTAGCATCTTGAATGTAGGATCGCGTTGCGTGCATTGTGTACTTAGAGTGGCATGACTTTAATCTTCATTTAGTATTTCTTACTTGCACATTTTTCCTAATGAGCACAACGTTGATTAAATCTTTTCGCTTATGGTTTTGCAAGTCGAATATTGACTTTTGAGTATTTTTCAAAGAGTTGGTACTTAAATGTTGAGTGTGTAATGTTTAGACACTTGTCCATGGTGCTTATCATTTGTTTTGCTCGAGGACGAGCAAAAGATAGGTTTGGGGGTATTTGATTGAACCAAAATTGGTATGATTTTGACCCTCATTTCCTTCTCTTTATGCTTGATTCTCGGGCAATATCACGTGATTTAATTGTGTAAATTAAGTGTTTTCAGGTATTTACGATCTTCAATGGCAATTGACGTAATTCAAGAGTTAGGGCTGAAAAATGGAAAATTCAAACGCGAAAAAAGCCAGAAAAGCAAGAAAAGAAGCTTCAGTGTGCAAGTACTGTGCTGGTCAGCATACTCGCGCAATTCCAGCCTACTTCCAGCATAGGAATTCCCGTGTAGGATCCACGCATAACCCGCACACCAAAGGATCGAAGAAGACAACAGAATGCCATAAAGATTGGGTACAGTGCAGGTCCTAACTGCACTCTCACCCGCACTCTACACTTTCCAATGTGGGAATTCCTGTGTTGGAGTGCGGGTGAGTGTGGGTCCCTGAACCACACTCCATCCGCACTCTACGCGCGTCAGACTCAATTTTTAAGCATTCTGTGACCTATTCTTGTAATCCTATAAATAGAAAGTGATGAGTTTGAACCAACACATCCTCCCGTACTTAGATTTTCTGATTCATTAGTTAACTTAGACTTTAGAATGCTTTCCCTCTCATCCAAACCCATCTCTACTCATCCAAAGGCAACTAAGGAGATTTGGATTCAAGCTTTAAGGAAGGAGAGCTTTTCAAGGGTTTCATCTCAATCTCTTCTCTTAGTTTTTATTTGTTATTAAAAACATGAGTAGCTAAATACCCCACTAAGGGGTTGTTGTGATTAGTTTGATAGATTTTGGGCATTTGTAATTAAACTCTATTCTATCTCTATGTTCTATTCTATTGCTTTGAATGATTTCTATTATTGATTTGTCTTGGATACACCCTCTTAGCATGTTGATTTGGATTCTTTATTGCTTTATTCAATGGAAGGAATTTTCAAAATTCCAGAATTTCGACTCAATAACCACGGTTGTAATCTAACCTCGAAAGAGTGTCCTTCGCTATACTGTTAGGATTATGCTCAATAGCAAGAGTGTAATATTGTAATTAACAATCTTTTTCATATTAATAAAGTGATTTCTGGTTTAAACAAATCTTATAGCATTTATAGTTTAAGATTATAATTGTCAAAGTAAATAATCATAAGGTCTAAAGACTATGAGAAAAGAAGAATTGTTCGTACATCTGGATATGTATGTGGTAGACACAATTCTTTAGTTAGTCTTGAATATTGTTCACAACTTAAGTTAAAGGTTGGGCACCTTTATCTTATTAAAGTTGTAGAATTCTTTTGCTAGCATTTGAGTGGGATCAAATGAGATATGATGAGTCTAAAATCATCGGAGTGTCTTCGAGCGAAAGAATCTAGTGCACTGGGTGCATTGAACTGGATCACAATGAAATACTTTATCTATAACCGTCAATAGATAAAAGTCTTTTCATTATCAGGACAATCGGAGAGTCTATCTTAATCCTGAGATAAATGATGGACTTATGGTTGCAAGTGATATCATTTGAGTTATCAATGAGTACGATTATATCGCATAGTCTATCCTCGATAGTTTGGTGATATTCATTTGTTAATCGATAGAGGACTTCATTTATAGATATGGACATCGTGGCTCCATTTATTAAATGAGAGTATAATATCATCATATGGATATTTTGAGGTAACTAGATATTAAATCTCAACGTTGAGTTTTCGATAGTGTCTATTGAAAACATGGCTTCTGAACAAGTCAAAATATCCAAGTTCAAAACGTGGTCATATGAGTAAATATGGTAACTTGGAGAGTTATAGGCGGTCTATGAACTCTTGGCGATTACTGATATTAATCACGAGGATACATTATCTCCAACATGATTGTCTAGGGTATGAATGAGGAACATCTTCCTTTTATGTCTTTATTTAAGAGTTCAATTTTAGCTCTTTAATGGAATGAGTTAAAATTAATAGATCGGACCTAAGTGAATCATTTGTTGATTGTGATTAGGTTATGTCTATTGAAGCTTAAATTTAGATAGCTCGCCAAGATCCCCAATCCACACAGACTTGTATGGATCACTTGATATATTCTACCGGACTATTTGTGGGTCCATTTAGAATTGTATTTAATATATTAAGAATATAATTTGCACATTATTTATTTAATGGGCTTTTTAATTATATTAATATATTAATGAAAGGCATGTGGGCTTGTTTCTTTTAGTAAGAATGGGTCTAGTTCACATGTGGGCTTTTTATTAAAGTCCAAATGGATTAAATAAAATAAGAAAACAATATGTAGGCCCAAGTTCTAGTCATGGGCAGCAATGGCTAATTTTTAGCCCATAATATTGTTTTATTTTATTATTTAATTAAATGGAAATTAATTAATATGTTAATTAATTATTTAATTAAAAATCAAATCTTTTTATGATTAGGAAATATGTTTCCTAGTAGTATACCACTATTAGTATTATACTAAATATAAAAGACTTTATTTGTTTAGTCAAATTAGGAAGTTTTTTATATAGTCGCAAATACACTAAAGAGTTGGATTAGGGTTGATATATAATATATATGCATGTGGAATATATAGAATACATATACATATATATACATGCGGATATATATAAAATATATATACATATATGCTTGCGATATGGAAATATAGATGTGTATTAATGCATGCAGTATTTTATTAAAACAAAAACTTTTATGCATGCAGTGTTTGAATACAAAACAAAAACTATTAAGTTGCATGAGTGTTTTAACAAAACAATATATGTTTATAATGACGTGCAGTATTGGTTCACAAGAAAATATATTTTTGAGCAAGTTATATGGTCGGCCATAAGAGACAGATATATAGATATATTCTTCATATATTTATTGAACCCTAGTTTTTGCAATTGAGAGATTTTTCTTTTGCTAGAGAAAAATAAAATCCAACTCTTAGACTAATGTGAAATTCGGCCAAGAGAGATTGTGAGTAGAATTGTTCTTATTTCGATAGTGCACTAGTGATCTTTACATCAAGAGGTCTTGTGCACAATTTCGAATAAGGTTCACGCGAGTTTCAATCTAACGATTGTGAATTCAAAAGTGACCGGGACATTCTTAACAATCTATTGGAATTTTTGTGACTAATAGAAATCAGAAAAGTTTTGTTGTCCATTCTCAGGTTCACAATTCAAAGAAGGGAGACCACGCTCCTAGGTGATTCACGTTCGTGATTAGATTGGAAGATCTTGCGGATTACCATCGACGCATAGTCAATCGGATCACGCGACAAAGGTACGATATCTTTTGGTATATATTGTTTAATTAATTAAAGGGTTAAGGTTCATAAAAAGGAAAATTTTTTAAAGGCTACTAAATCTATTTTTTAGTCTCGCTTCCGCTGCGTGTACTACGGTATTTTTCCCTACATATACACCCTAGGTTGGCCTTGTGAGAGAATAAGAAGCCTTCATTATACACCCTATGTTGGCAACTTTAGTGGTTTTACGAGAACTAACCTTCGATTAGAATCTGGTTGAATAACCTCAAGCTTCATCCAATCTTAAACTGGTGGCCTTCACTATACACCCTAGGTTGGCCCCTTGTGAGGGAATTGGAAGTCATCACTATACACCCTAGGATGGCTACGTTAGAAATAGGTTGAGCCTTAGCTAGATAGATGAGCATTCATGGTTAGAATCCTAAATGAGCATCCAACACTATACACCCTAGGTTGGTTGCTTAGGAAGAATTAATCGCTAGTAAGAGGTCTTTGCTATACACCCTAGGTTGACCTCTTGCTAGTGATAAATAGCCAATTCTATACACACTAGGTTGGTTACATTTGTCATAACATGCTTAATTACAAGTTTGTTGTATTGCCCAGTGTTCGCTTATGAGTCTACAACTCCTTAGTCATATCACTTCATTCGCATCCATTTTTAGTCATTGCATTTATTAGTTTTCTTTAGTTTATTCACACTTCACACCTCCAATCATTCACCTTTACTTTTATGCACGCTAGTTTTATTAATCCAAATCTAGTCACTGCTACCCGGATCCTTGTGGACGACACCCGTGCTTATCGCTTTACTCGTATTTATACTTGTGAATGCATCGTATAGGTTTCATAAATTGTTTTGACGTACAATCTTTTAAACAATGAAAAACATACTTCGTCAATTCCGCCTTGCTTAGGGTGATAGTAGTTTTGGTTGTAATCAAATCTCTTCTTGTTTGAGATCGAGATGATTGTTGTTGATACTAATTCCTTCATATTTGGGGTTGATATGATTGTTCATGCAATTGTTGAACTTGGTAGATATGACCTATGTGCTTAAGAGTAAAATTTATGCATTTGTTTTTCATTATTCCTTGATGAGTTTGTTGTGTTGTATAGAGTTGTATAACTTTTGCTAGGTTAACATGGATAACAAACAAGAATCATGGGAGAAGATAAATAAGCTAAACACAAAGGTGGTTCAACAAGATGCAAATAATAATAATAATAATAATAATAATAAAATAAAAAAATAAAAAAAAATTAAGAACTTTGAAGAAAGCATTTCTTCAAGCATAGCATCCACCTCCAAATGTGAGATCAACAAATCATTTAACATTCTTTGGTAGCACAAGTGGCTAGCAAAGCTTTTGTGATCTCAATGCATCTTCTTCTCTTTTCCTTTTGGCTTCATTTTATGTCAAAAAAGGGGATAAATATGATATTGTTTTAGCATATCTTCTTTGTGTATGTCTCAAGTGTTGAACTTCATATGGCATGGAATATCTTGGATAAGATATCTTTGATGGATATGCATGCATTTAGGGGGAGCATATATGTATCCATTTTGATCTTAATTGTCATATTCCATATTGAACTTAAATGTCATATTCTTGTCAAGTATATTGCCATATATTCTCTTGGATATTCTTGTGCTCTCAAGTTTATTTTAGGTGATATCAAGTGAAGCTCAAGTGAAGAAGTTTAAGACTTGTTGAAGATTAGTCTAGGTGATTAACTCGTTGTAATGTGAGAGTGAGTTTTTGTGACAAATATTCATGTTGTACGTTTTAGTATTTGTATAGGTGTTTTGACATAGAATTTGCCAAATGAGGAGATTGTAATGATTTTGAGTTAGGTTGACATTATTCTATATCAAAACGATATTTCCTTTGTATTGATTAGTTGTCTAGAATTCATGGTTTATCAAGCATCAAGGAAATTGGACAACACATCAAGCAAAGTGAAGCCTTCAAGAGAAGAAAGCATCAAAGGTATATTTCGACTTCATTCCTCTTGCAAGGCATTTAGGCACATACACACATGGCATTCATATGATTTCTTATTAAGTTCTAGTCATTTCGATTACTCACTCATTAGGTTTCGAGTCCAAACTAGGAAGCTGTGCTACTTTACGTTCTCATATAATGTGTTGTCTTCGTCATCGTGTTTCAAGTCGAATTTAAAACCTTTTATCAAAGTTTCATAGTCATCCTTGTGCGTAAGGGAGTCATGGTTCATAATCTGAAGACAGATTCAAATTCGGAGTTCGGAGGCCCGAATGCGGTCGAAGAACGCTAGGGATGCGCGAGGAGGCAAGAATGGCCGAAAGCTATTTGGGGTGTCCCGAGTGGAGCGCGTGAGGCTTACGGGCCAGCCACGCTTCTTCCCCTTGAGGCTCAAGTGCCTCTCACGGGTAAGTGATGTGGCCACTCTTGATTGGCCATTGAATTCCCTCTCTTTCTTTCATTTAAATATCCTATTTTCCCTCCCATTTCATTCTAAGAAGAAAATTTAAATTTTATAGAGCTGAAATTTTCCCTCCAACTTTCTCATCTTCCAAACACTATAAATTTCTCATTCGGACTCCGAATTGAGTGATTCAAGTTGGAGAATCTTCATAATCAAGTCTCCTACCTTCTTCAAAAGAGTTTGTAGCTGTTTGATCATGATTTGTGATGGTTCTTTATTCAAAACTGAAACTGCACGGGATTCTTAGGTATTGAACTAAACTTTGTGATTTCATCCTTTTTTGATCTTCAATTACCTAGGGTTTTCTTCGTCTAAATGTCTGTGTATGTATGATGAATGCTATTGAGAAGGATAGTTGAAACTAATTATGTCGGTGTGTATAAAACTATCTAAAGGGGGGGTGGGTGAATAGATTTTAATCCGGTTATTACCAAATTTTCGCAATTAGTCAATTTTACGAAAATAACCCCAATCTACTCAAAGCAATAAATCAAGTGTAAAGTATGGAATTTAAATAACACTTGAGTTTTACGTGGAAACCTTCAACAAGGAAAAACCACCGATTGTTATATGCGCCACACACGATCCTTGAATCCACTAATTGTAATGGTGTTTATAACTTAGGTTGACTATGTCAAACCCTACAGGGTCACTAACCCACCACTACTACTCGCATGCCTTTAAAAGTAAACCTAGATCAATTTGCTTGAGGCCTAAGCAACCTTAGCCATAAGACATAATTCTCAACGAAGAGATTAATCAACTTATGTGAATATGCATGATATCCAGATATACACTTAATGCTAGGTTACACTAAATGCTTATCTAGGATTATAAGATGTTAATTAAATCAATCCTAGATATTAATTGCTATATGACATGGCATAAAGCATAGCTAACATAGATTAAGCAATCCTAAGTATAGCTATCACAATACAACACTCAATCAAAACAACACAACTATTTCTAACTCATATAATAGAATATAATCTAAGAACATACAAGTAATTAAAGAGATGTCTTGCTAAGTAAAACACTAAAATTAGATGAAATTAGTGAAAAACTTACCAAGGGATGTGTGTTGAGTAAGACTGTAAGGATTCCCATTGTTGATTGGTTTATTTCGTAGACACACCACATATTGGGGGTTTGTATTGTAAGGGTAGTTAGGTGATTGAAGATCATGCTCAAAGGCCCTTTTCAAGACCTCAAGGGAAGAAGCACTCCAAAGGTATCATACTTAGTGTTTCTTGCAATGAAGAGAAGTAGATGCACACACACACATCACTTGCATAATTCTCATTCTTGAATGTGTTGTGTATTTATTGTGTGTATGCATTATTGCCTATTTCATCTCTCTTCATGCATGTTTATTTGGTTGCATCTTGCTTAGTATTGCATAGCATGGTTAGATTTTAGGATGCTCCATCAGGCGCATTTTGCGCCCTGTTCTGCGGCCAAGGCCGCAGAAATGAGGCCGCAGAATAAGGATCAGAATGCATGCTCTCTGTCCTCTTTTCTGCGCCCTTGGATTTTGCGTTTAGGGGCCGCAAAATCTATCAGGTGCATTTCTGCGCCCTTGTGTTCTGCGGCCAAGGCCGCAGAATAGGGCGCAGAATCGGCGTTTTTTTTGCAAATTTTTCAAAACGACGTCATTTCATCTAGGGGTCCTATATAAGTATCATCTTCTTCCTTGCTCGTTTTTGAGAGCTCAAAATCTGACCTTAGAGTGAGAAACTCAAACCCTAGAGAGAGAAAGCTTCAAGCTTGCTTCTTTAACTCTCCAAACCCAAAACCCATGTGCATCTAACATGTTTCATGCATCAATCTTCCATGGGTCTTCTTCATTTGTGACTTGGTAAGTAGAACAATCACAACATCTTCATTTATTGTTCTATCTTAGTCAAGACATGTCTTTTATTGCTTAGTTTAGCAAATCTTCACTCTTATTGCATATTTAGTGAAGTTATGACATGATTGGGTTTTGTTTGTGGTAGCTTACATGATTAGGATGATTTTCCCTAAATAGCTAACCCTAGAACATTCTTGTACAATTGGTTGATGATTAGGTTGATAGATTAATGTTTATTTATCTAGTCAAGCTTAATTGAATGTTCTTGTGGATTTAATTGACAATTATGTTGTTAGAAATTCTTTACAACTAATTGAGTTCACATGTTTGGACATGTTGACATTGTTGGATAGCTAGGATTGTTTTGTGATTGATAACATCTAGCTAAGCTTTATGATATGTCATTTAGCTTTTGATATCTAGGATTGATTTCATTGATATATCATCATTCTAGGTAAGCATATAGAGCTGCCTTGCTCTTGTTGCATTTTGAGTATTTCATATATTCACTTAGGTTGTTTTCTCTTCATTGAGAACTAAGTCTTGTGTTGCTTCCGGGATTAGGTTGCATAAATCACAAGCATTGGGACTAGGTTCACTTATACCGGGAGTAGGTAGGTGTGTGATTACTTCCGGGATTAGGTTGTAATCGTTTTACACATTTAGTGGATTCGAGGTTCAAGTGTGGCTCACTTACATAGCCCGTGGTTTTTCCCGTGAGGGTTTCCACGTAAATATCAAGTGTCTTTTAATTTCCGCACCATATTACACTTGCTATTGTATATTGACTAGTAGAGGGTATTTTCGTAATCTTGACCATTAACTAAAATTTGGTAAAATTGGATAAAATCTATTCACCCCCCCTCTAGATTAATATTGAACACACCATAATTTGTTTCAATTGGTATCAGAGCGGGTTCCTAGATATACATAGGTGATCCTTGCTCATTTTGGTGTGTTTTGCATTTGTGTGTTTTTTGTTCATTCATACATTTTGCATTCATTTCATTTCATTCATATACAAAATGAGTGGAAACGGTGGCAACAACGAGGGGGCTTCTAGCACACGTCCTCCCCTTCTCACCGGATTAAATTACTCCTCATGGAAAGGGAAGATGGAATCCTACATATGCCAACTTCATGACCGAGCATGGATGTCGGTTGAAGATGGATACGATCTTCCTATGATGACTCCTACGGGTGGAGGAGAAGAAGTTTTGAAGCCCAAGGCACAATGGAATGCACAAGAATTTGAGGCGTCAAAATGGAATAGGAAGGCAATGCATGCCATCCTATGTGCCATGGATGAGAATCAATACAAGTTGATTCAAAATACTAGGATTGCTAAGGAGGCATGGACAATCCTAGAAGTTGCTCATGAGGGAACCGAAGTTGTAAAGGACTCCAAGCTCCAAGTTCTCCAAACCCAATTTGAGATGCTCAAGATGGAGGAGAATGAGTGCTTCAACGACTTTGAGATCAAGTTGATGGACATAGTCAACCAAAGTCATCAACTTGGTGATCCCTATTCGGATAGGAGGATCAAGCAAAAGATAATGAGATCCCTTCCGGATAGGTTTGAGTCAAAGGTGACGGCTTTAGAAGAAAATAGTGGATATAAGGATATGAAGCCGAGCGAGGTCATTGGAAGACTTCTCGCCTACTAGTCTAGGAAGGCTCCTAGCTCCACTCCTCCTAAAAAGCAAAAGGGAATTGCTTTGAAAGCATCTAAGGATGAAAAGGAGGTGAAGAATGACTCGGATGAAGACATGGCCTTGTTTGTGAAAAGATTCAACAAGGTTATGAAGTTTGGAAAGAAGGGATTTGGTTTTAGAGGCCAAGACAAGAAAAAGGTTCCCTTCAAGAAATTTGAACCAAGGCAAGAGAGGACCGAAAGGAAAGGGGTCCGTTGCTTTGAGTGTGGCGGGATTGGTCACTTTGCTCCCGAATGTGCTAATCACAAGGAAAAGAAGAAGGGAAAAGTGATGGCCGCCACTTGGAGTGGAAGTAGTGATGACTCCAATGAAGAAGATGATTCTTCGGATGATGAAGACATCATGGCTAACTTCCTAGCTTTTGCCTCTTCTCACAAGAGCAAAAGTGGTAGTGAAAAAGAGGAAGAGAGTCAAAGGGAAAGTGACTCTAGTGAAGATGACTCCGATGCTAACTCCACTAATGGATATGTGGAGAAAGAAGTGTTAGTTGAATATCTTAAGGAGTTTAGGAGCTTAGAGATGAAAACAACTAAGAAGATCAAGATGTTGAGAGAAGAAAATGTTGAGCTTTCATCTCACAATGATCTCTTAAGTGAAGAAGTGGAAAGACTTAAGAAGAGAGAAGATAAGCTAAAAGAGGAGTTAGCTTTATCTAGGAGGAATGAAGAAGGTTTGAAGAGGGAGCTTGTTGAAGCTAAGAAGTCACTTACTAGGATGGACTCTAGCACCAAAAAATTAGATCACATGCTTGGTGTTGGAAAGAGTCCATGTGACAAGAGAGGTCTTGGGTTTGAAGATTGTCAAGAGACCACCTCCTCTAAGAAGACCGTGTTTGTTAAGAGCTTGGGCAACATAGAAGCTTCTCTGGTGCACACTCCTAGGAAGAAAATAGATCTAGGACAAAGCTCAAAAAGTGCACAAGTGAAGGTGGCACCAAGGAGACAACCTCAAGCCAACATTCCTCATCTATTGGCTCAAAAAGGGAAAAATCCAATCATGCAAGTCCAACATTGGAAGCAAGATAGACCGGTTCAACAAAGAAGATGGATTGAACCCTCTCAACCACAAAGACATGGGAGGACTCCTATGCAAGCTCAAAGACAAGGTATGATTCCTCAATTCATTCCCATTTGTCACTTTTGTGGTTTTAATGGTCACATAAGACCAAATTGCTTTCGATATATTAAAATGTGTAGAACTAGAAGCATGATTGAGAAGAGAAAGACTAGAGCCAAGATGCATGTTCCTAGGAATGATATGATTTATTTGCATGATCCTAGGACAACTAGAGCCCATGTACCAAAAACCATTAAGAAAGAAAATGTTGTTCTTAAGTGGGTTAGAAAGAATGAAAATGTTTGCCATGTTGCTCAAATGGCCTTAAAGGCAAATTCTTCTAATCTTTGGTACCTTGATAGTGGATGCTCTAGGCACATGACGGGAAACAAGAGTTTCTTTGAGACTCTTGTTATGGAGGAAGGAGGAAATGTCACCTTTGGTGATGGATCCAAAAAGAATGTCATAGGGAAAGGAACCATCTCCGTTCCCGGATTACCCTCCTTATCCAATGCTTTACTTGTTGATGGCTTGAAAGCCAATTTGATTAGCATTTCTCATCTTAGTGATGAAGGATATTCCGTCTTGTTTAACAAAGAGAATTGCTCTATCCTAAAGCCCAATGGACAAACCTTATTGAAAGGTATGAGATCTAGCGACAATTGCTATTGTCTTGAAGCTAGAATAGTCTCAAACAATGTGTCCAAGGATGAGCAAATTGAGTTGTGGCATGAAAAACTTGGCCACATGAACTTTCGGGATCTACGGACCCTTGGAAAGTTTGAATGTGTGCGTGGCCTCCCTAAGCTTGGGAAGAAAGCCAATGGTATTTGTGGACCTTGTCAACAAGGAAAACAAACTAAAAGCATGCATAAAAAGGGCAAGTATCTCTCCACCAAGGAGCCTCTAGAGCTTCTCCATATGGATCTTATGGGTCCTATGCAAACCGAGAGCTTGGGTGGAAAGAGATACATTTTTGTATGTGTAGATGATTTCTCTAGGTTCACATGGACATATTTTCTTAGAGAAAAATCCGAAACTTTTGATAAGTTTAAAATGCTTTGTACTAAACTTCAAAATGAAATGAATTCTAACATTAAAAGCATAAAACGGATTAGAAGTGACCATGGGAGGGAATTTGAGAATGCTTCTTTTGAAACCTATTGTGATAGTATAGGTATCTCCCATGAGTTTTCGGCTCCTAGGACACCTCAACAAAATGGAGTTGTTGAGAGGAAAAATAGGGTCCTTCAAGAGATGGCCCTGTGATGTTGCTTAGCAACAATGTGCCTAGGAATCTATGGGCCGAAGCCATCAACACGGCTTGTTATATAGGAAATAGAGTTTTTCTAAGGCCCGGTACTAGGAATACCTCCTATGAGTTATGGAAAGGCAAGAGGCCAAATGTTAGCTACTTCCACACATTTGGAAGCAAATGCTTCATTTTAAATGACCGAGATCAACTTGGCAAATTTGATGCCAAGAGTGATGAGGGTATATTTATTGGCTATGCCTTAAATAGTAGAGCCTATAGAGTTTTCAATAAGAAAACTCTAAGTGTCATGGAATCATCTAATGTTGTGTTTGATGATGAAAGGCTCAAGTGTAGTAATCATGAGGAGGAGGTTATTCTTAGTGATGATTCTCCTTTGAAGAAGGTTGTTGTGACTCCTAATGTGGGGACATCCAATGTTGTTGAAAATGACACACAACCTATTGATAGAGTTCCTAACTTGGACTCTAATGAACCCGCTCCATGGGTTAGAAGACTCCATAACAAAGAGGATGTTATTGGAGATGTGAATGAGGGTGTTAGGACTAGAAGGCAAATAGCTAATCTTATTAGCTTCACATGCTACACCTCTCAAATAGAACCCAAAAAGATTGATGAAGCTCTAAATGATGAGTTTTGGGTTCTTGCCATGCAAGAAGAGCTAAACCAATTCGAAAGGAATGAGGTTTGGACTCTAGTTCCTAGGCCTAAGACCACTAATGTCATAGGCACAAAATGGATATATAGGAACAAATCCGATGAGGATGGCAACGTAGTGCGTAACAAGGCAAGACTTGTTGCACAAGGGTACTCTCAAATTGAGGGTATCGACTTTGAGGAGACTTTTGCTCCCGTTGCCCACCTAGAGTCCATTAGGCTTCTCTTGTCCATCTCTTGTGTGCACAAGTTCAAATTGCACCAAATGGATGTTAAGAGTGCCTTCCTCAATGGCTTCTTGCAAGAGGAAGTGTTTGTTGAGCAACCCAAGGGGTTTGTGGATGCACACCACCCCAACCATGTCTATCGCCTCAAGAAGGCTCTTTATGGGTTGAAACAAGCACCGAGGGCTTGGTATGAGCGCCTCACTCAATTTCTTGTCAACAATGACTACACAAGAGGTAGTGTTGACAAGACTCTATTCATCAAGAAAGACAATGATGAGCTTTTTATAGCTCAAATATATGTTGATGATATAGTGTTTGGATCCACCAACAACACCAAAGTCCAACAATTTGTTGATGTTATGTCTCATGAATTTGAGATGAGCCTTGTTGGTGAGCTTAGTTACTTCCTAGGTTTGCAAATTAGGCAATTAAGTGATGGGATCTTCATATCCCAAGCCAAATATGCCAAAAACCTAGTGAAGAAGTTTGGTCTTGAGAAAGCCAAACATTGTAACACACCCATGAGCACCACTTTGAAACTAAGCAAAGATGCTAGTGGTAAAAGTGTAGAACAAACACTTTATAGGGGTATGATAGGAAGCTTGCTTTATTTGACCGCAAGTAGGCCCGACATATCCTTTAGTGTGGGTGTGTGTGCAAGGTACCAATCCGATCCCAAGGAGTCCCATCTCTCTTGCGTCAAGAGAATCATTCGATTTGTGAATGGGACTTCTAACTATGGGATTTGGTACTCATTTGACACTAATGCTAGTCTTGTAGGCTTTAGTGACGCGGATTGGGCCGGAAATTGTGATGATAGGAAAAGCACATCGGGCGGTTGCTTTTTCCTTGGAAACAATCTTGTTTCTTGGTTTTGCAAGAAGCAAAACTCAATTTCCTTGTCCACGGCGGAGGCCGAGTACATAGCCGCGGGGAGTGGATGCACACAACTCCTATGGATGAAGCAAATGCTAGTAGACTACGGATTCAACCAAGGTACACTCACTCTCTTTTGTGATAACATGAGTGCTATTAATATTTCCAAGAATCCGGTTCAACATTCTAGAACTAAGCATATTGACATCCGTCATCATTTCATTAGAGATCTAGTTGAAAATAAATGCATTGTACTTGAGCATGTAGGTACAAATGATCAACTAGCCGACTTGTTTACAAAACCTCTAGATGCTACTCGATTTAAAACTCTTAGTAGATCTATTGGAATATGTCTTGTGGAGTGATGAGTTCTAGTATTTGACCCCAATAAGGGGAGCTCGAGCAAAGAGAGCAAACTTGCATGAATTGTCATATGCAAAAAGTTAACTTCTTTTATGCTCTTTTATGATTGTTTGAGAATGCTTGGTGAATAACATTGATTAATGCTTTAATAATGTTTTTAATAACACCTTGCACGGTTGCCTAGCATGTACTGCATGATTTCTATTTTTGCTTGAGTGTGCTTATCCATTTGAGGAATGTTCTACTTGTTAGTACATGTGATTGACCTCAAATTATTCTCCATGTTCATGATTCTTTGATATGCATTCTTAAGCTCTCTCTTGAAAAAGGGCTACTGGCAATATGACGTGCAGCCGCCCAATGTAGGAAATGGCTACTCATTTGAAACCGAGTGAAAGCCTTCAAGAGAGTTACATTAGCATGATAAACAGAAATACATGCTTTCTAGGATAAAGGAGAAAAACAGAAAAGTTGAAATGTGTTTGATGATGTGTGTGATGCATTGCTTAATAAAGACCTCAAAATTGTTGATTGATGATGTGTCTTGCAATGTAGAAAAGATGATATATTTTTTGATGTGATTAGTACACTCTGCACACAAATGCTTGGATATATATCTTCTTGTCATAACAACAGGGCTCTAATTGGTTTGACTTCATTTGGAAAACCTGTTGATTGTTGCTTTGATTGATTCTTATGCATGAGCTCAATAGTGCTTGTATTACATGCTAAGCAACTTTTACACACACACACTTTTCTGTGAATAAAATCTCCTTGAATCTCTCTCAATTCTTGAATTGCATAAAGTTCGTTTATATGATTATGCAAATGCCTTTTGTGCAAATAGCTCTCTTTGCTAAAGCAACCCAATAGGGGGAGCTCCTTTGCCTATCTCATGACAAAAAGGGGGAGAAGTCTTGAGAATATAGGGGGAGCATTGTGTATGCTTTGGGGAGAAGTTTGAGAGAGAGTAACCTTTGAGGGGGAGCATTGCATACTCATACATTGCATGATATTGTGGTTAAAAGATTCATATGCAAATGCTTGTTTTTCTTTCACTTGATCATCTCACATACACTTGCTTTGGAAGTGTAATCTAATTGTTTTGAAGGTTTGGTTATTCTACAAGAGATTGAAGACTTGAAGTTTTATTTTCTTATCTCTTTGTACTTTGTAATGTAGAATTTCCCGTAGTTTCTTTTATCTTGTGAGGATCAATGTGAGTGGTGGTTTTGTCACGAAATAGCCAAAGGGGGAGATTGTAAGGATTCCCATTGTTGATTGGCTTATTTCATAGACAAACCACATATTGGGGGTTTGTATTGTAAGGGTAGTTAGGTGATTGAAGATCATGCTCAAAGGCCCTTTTCAAGACCTCAAGGGAAGAAGCACTCCAAAGGTATCATACTTAGTGTTTCTTGCAATGAAGAGAAGTAGATGCACACACACACATCACTTGCATAATTCTCATTCTTGAATGTGTTGTGTATTTATTGTGTGTATGCATTATTGCCTATTTCATCTCTCTTCATGCATGTTTATTTGGTTGCATCTTGCTTAGTATTGCATAGCATGGTTAGATTTTAGGATG